>OY723389.1:52587748-52682748 GCA_963210295.1 Ophion ellenae
AATTTGAACTTCAATAGCCGTCGTCTTCATAGCGCAACATTAGCATTCGTTCCCACAATAGGTTCCCAATTCAGAATTTACTTCTTGATCTATCTCCCTCTGGAATATGTATTAGGTGTAGTAAAAAGAAATTCATTATTTTTGCCTTCAATTTCATGCGAAAATAATGGATTTCTTTTTACTGCACCAAATATTATGGTATTTATGTGGCAGACTAAAACACCATTAACGATTTGCTAAATTTAAAGTACTTTGTTTTCGCGAATATTTCTTCTTTATTTCCTGTTTTTTTTTGCCGCAGGGGCGGGGGTGTTTTGAATAAAATAAAAAAATAAACGACACGACTTGTTAGTGTTGGGAAAGAGGACCAGCAGGCATTCTTCTTTTCGGATTTGGTCAACGTTGAGAAAGAAGTTGCGTCACGATTTTCACGACGGAATTTATACGATTTTTTTGTGTCTTCGAAATTCCTTGCTTCGATCGGGACTTTTGTGAATGGCGGAAGCTTTAAGGGGTCTTCTCACTTTGGACGCTAAAAAAAGCTATTTTCAAGAATTTTTTTGATAGGTTTATATTATAGATGTTGATATAAAAGTTGTTACACTTAATAAATACACTTTCGAAATACGTAAAAAAATTTGTTTAATGTATTTAGGTAACCCAAACTATTGAACGGACCCTTATGAAATTTTAACCACATATTCTTTACAACTATAGCTATAGCGCAAATGAAGGATTTTTTTTTAATTTTATTTTTTCTTTGCCAAAAAGGTGAAAAAACACGTTTTTTTAATCGAAAAGTACCCGCCATTTTGTTATTTTCGCATATAGCAAAAATCGTATAATGTGCGCTATACTCATTAATATCCTGAATCTAAAACCGTTTGATTTTTTTTTGTTTCGGATAATCCATCTCCGAGATTTCATCAACGGCGCAGACCTACAATTTTTTTAGGACTTTTTTAAACTACCATTTTCGTCTATAAATAGAGACTTGAATAAATAAATGAAAAAAATTGAATGTATTTCGAAAGTGTATTTATTATGTGTAACAACTTTTATATCAACATCTATAATATAAACGTATCAAAAAATTCATGAAAATAGCGTTTTTAGCGTCTAAATTGAAAAGACCCCTTAAACGGTTTCCGCCATCCGGGGATCGCCATTTACAGAAGGCAAGGAGTTCGAAGAAAAAATGAAGACAGGTGTATTTTTTTTCGTTATGACGAAAATTGTACGATCTTTACATAATTGCACTTCTATTGAATATAAATTCGTTCATTCAAAAATTAAATTGCAAAATTAAATTACGGTGAATTCCATACTTGAGACAAAAAAATCGTGTTGAAAGAAAAAATATTAAATAAAGAATTTATATATGTTAAAGAATTCAAATTCTTGATAAATAAATAAATAAATAAATAAATATATATATATATATATATATATATATATATATATATATATATATATATGATCTATGAAGCTAAGATCTGAGACTATGAAACTGTGCAATGAGAAAATCGTATTTGGCGAATATCAAGCTCATGGAGTTTCCTGAACTTTCAAAACACTTCTGGTACCTGTAATTATACTATTAAAATCATTTTTGTGTAATGAATGTCAATAATATATATATATTATTGACATTCATTACGTTGTCAATAATATAGGGGAGACCGGGGCAAAATGGTATAGCGGGGCAAAACGGTACCGGGGCAAAACGGCACTGGGGCATAATGGGATCGGGGCATAATGGGATAGCAAAAAATGAAGTTTCTTGGGTGCTTGATTTGGGGCAAAATGGGATAGGGGCAAAATGGGACACACAAAAATGAAGTGTCGCAGCCCGCTGAATTTGGGGCAAAATGGGATGACAGGAAAATTCATGCTTCGGCTCTATGAAAGAGCTGTTGAAACATAATCTAATCTAAATGGTGCTTGTGGTTCGTTTCAGTCCACATATACGCAGATAATACGGACTGACCGATATATTTGTCGACACATATCCGTCGATTTCATGGGGAGCGGCGGTCCTAGTTTCATAAAACAATTTACGTAAAAATTGACAAGAGTTAGATTTTCATCAATGGCTTGAAAATCAGTATCAGTAACGTGCAGTTGGCAGAAAATAAATAAATAAAAAAACAAAGAAAGATAAAAATTTAAAAAAAAACCATAAATTGCGCGCGTCAGATTATAAAAATTACTTGATTATTTAAATAATTAATAACGACAAAGAAATTGTACCAATCGAATAAGAAGGCTCAAATAACAATTTACGTCAAGTTTGGTACAGTTCTGACCGCAGAATCAAAAGTAATTGTTTAACAAACTTTAATAACAAATGAAAAATTAGTATTTTTTTGAATGTTGAAGTACTTAAATTTATTGGATTCAACGAATCCTGACGAGCCGAGCACGAACTGTTGTTGTAAAGTCAAAAATAATAATAATTGTTTAAGCGATTGAGTTAACAAATAAAAATTGTCGTCTTCTTTAATGTTAAATTACTACGATTAATCAAATTTCAACGAAATCGAACGAGTCGACCTTGAAACATTGCCTTAACCGCATGTCCAATCATTATATTTGGTCAAACAATGAATATCAAAAAATTAATTGAAGTTTTAGACTGCATTAATAGTCATTAATGCATTAATAGACTACACCAAACTTGCGAAGATTCTAACCGAATGATAAAAAATTATTATTTAAACAATTTCATTAACAATTAAACTGTTCGAATCGAATTGTTACGCTCGATTAACAATTTCCAAGAAATTTGAATGAAGAATAAATATTTGAACAATTCAATTAACAAATGAAAACCGCTGCAGTCTTTAATATTGATAAATGATTACGCGTAATCGAATCTCAACGATATACAATGAGTCGATATCAAAATACGTCTTTAAAAATATGCTAATTAATGCAATTTATTTAAACGATAAATATCAACAAACTTATCGTATCACCTGGATTGTTAAGCTCAATTAACATATCCATTGTTTTATTGAATGCATCGGCCGTAGTTTCGTGAAAAAATAACTATTTCCACAAAATAGAACTTTTTTTCATCCGCCATATTGGATTTTCAGTTTTTAGTTTTTCATTCCAAACTCCTATCCTCAATTCATGAAATCAATGTCTTATGTTTTTATTCGTTATCTAAACGATTACGTATTTATTCATCTATCATTATTTCGCAACAAAATCATGAGGTACATTTTATTGTTGTTGAACCCTAGTCAATGTTATTTTTGTTTAGCAGTGAGACGCCATACGCGTCCATTGTGAGTCGTTTTTATATTTGTAACTAATCTAATCTAAAAGATTCGTTGTAATTCATGCGAGAAATGGGCCCACTATTCATGTGCCCATGCTGACGATAACTTAATCGAGTACGTTTGCGACAATTGTGCCGATAAAAATTAGCTTAGTTAAACAAGCAATGAAAATTAAACATTGCCACCGTTAAATTATAGTATCGTAAGTAGAGTGTGACCCAAATATCGTGTAACATTAAATAAAACCTGTTTTCACTCATTTATTACCCCTCGTTTTTTACCCCTGCATTTCTTTCGTTTCTGCATCGAATTATTCTACTGTCCCATTTTGCCCCAACCGCCTCTTTCTGAGGAGCCTGATTTTCTCCGGCCCATTTTGCCCCAGTCCCGTTTTGCCCCAATGACGTATTTTCCAGCAGTGTTGATTTTCACTATTCCATTTTGCCCCAAACCCGTTTTGCCCCGGTCCCATTTTGCCCCGGTCCCATTATGCCCCGCTATACCATTTTGCCCCGGTCTCCCCTATATATTATTGACATTCATTACATTGAATATATATATTATTGACATTCATTACACAAAAATGATTTTAATAGTATAATTACAGGTACCAGAAGTGTTTTGAAAGTTCAGGAAACTCCATGAGCTTGATATTCGCCAAATACGATTTTCTCATTGCACAGTTTCATAGTCTAAGATCTTAGCTTCAATTTGCAACAAAGATTTTGTAAAAATTCAAAAAATTTAGCGAATTATGACGATTTTTGAAAAGGGTCAGGTCACTCAATGCGCTACGGTCAAGCACCCTGTGGCAGCTTTCAACTTTTTTTGCGTTTGCAAAACCTGTTCCTCCGATTTACTTCAAATTCGGACAGAGAATCGCTTATAAAAATTTGTATCGTACCACCATATGATTTTTTCATATACTTTAGTTAATAACGAATAATTATAGTTGTTTTTTTTCGTCGAAAATCGAACATTTTGTTTTCAACAGCTTGGCATTGTCGTAATTTTTTTAATTTCAAAAAAGTATCCTGTCATAGAAAAATTCCATTATTCTACTAAAAGTACATTTTTCGAATTTTTATTTCAGATGAGCCTAGTTGCCAGAAGCACCTACACCGATTTGCCAACGGCACTTTCTTTAAACAATAATAACTTCATCGTTTATGAATATTTCTCGATAAAAAAAAAACTCAATCTTGTCTTGACCCTGTATTAAGTATGTGTAAAATCCCAACCTCGTCACCCGAACACACTCACAAAAAAAAATTTTGAAAACCGACCTGTTTTTGCGGCCTCGAGCTAATGCAGACCCGCCAAATAAAAAAAACCCTAATTCCACCATTTCTCTTCACGGCTCATCCAATGAATAACTCGCCGAAAACCAAAAAATTCTTTCGCCTCAACCCACCTTCAAAACTAAAAAAAACAGTAAACAAACTCAAACATCGCGTGACTTCCTCGAGACATGGCGTTTCCTATGCAGCGAGTAAAGAAAAATACCTGTTTTTGATTCCCTCAAACAGGCCGGAGTATAAATACTATTTATTTTTCGAAAAAATTTCGAAAAAATTTCGCATTCGTCCATTGGTGAAATTAATCGACCTACGTCGTATTCGGCCAACAATGACACGTACGTATAATAAATATGCTCGAGGAAACGAATTTGACTATCGTAAATGCACTTTTTTTAAAATCTCGCGTGAAACAGGATTGAGCCGTGCAATTTTTGCACAATAAAGGAGGAATAATCATGTATCGAAAGCTACATCTGGCGTCAGCCTGGAGAAATCCTTCAATAAATATCGTGACGTCAGCGCATCTTTGGTTTGCAGCTTCCATGCCTCTTCTATGCGAGCCTCAGTAGGTCAAGATTAATCATTGTACAGGAAAGTATGTGGACGGGTATATAGATATGTACAGGGTGTCTCATTTTCAATTCGAAATAAATACATATACAGGGTGTGTCAGATAAAGCTTCAGAAGCTTATATCTCACGAAGTAAGGATTATACAAAAAAATGCTCAAAATACAAGTTGTTTCGTTTCGAGAGGTGAACAAGATGGCAATGTCGATTTGACCTTGGGTATAACCCTCAAGGTCATGCATAGGTCAACGTCGAAATTTGTAAGCATAACTCTTATTTTTTATCGTATATTCTTATAGCTTACTTCAAGAGCTTTTCAAAACACTATGGATGAGTATTTTTTCATCGAGAACTCTTTTCAGCTATGGGATTTAAGGCGAAAGACGATTGTGACGGGTAAAAAATCGATATTTTTGCATTTTCTCAAAGTATACTGTTCAAAAATATGTGATGAAACTGTCAAGTTGAAATAGTGAAAATTGACCAAGTTACAGGCGATTCAGTGAGAGCAAGTAGCCCAACGATTTACCTGTACTAAAACTGTCGATCGCGTTTTTCTCGAAACGACTTTTTTTTACCTGGCCGGGATCACAACTCTAATTATAATTGTCCGATTTTGAATATCAAAAAACCTAAATTTCCGCAATGGCAGTAGTTATCGTTTTACGTAGCCGTTGTTTTTAATTTAGCTTTTTTTAACCTCTAAATATTTTTAACCTCTAAAATTTTAACCTCTAGTAAAAGTTTCTCCAAAATTACACTTTTTTTTAACACCCACCATTGTGTGGAATTTTGTTTTTTTTTCTCTCTCGATAAAAACAGTATAACGATAGCAGTATAACTGTATTACGAGAACTACAATGATACAGATTGGTAAACTTTTTTATTTTCATTTTTCAGACCAACCATTGTCAAGTTATCGATCTGGTCGTTGGACCACATTTTTTATACCCAGTATTTATTATACGTCTATAACGTTATTAATAATTTTTCTTTTTTATACACGAAACAAGTTTACATTTTATACACGAAATAAGTTTACATTTTCTTTTTTATACACGAAATAAGTTTACACGAAATAAGTTTAATGCATACTTATCGGGCTACACCTAGTTGGCAGCACCAAATTGGAATTTTGGAGGCTGCTACCTCTGCAGAAGGTTTTCCTGTATGTGCCGGGCATCGATGATTCCATTTAGAGGTAATAAATTTCATTTTATCTACGTATATACCTGCCGTACTTTAAACGCGCTTTTCCCGGAATTACTTTTTCAGAATCGGTGACCAAAGTATCTCAAAAATCACTAAACCGATCTGTTTTAAATTTCACAGACATTTTTTGTATATCAAAAATGCAGTCCTTAATCGAAGGATTTTTTTTTCATTGCATACTTTTTTATATCGAGGAAAATAGAGTGTTTTTTCACCGGAATTTCAACGATCACTTTCAATTGTCGACCATTTTTTCAAAAATAATTATTTTATTGAATCCATCGATTAAAGACTAGATAATACGGTACAAAAACTAACTTCATTTGGTTTTTTGATTCCAGATGATTTGTTCCCGAGCAGGAGTGGTTACCGCGAAGGAACTTTTTTGCACAGCGGTCTGTGCAATTTACTATATGACCGTCGTTTATAAATATTTCCCAATAAAAAAATTGTCAAAGATACTTGAAATGACACTATGAAAAAAAAGTTACAAACCTGCGCCCATTTCCCAAACTGAAATTCACGAAAACACCTATTTTTTCCGGCCGCGAACTAAGTGCAACCCGTTAATAACGTACCTTTTTTCCAAGTCCCAAATGAATAATCTAGTAGACAGAAAAAATTCAGAAAAAACTACCTTTCTCGGCACGTCACAGTGGCGTGCTCTCATAAGCTCCCTTATATACAGTTAAAATTTTCGATGAATCGATTTTAAAAAATCGTAATGTACTTGATTTAAAGTACACACACAGAAAATTTTTTGTCAATCCAGCGAATATTCTCGAAGTTACATGCACATTTGTCATGACGTGTCAGAGCGTTCGAAAGTGCTTTTGAACCTTTCAACGCGTTTTTCTCAAAATTGTGTTTTTAAAGTCGGTGAGCAAGATTTCTCGGAAACGGCTGAACCGATCAGTCTCAAATTTTAACACAATCTTTTCAAGTATACTTTTTTAGTAAATAATTGAAGGTTTTTTCTCACCAATAAATATTTTCCATTTTATAAACAATTTGAGGCCTACATTTTTGTCAAAAATCGTTTTTTTTAAAGCCAGCATTTTGTCAAAAATATTATTTTGCTTATTCCTTCGATCAATTACAAGATAATCCATTATATTTACGAAATATTTTTCGTTTTTTCATTTTAGATGATCCAGTACAGAGATATCGTGCTCACCGCAAGACGCTATTTTTTAGAGGTGCTCCCGGAGGTCAGCTATAACAGCTTTCAAAATAATAATTTTACAAATAAAAATCGTTAAAATACAATTAATGTTGCCATAATACGTGTACAAGTTTTTATGTTAATAGATTTAGAGGTCTTCTCAAGAAAAATCATTGAAAAATCATTTTTGAAAAATCCTGGCTGTGTATAACCCTTTAAAAGTTACACACCGAAAGAGTACTCGATGGAAAAATACGTATCCGTAGTTTTTTTTGAAAGCTCTCGAGGTAAGCTTTCAAAATATACGAACAAAAGTACCTAAGGGACCCAATCCGAAATTACCTTGGAGTTTATCCCGAAGCTCAAATTGACATTGCCAACTTTTTCCCCTCTTGAAACGAAACAATTTTTATCTCGAACATTTTTTATTATAATTAGATATGAGCTTGTAAGAAGCAAACAAACCCAAACAAACTTTATTCGAGCCACCCTGTATTCGTTTGTTTCGTACTTTGCGCAATTACAATGATGCGTCGTAAAAATATAAGTTTGCTTGATAATTCTTTAGGTAAGTGACTTTTCCGAAAAATCGTTGTTTCCAAACAAACCCAAACAAACCCAATATAGGCGTCGAAATGTTCAAAAATGCCCTATCACCTGTTTCCACGAACTTCAAAACCCCATAACTTTTTATGGCGAGGGGGGGAGGGGGTGAATTTCAGCTTCCCCCGACTGAATATGATCATTTATAACCCAATAAATGAGAAAATAGCAAAAAAATGTTAGGTTAACTTTTTTGGAAAAGTCGAAACTCGAATTTGTTTTTTGTTTAATTAAATTTTTGTTGGGTGGTATCGTGTTCGTAACGATATTTCATCATTTCACTCGAAACGGGACACCCGATATACGCATGTGGGTATACTATTCTAGAGGATATTGAAACTTGGTGCTCTCGTATCTCAAGATTGTCCGGCAAGCTCCGTTAATAGCATCATTGCAACGAGGATACGCACAGGTACTCCTTGAACGCGAAAAGAGGGACGCTTGGAAATCCCTGACCGTAATCGAACAGCATCGCGCACTCGCGCGCGTATCGATGACTCATTCAATTACGATCAATGACCGCACGCTGGAGATCTTGAAAATCCTCGGCAAATTTTCACGCGTATGGAAATGAAAAGAAAAAAAAACGTATCCGTTTGACGCGTACGAGCGAGCGAGGCAATTGGCCTCGTTGGCGGAATACTCATCTGCGATTTTTTGCGCGTTTATTCCCGACATTCTCGGAAGAAATTTTATGAGCAAACTTTGCAAGAAACTATGTCTTCAAAATGGAGAAGAAATTTAGATTCTATGATTTGCAAGCAAATTTAGTTTCAACAGTTTTCTAAAAAATTTAGTGCCCATACTTCTCAAAAAAAATGAGTGCCCATACTTACCTAAAAAATTGAGTGTCAATATTATTCTAGAATATTAAGTTCGATTTTTTTCGAGTAGGTTTTAGAAAATAATTTCGCAATGATTTATTCAACGAGTCTGCATAAGCTTGAGGCCCAAAAATCATGTTGGTTTTCGATTTTTTTTTTCTTGTGAAAGTATTGGGATGGCATGGTTGAGATTTTACACATAATTAATATATAGTCTTGTCGAGTTTGAGTTTTTTTTCTTTTGAAAAATATTGATAAACAGTGAAGTTATTATTGTTTAAACAAAATGCCACTGTTGCTGCATGGCCAATCGGTGTAGGTGCTTCTGGCAACTAAGCTCATCTGGAATAAAAAATAAACAATGTACTTGTAGCATAGCGATAAAGTTTTTGTATGGCCGGATACTTTGCTGACATTTTGAAAATTACGTATACGCCAAGCTGCAGAAAAACATACGATCCTTCACCAAAACAAACAACTTGAATGATTTGTTATTAATAAATGGCCAAACAAATTAAAAAATCATCCGGTCATATGATAGAAAATGTTATAAACTATGCTCTGTCAGAATTTAAAGTGAATCGGAGGAATATATTTTGAGAAACGCCTTGCACCGTTTCATAAAACATTCGAGAAAAACGCAAAAAAAGGTGAATCGACTTATACAAGCGAGAACCGTATTTTTGAAATTTCAAGCTTACGCTGATCGAGGGTGAAAAAACATATACAAGTACGAAAGAATCAATTTTTGCTTCCAATTTACGCGTTATCGTGTGTTTTCATAAAACATAGTGTTTGAGAAAAATGATAAATCGCAGCGATTCTTCGTAGTGCAGTGAGAGGTCTGACCCTTCACAAAAATCGTCATAACTCTCTTGATTTTTTTAATTTTTGCAAAATCTTTATTGCAAATTTAAATAAAAACCTTAAGCTATAAAACTAGCAATGCAAAACAGTATTTTTTTAAGTTCATTAAATCTAATAAATCCTTTTCGTAACACGACCATACATCGTAAAAATTCACCGAAAAATGTACAAACTCCTCAAAAAATCCCTCTCGAAATTTTTCACCAAACACCCAAAAATTCCCCAAAAAACTGAAGCCACAGGTAAAAATTGAAAAAAGTATTTTCCGTGCGCGTGAGACGTGGGTCGGCGACTTTTCTCGTCCTTGATCGCGTCCCGTTGGCGTTGTCCTAGGGCAGTTCGCGCGTCCGCATTTGCTCGGGATATAAAATGGAAAATGCGCGTGGCTCTCGGTGCTCGTCCGTCGAACGCGCCATCGTCGCCTCGTCTCATTCGCGCTTTTATTCGTAAACAGGATAACCGTGTGTATGATTTTATTATTATTACACACGTATGTACAGAGAGGGAATATCGTGTCGATCCGAGAGACGATAGCGGTATACATCGATGCGGATTTTTTTTTAGCACCTCGCAACATGTAAGACAGAGACACAACAAGGTCATTCGAGGACGCCAAAAAGAAGGAAAAAGAAGAAATATCGACGGAGCGACTCCGAGGAATGTAGGAGCAGCTCTTATTGCCGCCTATGAAATACGTAGGAAACATATACAGGGTGTCCCAGAACTGAAAGCGTGCCCGGAAATGGGGGGTTGGGGGTGAAATTCTGGGTCGATTGATATAAGCATGTATGGGTCTCAGACCAAACCCTGAATTATTATTAATTTTTAAAGGCGGGCCAATCAGGTGCGCCCGATGAGCCGGCGTACATTGGTGAGCGATACGCGCGTGTAGGGTCCAGTGAAAGAACGAAAACCCAGCACTTTTTAGCGCAGAATATGAATTTTTTACTAAAGGCAGATGGTTGCATACTGAAAGTAACCATAATAAAATGTTGCCCCTCATCTCGCCGCAACCCTAAGAAATAGGGGTTGATAACTTAAAAATCGCCGTATCTCGATAATTAATATTCCGATCAAAAAAGGTTTTAAACAAAAGTTGTTTGGAATAATAAGTATCGTATAAAGTTATGTGGCGTCCAACCCCCTATCATTGAAAACAGCGGCACAAAAATGGTTCGAAAATTCGGGGTTGATGCGTGTGCGTGCGGAGTGGACATATCGTTGCGTCCTTGTGTGGGTCAGTGGTGCTCTCGTGTTTTTGTGCCGCTATTCTCAAAGATAGGGTATTGGACGTCACATAATTTTATACGTATTTTGTTAAACCAAACAATTTTGTTTGACACATTTTTCGGTCGGGCTATCAATTATCGAGATACGGCGATTTTTAAGTTTTCAACCCCCATTTCTTAGGGCAGGGGCGAGTTGAGGGGCAACATTTTATTGGGGTTACTTTCAGTATGCAACCATCTACCTTCAGTCAAAAGTTCATATTCTACGCTAAAAAGTGCTGGGTTTTAGTCTCTTGTACTGGGCTATACACGCGCGTATCGCCAACCGACGTACGCCGTCTCATTGGGCGCTCCTGATTGGCCCGCCTTTAAAGATTAATAATAATTCAGGGGTTGATCTGAGACCCACACATGCTTATATCAATCGACTTAGAATTTTACCCCCAACCCCCCATTTCAGGGCACGCATTCGGTTCTGGGACACCCTGTATATACGTATAGATGTATATAGGGTGACAATTATAAGGTGGCCATCTATTTTTCGAGGCGAAATATCCCTTTAGGCCGCCGAAAATGAAACAACTTTCAAGATTACAAAAATATATTATTCTTCTTTTCAATTTTCCAAAAAAAGGTTTTTCAATGTTTAAAAATGGCGGCTGTCCAACACTTGCTTCAGAGACGGTTGCCGCCTGAGTTGTTTCATGGCGTAGAACCTAGCGTTTGGTGCATTGATCTAAAAAATCAGAGCCAAGAAGTTTACGATTCATAAGTCCCACACGCTCTATGTGGACCTAAAAAATCCAAAGAATCGTGGAAATTCGAAAAATGGTACGTGTTTGAAAACAGTGGTCTACTTTTCATGACATGTCTATTATAGTATTTGTTAATGAAACGGTCGTTGTGAAAAATAATTTTCAAGAAACTTCGGGTTCACATAGACGGTAGTTAGGTTACCTAAAAGTGTACAAAATTTAAAAATGATCGAGCGGAGAGTTTTTTAATGATCGTGTACGAGGTTCTAAAAAAAGTGATTTTCCGGGAACCGCGTTCAAAGTTTCAACACTCAAAAAGTTTGCGACTGAATAACCTACCGACTAATCTGCGATCCTGGGGTCAAAACGTAGTCCTTCAGCTTCCTTGTGGAGTTAATTTCTGGCCACAACCTCTTTTTTTCGTTATTAAGGGATCCCGCGGATATTTCGGGCCCGAGAAAAATACGATGATGAATTATTTTTAGAGTCCTCTTCGAAAAAAATATAGCGTATTTTTTTGACGTGTAGTTATGCCAGAAAAATGGAGCATTTTGGAAAAAAATCAAAATTCCGTTGAGAGTTCAGCACTATGAAGATAATTAATTACCTACATCTACCTAGGTGGGTAAAAAAAATGCATTTTCCGAAAATATTTTGGAAGTGTCCACCGCCAAACGTCGCGAAAAAATGTCATCATCTTCCGGCCGCCATGTTTTTGTTGTTTTCTGTATTTTTGGTGACTTTTTTAAAGGCTCTCAATGTATGTACCTTTGTTTTAAAAAAATGCGTTTCTTTTTCATCAACCGTTTCCCAGATATAAATCGAACTTTGACCATTTTTTCCGGGCCTCTAGGTAGATGTGGCCCCTGAAATTCCGTGTACGAAGAACTCCTAAAAACAAACCTTTTTTCCAATGGAATTAAATTCCATTTGTCCACTTTAAAATGCTTTTTTGATAATTTTTTCTCTCGATGACGGGATACACAAAAAAAGTTTTTTCAGGAGTGTTTCGTATTCGGAATTGAATTATCTTCTTTCTGCTGTACTCATAATGGAGGTTTGATTTTTATACGGAATGCTCAATTATTTCCGGTAAAATCTACTTATCGCAAAGATAACCTTTTTTTCGCAAAAAACTTTTAAAAATCATTGAAAATCATATCTTTCTCGATCGCGAAATCTTTGCATGGGACCCGTAAAAACCCCTGGTAACTTTATAATGGTCACCCTGTATATATATATAGCCTCACGTAAGCTTCGAGTAATTTACGCTCGAATTGTACTAGGCCCTCTTGTGTGTACTTTAAACCGTCCAATATAAGTATTATATTCCAGCCAATGGGAGTGTCCGAGAAGTTGGCACGAGCACTATGAGTGCTATAAAATCGCGGCGATTCTCAAGAAGCCTATTTATTCAATTTTTTTACACCTGCGTCAGAATTCGTACAAATTTGATTGAGGTAGTAGGTGCGCAGTGGCGCGTAAGAAGAGGATTTCCTGATAAAAATGTTCAAATGTACACGTATTTTAATATCATTTTTAATATATTTAATAAAATATTATATAAGATCGTTGGGCTGGGAAAACAATTGACAAAGGACGATAACGTGTAAAATTGAAGATAGCGATTTTTTTTCTATAATTTCACTATCGAGTATACGTCGGCAAATTATTTATTCTCTTACGAATTTCACGATTCTTTTTAAATGCAGCTTAAATCTCCGTGAATGGATTTACTGTCGTTTTTCGAGGCATTTATTAATTTTTTGTTTACAACCTTTTTTTCTATAAATATTTAAAATGTGGAATTTTTTGATAGAAACAACATGTTTTTACTTCGAAATGAGATGATTTATTTTTCTTTGTTTTATAACATTATTTATGTTATGAAACAAATTATAACATTATTTTATAAAAATCTCCTCGATTTTTTGAGATCCATCAATCCATGAAGCATTCATCACGCGTACCGTGGGAACGTACATTTTGGATAGAGGACTGAACAATGTGGCCGAACGTGAATAATTTATTGTTCAAGAAATGAAAATAAGTCATGTAGCCAAAGTATTAATAAATAATGTAAGCTGGAATTGTATTTTCCCCCCTTTACACCTCATTTTTATTTTCTTCATTTTTCCCTTTCATTTTAATTGTCTCCAATTACCCAGCGATTTTTATTTTCTTCATGTTTTCCCGAATTTTTATCGTCTTCACTTTTCCACCTCATTTTTAATTGTCTCGATTCACTCGTCCTTTTTATTTGCTTTATTTTGCCACTCATTTTCATCGTCTTCTTTTTTCACCTCGTTTTTATTATCTCGCTATCCGAAAATAATGTCGGGACGCAGGATCCAATGTGGCCTCGTAAAATGAGCCCTCCGCAACAGGTAAAAGTACCGAAAAGGAGAGAGACGAAAACCGACGACGCAAAGCGGCAATAAAAAAAGGCTTCTCGTAAATATACCTAAAAGATCCGAGCACTAAAATCGCAAGGACAAATGCACTCTCAATTTGAACCTTGCTCCAATTGTTTGTCTTCACAATGATTCCGCGTGCCTCTGCACAGATATTTTGCTTTCAATACTCTTTTTTTTACAATCCTGAAAGAATTCTTTTTTTCTATGGAAAGTAATAAAATACCGGACAATTAGTTTTCCTTGGGTTACATCCTGAGCCGATATATACGTACGTGTATATATCCAATGCACGTCTTCAAGAATTTACAAAGAAAAATAAATTTTGCTCATATTTAGTGGACGGACCTACCTAAGCTTGGGGCCCGCAGAAAACAGGTTGACTTTCAACATTTTTCTCCGACGAGATTATTCGGATGACGAGGTCGGGATTTTCCACGAAATTAATACATAGTCTTGCCAAGTTCGATGTTTTTTTATTGATAAAATTAATAAACAATGAAGTTACTAGTATTTAAACAAAGTGCCACCGTTGCTGCATGGCGAATCGGTGAAGGGGCTTCTGGCAACCAGGCTCATCTGAAATAAAAAATTAAAAAATGTACTTTTGGTATAATAATAAAATTGCCCAATGCCCGGATACAGTTTTGAAATTTTGAAAATTACGAAAATGCCAAGCTGTAGAAAAAAAAGTCCGATTCTCGACGAGAAAAAAACCAACTTGAATAATTTGTTATTGACGAATGGATAAACATATTTCAAAAACCACCCGGTCATACGATGGAAAATGTTATACACTACGCTCCGTCCGTACCGCAGTGGGCGATTTGAGCCTTCACTAAAATCGTCGTAAATCGATGAAATTTTGAAATTTTCCGAAAATCTTTGTTGCAAATTTGAATTAAGACCCTATGCTACAAAACGATGCGACGAAAACGATCGTATTTTTGAAATTTCAAGCTTGTGCCCCTTGAGAAAAAGTTGATGACTTAATCTTTTAATCTCTTTCGTATCGATCTAATTGGAATCCATTTGGATTCTTTCATCAGGTTTCCCTACTGGCCCAAAACTGGTCTGTGCATCGCTAAAGGCCGATTACGCAAGATTGGCCCGGGGTAAAAAAAAGAAGCGACCCATCGAAGCGTCGGTAAATATCGTGAGAAAAGCCGCGCACGTCGGATCTCGATCCTTTTAAATGATTCTTTTATCGTCAAAACAGTAACAAAAAAGAGAAGCACGAGTCAGGGACCCGCGAATACGAGATTGAAAAACAATTCGCGTAGCGCGATATATCACGCGGAGAGTGCGCAATGACAGTATATATATATATATATACGCAAAAGCGAAAAAATGTTTAGCAGCACATCGTGCGGCAGCATCGAGTACGAAAGAGCCATACACCTATCACCAAGTATAATTTAAGACCGTCTTAACGGATACGAGATTCCTGAATAAAAAAAAATGAAAAAATCTGTTTTTATTTTCGAGGAGCGAAAATTTGCGGGATTTTGTCGCCCCTTGCGGAGACGACTGACGTCAAAGAAACAAGAAAAGAGCGTGGAGGGGCGGGGGGGAAGAGGCAGCGAGAATTCCCGAATCTTGAATTTGCCGTAAAATGTTGATCCACGGCGCCGTCCGGATTTGGCGTTTCCATATATATATATATATATATATATATATATATGGGGTATTCCAGTTGGACTCAGGCAACTAATTTCCTGACCATAGTTGATACAGATTTCTATAGTGGAAATCCTCACTCCTGGTGTTAAAAAAACACACATTTTTTAAAAATGTTTTCCCCTACTACTTGCCTTTCTGTGGTTGCAAAAAAACGAAGAGTCCACTTGGGCCGTTCTATTCCGAACAAATTTGGATACGTTAGAGACCTGTTATGTGCATTTTTCACCAAAGCGCAACTTGGGCTTCCGATGTTTACTTTTTTCTTTAGAATTTCCATTTTTCGGATTTTTATTCGACAATTTGGAAGTCAGAAGAATACTTTTTTGGCCTACAAGGTAAAAAACACTTTAAAAAGATATGGTTACGGATAAAATTTAGTTCGGGTGGAATATATATGTAGGAGAAAAAGTACTCTTCTTATTTTGAAACTGTCGAATAATCAGCCGGAAAATCGAAATTTCACCAAAATAAATACTAAATATTGGAAGCACAGGTTGAGCTTTGGTGAAAAATGCAGAAAACAGGTCTAAGAAGCGTCTACATTTTTTCAGCATTTTGGGAACGGTTCGAGTGGACTTAAAAACTTTTTTAAGCCCTAGAAGGGCAAAGTGAGAGGGGAAAAAATTGAAGAAATTAGGTATTTTTTTATACTAGAAGTGAGATTCTTCACCATGGAAATCTATAATCGACGATGGTGAGGGAAATAGTTGTCTGAGTTGATCTGGTATACCTTCTATAAATAAATAAATAAATAAATTATATATATATATATATATATATATATATATATATATATATATATATATATATATATATATATATATATATATATATATATATATATATATATATATATATATATATAATATATATATACGGTGGCCTCGAAAAGTGACGTCCAAAAGAAAAATCTCGTTGTCTCGTATCAATACCTACCCGAATCATCTTCATATATGTTCTACGATCTTTTTGACTCATAAAAAAGCATTTTTTAATTTTTCTCTTCTGTGTTTGCACTTGCCTCGCGATTTTTTTACTTGTATTTTCGCTATGAAGTGCACTGTAAAGCAATATATCAATGAAAAACTGAACTTTAACATTGATGCCTTAGATTCTGATCAAAAGATTAAAAAATAGATTTCGAAGGATCAGTCACTAAAGTTCAGATAAGAAATAAAACCCTACACTAGTCTAAATAAAACTCCCGAATATCTTTAAAAAACTTCTCAGAGAAAAGTATATACACAAAAGGGAAAAAAAACAAAAATCTATGCTACAGGAAAGCTTGGAAAAAAATGAAAAAAATGCTTTTTTTCGAATAGTAAAAAAAATCGTAGAACATGTATCGGGTTGATTCGAATAGGTATTGACGGACAATTTTTTCTAAAATATTTGAGGCGCTTACTGGAACACCCAGTATATATGTATATATATATATATATATATATATATATATATATATATATATATATATATATATATATATATATATATATATATATATATATAATAAAGCCACGCTATTCGCTCTTGTTCGCGAGGCAAAAATTCCGCAGTCAGAAATTCATAAGCATATCATTATAATCTGGTATTGATCGATCGAACACATACACACACCCTCGCCCAATACACGCAAAGTATCGCAAAGGTAAAGGAAGCCAAAGACGAACGAAAAGAAGCACATATACACGCGCGTATACAATTTAATTTTCGTCTTGGTGAAAAAATGTAGTTATCGGTTATCGATTTCGATGCATTATTCATCGAGCGAAGGCCACATAACGACGATCGGCGAAGATTATCGTCGTGACGCGCGCTCACATTTTTCGAAGGGACTACCGTCGTGTGTCCTGTCCTCTTCTTTCCTTTTTTGTTTGCCTCTTCTTCTTCTTCGTCTTCTTCGAGTGTTATTTTTTCGTTCTTCTTCTTTTAATCGCCTCGATGGTCGGTGGGGAGTTTAATTAACGTTTGTCGATCGTCATCAACGTCGATGGCGAGGCGACGGCGAATGCGTCGGCGATAAGGAAACGCGGTGGCAACATTCTGAGCGCTACCTCGATTACATTCGATCACGAATATACATACATATAAATATGTAGGTACGTGTATTGTGCGAATTGTCATATCTATAAAACCTATGAAAAAAAAAACGAATCTGAACAAATTTAAAAAAATCCATACAAATTGTAATATCGTATTTGCTTTCCATTCGCAACCAACTTCCATTCACACACAATTCAAACCCGTTCAGTTGTAATATCGTATTTGCTTTCCATTCGCAACCAACTTCCATTCAAACCCAAACAGATCCAATAAAACTCAAAGAAAATGTCAGTCAAACTGAAAAAAATCCAGCCGAACGCCAAAGTAAACCCACACTCGCCGAGTCGCACTCCAAAACAAACTTAAACAAATTGTAATATCGCGAATTACAATCAACGAATCCAATCAAAAGCCAAATAAACCGAAACGAAAATTCGAGCGCTTCTCCGTCACATTCAATCGCAAATATTTATATCTATATATGCACTCATATTTCGCAAATTGTAATATCGTATTCACGTTTCATCGTGGACGGAACTAAAAAAAAAATCATTATCATTCTTTCTTTTTCTTTTCTTCTCCCGGCTCTCTCGTTTCCATTTGCTTTTTGTTTTGCTCCCTGAGTGCTTCAAAGTAACTTGCGTAAGTCCCGAATTAAATAGAAGACGCTACGCGAGTGTCTGCGTCCCGCGAGTAAGGGACTCGCGTATTTTTTTTCGTCCTCTCTTTTTTATTCTCTCCGATCCCGTGTGTATCATCGCGCTCGTTAAAATATGTAGTGACGCGCGTTGTTAAGGCCCAAGAATTTCGCTTTGAATACGAGAACTACCAGAATCTTGAATTAATAAATCGTTTAATTAATCGAGAACGTCTAGCACTGGCGCCAGTGACGAGAGAATTATACGAAATGTATTGAATCGGGCGGCACTGTCCCGCGTGTACCCATTGGCCCGTACGGCACGTGAGAGACTGACTTAGACACGATTAATCAGTAGGTGAAAGAAATTAGGAATACGTCTTTTCATTAATATGGACATTAAATATTGTTATTATTATTATTATCGTTATATATGATTTACAGATATTCTGGACATTGAATATTGTTTTTATTGTTATTATTATCGTTAAATATGATTTACAGATTTTCTCATTCGGTGTTCATATTTTCTATTTTTATTCTCATTATTATTATTATTATCGCAGTCTCCCAAGATCGAAGGTTTGGCATTTCTTTATAATTGTTATAGTTTCTACTAAGGACAATCGTAATAATAATTAGTGGTATCACCATCTATTTATATGTTTTAATTATTATTATTATTGTGATTATAAATCTTGTTGTACGAAATAAATATTTTTGACATCAGCTGCTTATGGTAAAATAGAGAGAAAAAGTAGCGAAAATAAAAATTCTATAATAAGGGAATACTAATGTAATCATGATAATTATTATTGTCGTATTAATTCGATCATTTTCGTTATAAAATTATTGTCGCCGTAGTCGAAAATTGATACTTTTCGGATCTCTCGTACAATTGACTTTTTTGTCGCATTTATTACTCGTATCGAAAAGAACGAAAAATTCTTATGTATTATGACGCCAGTAAGGTGGCCGTGTATTTCCTATGGATCTGACGCGGAGATTTTGCAACCGAGACAAATATGACACATGAAGGTTTTTCGAGTCCTCTTCGAAAAAAATATAGCGTATTGTTGTGACGAGTATTAATTGTCAGAAAAATTGAGCATCCTGGAAAAGAGTCAACATTCCATTTTAAGTTTGGCGAAATAAAGACAATTAAATTCCGAATAAAAAACACTTCGAATAAAACTTTTTTTGAACGCAATGAAATTATATCAATCCACTTTAAATGTATATTTCATTGTTTGGGTTTGTTTGGGTGAACAACATTTTTTTCAGTAGTTTTTTATATTCGGAATTTAATTATCTTCGTTCTGCTGTACTCATAATGGAATTGTGATTTTGTTTCGAGAATGTTCGTTTTTTTTTTGGAAAATACTACTCGACACAGAAGAACGCAATATTTTTTTTATATATTTTATATATTTTATATATATTGCACGCACGCAGACACCTAGGTACTCGAAATCTTTAAGGGGGGCCACCCCTTCAGGTAGCCGAGAATAAGCGATTTTTTCAAGATTACTTTGTGTCAAAACTATTCATTCTACATAATAAACATTTCATTTACATATTATCACACTTTTTAATTTTTAATTTTTTTTTTAAATTTATATATAGTTGTTGTCCACCTGAGTTGTTTCGCGGTGTACAACCTAACGTCTGGTGCATTGATCTGAAACAATAGAGCTACGAAGTTTTAGATTTCTCAGATACGCACGCTCCATTTGAACCTGAAAAAAAGAACAAAAGTGAACATCGGAAAAATGGTACGTGTTTGAAAAAAAAATGTTCGATTTTTCACCAAATTTTTACTATAGTATTTATTAATGAAAAAGTAGTTTTTCAAAATAACTTTCAATGCATTTTAGGTCCAAATAGAGCGCGTGGGTCTTAGAAACCCAAAACTTCTTGGCTCTGAAGTTTCAGATGAATTTAACAGATGCTAGGTTGTACGCCGTGCAACAACTCAGGTGGCAATCATCTCTGAAGCAAGTGTCGTACAGCTGCCATTTTTTTTAATTACAAAAAAAAGTTTCTTTTTTTTGGAAAATTAAAACATGTAGTAATATGTACATAAAATTTGAATTATGTAGAATAAATACTTTCGGCACAAAAAAATGTTGAACGTTTGTTAAACCTCTTAAGTTTACGAGCGTGATTCGATTCAGAGATGCTCATCCCGAAACGTACCGAATACAGGAATGCGAGGTTTTTCGATCATTATCACGAGCGCTGATTTTTGCTCCGAATGAGCTCATCGCGTAGAAATCGCGGAAAGACGACGAGATGCTCATACACGGTGAGGCGTGTGAGCTAACTCCGAACGGGAAAATCCGGGCACCGCGTGAATGGTGCGCCAACAAAATATGACTATTCGAGCTACGAGATACGTAGAGTTATCACCCTACGGGTGAGATGAACATGACTTTTGGTTTTTTAAATCTTTTTTTTCCGAACAGAATTTTCGTTTTGTCTTTTTTGATCGAAACAATTGTGGCATCGATCGCGTCCGGGTCAAAGTGTGCAAATGTGTGCGTCAGAAACGGGGGATAACCTTCGGATGTGCTCGTGCACAAACTCCAAAAGAGTTTGCATGCGGCGGGTCCAGTCGGGGCGACGCAAAAATCAAAAATGAAAAAAATGGCACGAGACCGGGAAAAAAAGAAAAGTTGCATGAGATGTGCGAGGTGAAAGCAGTGAAATGGTCGAAAATCGGTAAATAGAAGTTTAAAAAACGAAAAAAAGTATTAAAATATATAAGGGGCTAGATCTACCTAGAGGTTCGAAAAAAGTGTTAGAAGCTGTAGCTCATTGAATTTTAGGAATATTTCTCAATACTATCGAATAAAAATATTTTTGGAAAATGCAATTTTTTGATCCACCTAGGTAGATGTAGTCCGTTGAGGGATTATTTAGGGGTGACGACCCGGAAGTCAGGGTTATTTAAGTAGGTTGCTCAGCTATCGAAAATTAGTAAGAATTTGCTGAACTTTATTGAGGATATTTGCGAACAGGTGTTACGACTCCGTGTAAAATTTCCAGTACTTCGTCTGCGTGATTGTTGAGCAATTAATTATTGAAGATAGGCTCTTATACACGGGCGACATAGCAAAAGCCAAGAATACTAGAGGTAAGGAGAACGAACGCCTACGGCGAGCACGATCCAAAAACCTCCATGGAAATCCAGCTGAGAAGGGTGGCGCTGTTCTCCTCCCGAACCGAATTGAAGTCAGCAACAAACCAGTGCAGAAAACACCCTCTGCTACTTCATATGGAGCGATAATTTGATCACATTAATTGTAAAACCAGCGCCGTACGATATGCAAATAGCACCCTTTGCTTCTTCATATTGAACGGTAATTTGATCAAATTAATTGTAAAACCACTTCGTGAAGGAAATTTCTATATATTAGATGGATAGAATTCTTATATAAATAATGTAGATTGTTTTGGAGAATGATAACGAAATGCGGAAATTCAGTCAATGTTTTTTTTCGTTGCGGAGGCAGTAACAAACAAAGTTCATTTATAGACATAATAAAATTCATAAGAACTTTGAATCCAGACAAAACTTCTACAAATTATTACTCGTTATGATACGCTGTACAGATAAAGAATAATAACGGAATACACAAATTAAGTCAATATGTTTTCTTTTTGTTGCGGAAGCAGTAACAAACAAAGTTTATTTCTAGATACACGAAAATTCATGAGAATTATTCATGAGAATTTTAACTCCAGACAAACTTTCACAAATGATCACACATCATATTCACACAATATAATATGCTGTACAGATAAAGAATAATAACGAAATACAGAAATTAAGACAATGTTTTTTTTTTCGTTGCGCAAGCACTGACAAATAAAATTCATAAAAATGTTGAATCCAGACACAACTTTTACATCATATTCACGTGTTATTATACACTTTACAGATAAATCGATCTTACAGTTTTGATTTTTTCCTATTGTCTTTCGTTTTTATTTTTCTTGCATTATTATTTTCGTTGACCGATCGCGCTAGAAAGGGTCCTCTCATGACGAGATAATAGTTTATCATTCTCACAAAATTCGTAAGTATTTTGAATCTAGATGAAACATCTACAAATTATCACACATTATGATATGCTGTACAGACAAAGAATAATAACGAAATACAGAAATTAAGTCAATATATTTTTTTTTCGTTGCGGTAAAACTTTTGTCTGGATTAAAAATTCTTATGAATTTGCTTGTGCCTATAAATAAATTCTGTTACTGCTTCCGCAACGAAAAAAAGTATTATCTTCATTTCTGTATTTCGGTATTATTCTCTGTCTGTACAACGTATCATCAGTGTGAATATGATATGTGATAATTTGTAAAACTTTTGTCTTCATTCAATATTCTTATCAATTTTCTTGTGTCTATAAATGCATTGTGTAAGTTACTGGTTCCGCAACGAAAAAAAAACCATATTGACTTCATTTCTGTATTTCGTTATTATTCTTTATCTGTGCAGCGTATTATAATATGTGAATATCCGTAATAATTTGTAAAAGTTTTGTCTGGATTCAAAATTCTCATGAATTTTCTTGTATCTAGAATCAAATCTTGTTTGTTACTGCTTCCGCAACGAAAAAAAACATATTAACTTAATTTCTGTATTTCGTTATTATTCTTTACCTGCACAGCGTATTATTATGTGTGAATATGATGTGTGTTCATTTGTGAAAGTTTTGTCTGGATTCAAAATACTCATAAATTTTCGCGTATCTAGAAATAAATTTTGTTTGTTACTGCTTCCGCAATGAAATAAAAACATCGATTTAATTTCTGTATTTCATTATTATTCTTTATCTGTACAGCGTGTCATCATGTGTGATCAGTTGTAAAAGGTTTGTCTGAATTCAAAATTCTTATGAATTTTCTTCGGTCTATAAATAAATGTTGTTTGTTACTGCTTCCGCAGCGAAAAAAAAAAACACATTGACTAAATTTCCGCATTTTGTTATTATTCTCCAAAACAATCTATATTATCTATATAAGAATTGCATCTATAGAAATATTTAGAAATTTCCTCACCAACTGGTTTCACAATTAATGTGATCAAATTAACGTTCCATATAAAGAAGCAAAGGGTGATTTTTGCATATCGTACGGCACTGGTTTTACAATTAATTTGATCAAATTATCACTGCATATGAAGTAGCAAAGGGTGCTTTTTGCATATTGTACGGCACTGGTTCGTTGCTGACTTCAATTCGGTGCGGTAGGAGAGCAGCGCCACCATTCTCAAATGGATTTCCATGGACGTTTCTTCAACACTGCGTTCGTACTCTTTACCTCTAGTCTTCTTGGCAAAAGCTTTATGAGAACTCTAATACGTCTGTCGCAACATAATAACAATAGTAAGAATTAAATGGAAATAGGCGGAAAACATTTTTGAGATTTTTTGAATAATTTCAACGAAGAGTACAGCGTTTTGTCCGTCTCGTTATCGAGTCATTCGTGAAATAAAACAGGAAATTTCAGCTGATTCGCGTAAAACGATAAAGCACCCTACGGCACGTGACAACGCTGCTGTCATGTCGGCCATTTTGAATAGGCGCCAAAATTTGAAACGCACATACTAATGCTTCCTGGCTATAAATTTCTTACCGCGGTTTTATAGAGTATTTAAATATTTTGCATCATACCTTACAGAAGCTGCTGTGCATGTGTTTCGACATAACCTTCAAATTAATTACGCGTCGTCCCTCGACCGCACATTCATTTTCCGGCGCAACCGTGGATTGTACTGTTTTTCGGTTTGCATTTTTCCCTTCTATCTTTTGATTTTCGCCGAACAAAAAAAACGCATTTCGCGAAGGATGTTCGACAGCTACGCGCTCACGATGTGGCGTTCGTATCTGAGCTCAGTGATACCAGTCACTGAGTACTAAATTGCGCGTTCGCAAAAATGATTAATTACATTTGTAAACAGTCAATTATATGCATTCCGCATATTTATTAGCTGGAATTTATTTATTTTGCGTAATCGAATATTTTATTATTCGAGGTTGGTGATCCCCTCTTGCCGCGTGCCCGCTAAAACTCTGAGCAGCCTCCTTAATACAACTAATTTGGTAGGAACAAGTAAGATGATTAAAAAATCGTTAGGACATTTATTTGTATGTACATTAACGAAGCTCTGTGCCAAATTTAATTAAAAATACTAATAATTGAAGAAGTTATAAACAATCTCGTGAAGGACCTTTGAACGTGAGGGGCTCAACGGTAGACTCGATTTTGGCCACCCGGTTGATCTAAAATAAAAAAACCTTTTTTTTTCTTCTTAAAATAGATAATATTGGCTAAGCTTGACCGACCTTTTTTGTTATCGTGTTTCAGTCGTCAAATAACGTTTCCAATTTTTGTCTCTCAATTTTTCGAGGAAAAATGACATCATTATTGTTAATAACTAGTGAAACAAAATGTCAAGAAGAAAAACGTCGGTCAAGACTAAACTACTATTACACTGAATAAGTGTACCACAATTCAAGTCAACACGTTCATTAGATGTCGAGCAATCGTGTAAACCGTTTCGAAAAATATAGTTCTGAGAAAACGCGTTTAATGTTTTACTGGCAGTTGTATAGCTGTAATCATAAGTTTACCTTCAATCTGCGATTCCTGCATCATATGTAGGACCTTCCGCTTCAATTTGAGTGGCCTCCAGCGACGAACGAGCGTTCGTCATTTTCACAGTAGCCTAACCCCTTAAAAAAGACGGACAGTGATCGGCTCTCTCTCTCTCTCTCTCTCTCTCTCTCTCTCTCTCCGCAGTGACCTCCGTAACGTCAATCACAACAGGATAATTGCCTCCGACTAAATTCACGATTTCTCATAACGAACTGTGCAAAATTGCCGAGATTTTAATAATTTAATGCCGCCTTTTTTTTTCATCTCGTAAAACGAACCGATGGAACTTATCCACACTTCGAAGTTCAACGTTTGTCGGGCAAATCTACGTGCGAAAAAAAAACAAAAAAATCGGTATTTTTTAACAGTAATCGGTGGAACTCTCGTGACCTTAATGGATCGCTGCATTATTCATGAGCTCAAGATTGCATTGCGAGCAAAACTCCAATTAATTACGATGTACACACATATATATGTGTGTCTGTAGATATATATCAATTCCTTAATTACCGAAATGTCACTTCCTCGTTTTGCATATACGCAAGACGCTGCAATTAGCACAAATATATGTATGCGTTAATTGCTTATATGCTTTATTTCGAAAATAACATTAATTCCAACAACTGTTCGAAGTCCCAACCTTCACTGTTCATTATTGAGGCCTGCTTCGATCGGAAATGTTGCACTCATTACGAAATACCGATGACATTACGATAAATAACCGTCGATATTGGGATTACTGTAGAAAACGAGAAAAAAATTTTTCCTGGTTTCCAAGGTATACCCTTGCGTATGAGAGTTTTAAATTTCTTCGTCGATTTCAAGAGTTAATTAAAAAACTGTCACGACGTTCGACTGATATATCGTCACATCCTTGAGCTGTCAAAAAAATACGAAGAAATTGAACAAACTGAATTTCATCGAATTCATTTTTTTTTAAACGCTATTAACTTTACTTTCGGAATTGAATTACATTTTTTGTCTTACAGATGTACATCCGAGCAGAACGAATACCTTTTTTTTCAAAAGATCACGGTTGTTTAATTTATGAACGACATTCTACTGATGTGTACTATTCAGTCGAGAAAACAATTGGATTATCGGACTCAAAACGGAAGAACAAAAAAAGTTGAGGTTTGAAAAAATGAAATAAATAAATTATACGAGACTTTTTAATTAATCGTATTGGTAACAATGATTAATACCGTGATTTCAATTATGCAGAAAATTAGTATTTGCATCAATGATAATATCCAAGGCTCGTCCCGGGCCAATACTCGGATGGGTGAACGCTCCGTCGCGCAGTAGCTCGCCATGGAGCGGGAGCTATTTTTACCGATTGTCCAAAAGGGATTATCGAAAAAAAAAAAGTATAAATACGCTACGAGATGATTAAAAAAAATAAACATTTAATCATTACAGAAAACGATGTACAAAGGCGAGTACGTCGAACACGAGCATCCTGTCAAGTCTAAAAAAAAAGCTCATTAAAATCTTTACGAATGTCCAAAAGCGGGGTTGCCTCGCGCGTGCTCGGGAGAGACTCGGCGGGAGGAGCTTCGAAAAATTATTTTTCAACGATTTTCGGGCGCCTCGTCAGTGACGCATGTAAGCGTGATGTGACTGATGAGCTGTGGACAAAAAATGTGCGGCATCATCAATTTCACCCACTCGATCATCATTCAGTCGCGTGATTACAATTCGTCTAACGAAGAACACTTCCGGCTCACGTTTGTAAAATTCCGCCTGGAAATTGACCTCGGGCAAGAGCCGATGAACTTTTTGCAGCACGGTGGCTTCCTTGACTAGATCCTTGTTAACGTTCCATATCTGGAAGACGGATTTTTCACATTTTTTTTGCCGGCGTTATCAACGATCCGCCACACGATATTTTTTGCAATTTATCTCAGTCGTAGATGTTTTTTTTTTTTTCAATGTAACGAGTCGAGTGTCATTTTGCTTTATGAAAAAAAGTGCACACCTGCACGAGGTCGTCGCGATCTCTGATGGACACGGTGACGCCACAGACCTCGTCACCCTCGGCAATGCTGCTGGTAAATTGTTCGCCAATTGCAGCCAGAACGACCTCCCGCCAGACCGTTTCCTGCAGTTCGACGTGTATTCAATTTATTCACCTTTTTTTTTTTCGTTGAACAGTTCGTTACGATCATTCGCGAGTCGAAACTTCAGTTGCAACGGACAGAAATAAACCCAAAAAAATTCATCCAGGCGGCAACAAACTCAAAAAACTTTGCACACGCAGTAACAAACTAATAAAACTTTGTCCAGGCGGCAATAAGCCCAAAAAAGCCAAAAAACCTCATCCAGACCGCAAAAAACCAAGTAAACGCAAGAATCGCCGTCCAAGCAGCAACAAACTGAAAAAACATCGTCCAGGTTTCATCAAACCTCAACAAACCTACAAAAACTTCGTCCAGCCCGTAAAAGAACCCAAAAAAACATCGCCCAGCCGGCAACAAGCCCAAACAAACGTAAAAATCATCGTTCAGGCGGCAACGAACCAAAAAAAGTTACACCAGATAACAACCAACCCAAAAAAAACTCACAAAACTTCACGCAGGCCCAAATAAACCCAAAGAAGCCGATTGCAGGATTTCACATAAATATTACCGTGTCCTCTTTGTAACACTTGAGCCGCCATGTGCCGCCATTTTGATTGGCGGTCTCCTCCCACATTGGGAGCCTCTCATCCCTCATCAGATGATAGCTGTAGGTGATCTGAAAAAATATTGGCGCAGATTTTTGGACTTCCGTCTTGGGTATTTTTATTTCAGGATTATACTCGAATTTGGGCAAAAAAAGGTTTACCTGCAACTCATCGGGTTTCGGTATATTGTTGTAAACGGCCCAGAAACCTTGAACGGTCTTCACCGTATAGATCTTCTTCAGCTTGGCTTTGTACTCTTCGGCGGTGGTCCCGCGGATAGCTCTATGGATAACAGGTCGTTATTCCTTTTGCCGCACTATTTGTTGACAAGCCAACTGTATTTAGGCGAATAGCAATGTTGGGTAGGTGCAAACGTTTTATTTCGTCAATGAAGACCCCCAGCTAACATGTTACGATGCAGGTAATTCATCACAGTTTTTTGTAGAAACTCTTCCATGTTGTCCGTTTTTTTTCTCGTGAACCCAAACGCATCCAAAAGAACCCGTGCAAGATAAACTCTCAGATAAACCTAAACTAAACCCAAGCCAAACTGTCCGAAATTGCCGAGATTTTGATATTCATTCTCTCGAACTTAAACAAGCTGAAATAAGCCCATGCAGACCCAAACCGAATGTCCTAAGTTGCATAGATTTTGGCAGTCGTTCTCTCGGACGCGATGATGAGTGAACCTATTGAAAATTTCCAAGTTGAACTGTCATCAGACGTATCTTGAGTCTAAATGAATAAAACCTGGTAGTCTTCTCCATCCAAAATCAAATGCGCAGCGCCATCTGTTGCTCGAAGATCTCTCGATCGCTTCTGCTATGTTACATGTCTTATCTGCGGATGCATATTTACGCACACAGGCCAATCGAAAGTTACACGCACTTTGTCCCGCGTCACTTGCCAGACCGCGCACTTGATCTCCGAAACGCAAA
Source organism: Ophion ellenae (assembly GCA_963210295.1). Taxonomy (NCBI): domain Eukaryota; kingdom Metazoa; phylum Arthropoda; class Insecta; order Hymenoptera; family Ichneumonidae; genus Ophion; species Ophion ellenae. The sequence goes on from OY723389.1 coordinate 52,616,625, forward strand.
GCAGTTCATCCAAGAATAGAACGCGGACGCTTTTGACATCAGCTGCTAGCCTGGTGAACCTTCCACCGAGCTTGCATCTGATCAGAGTGACTAACGCAAAGCTAACTCAAAGTGTTTGCTGAAAGCTCCAAAAGTGGAACTTTTGGCGACCACGTTGATTTTGGTAATCGGTTATTCGTTGAACTAACTTGTCGAGATAGAAGGTCCATGACGATTGAAGCGGAATTCCCGATGTATCCTGCTCGTTGATGTTCTCGGTCGTCTCGTTCGTAAATACCGGCGATTTTGAAAGACTCCCGGACGCATCGTCCTTCTCCTGGCAGCTCAGCGCAGCCATCTTGAACTTGTACGGATCTAAGGGATCGCGTGATCGAGCACGCAGACGCTACAGCAGCTGGCTGTCAGTGGAGAACAGCTGTGATCATCAAGAGATCCGGCTTCGACACAGTGATCGATGTCATTGAGACCAGGTCGATCAAACAGGTCGAGTGCTTTAGTTCTCCTATCACAGACCTGGTAGAGATTGGAAACCCCTTACCACTGAACTCCTTCGAGGCTCGAATACCAAAGATTCAACGACGTCCGGAACACCTTCCAGATCTTCAGCTGGCTAAGAGGGAAAGTGCTTTGCCGGTGTGCGGTAACTCCCAAGATCGAACAGAAACTGCAGGACCCTGTAAGTCTCATATGCCAAATTACATATAATCACGCTGGTAAAGAAATTTTCTGTTTTTTTTTAATTTTCTCTAAAAAAAGAAAATCGTGTCCGAATTACTAATTAAAGGAAATGTTGCAGTGTTTACATTCCATTGGCTGTTCCTTGCCGTCTATGAATTTACTCGAATGTTGGGTTGCATTGGCTATTCCAAGACGATCCGCTGCCGTTAAAAAAAAACCTTATCTATTGTACTTCAAGACCACGTGTCAAATTATGGTGCCATGTGACCGAAGGACAACAATTTCAAGAATCGTACGGCTCCATTGATTAAGGCGTATGATCGATATGATCTTTGGCCCATTGTTGATCGCAGTCTCCGAAGTACCTGGGTGTCAAGGTGGTCCTTTTTCACTGATCTTGCTAGCGCGACAGTGTCCGCCGGCACCGAACGTACACATTGCAAAGGCACACGAAGCGATGCGTCCTTTCTTCGACTTGCTGGTGTTGTCATTGTGGACTTTAGTGGCTTTTCCAGTGCCCGCTTATAATCCCGATCGGCTCAACGTACTCGGCAATCAAAATGGACTCGTCTACGATCCCGAAATCGACAAGTTTCGGAGAGACAAGAAGTCTCGATGGAAATCCGTGGAAAGTGAGTACGTGTTTTCGTCACTGGCATTTGGATCCTGTACTTGTTGTATGAAGTAAGTTTTCAACTGACATATGTATGTGCATTGTTTTTTCCATTATTAATATTTTATTTCAAATCTTAAATTGTATATTTCGTCAACATTAAATATTGAATTTCAATTTGCCGGCTGATGTTCCTAATCTTAACAATTGAAGGTCCTAGCCTCAATTATCCTGAACCATCCTAATCTCAGATAACACAAGAAAACTAACCTTAATAAAGTAGGATCCCAACCCCACTCGCACTAAAGCATCCTAAATTTAGATAATATTCACAGACCCGAAGAACCTAATCCTAACAAATTAAGGTCGGGACCTTAATTTATTAAGGTTAGCTTAACCCTAGTTTTTTTTTAAATTAACGGTTACTCTTGAGGTTAGCTTAACTTAAGACCAAACCTAAACAAACTGACGAATTAATTTAAATTAGCCTTACTTAAGATTGACCTCAATTCCTTTCTATAAATTGATGTTTGGACCTTAAGTTATTTTGATAAATTAAGGCTATTTTGTTTCGATAAACAATGAATAATTGATTTATAGAAACTAAGGTTAATCATTAATTAAGGTCAATTAAAATTTGATCAATTCAGGTTAATCAATCTTCATCTATTAAGGTTAACTCATTTCGATGGAATACGATGAATTAATTTTAGTAGGTTAATGTATTTTGGTGAACTAAGCTCAATTAACTTTGATAAATCAAGAGTAATTTATATTGATGAATTAAGAAGACTTAATTGTTATAATTTAAATAACATTTATTTTGATAAATTAAGGTTAATCAGTGTTTATAAACTAAGGTTGGGCTTCGGGTTGGGTTCGGGTAAACTGATTTAGCAAATTAAAAAAACTACCCAAACAAAGTAACATTAATAAACCAACCTAAACAAACTAACTTGCTACGATTGAGACCTTAGCTCGTCATTTTGTTCTTTATGGTTCACTTTAATTTGCTCAGGTTGGTCGAGTACCGTTTCCTCGCTCCAACAAACTAAGATTACAATTAAGATGACAATCAAGACAAATGAAAACAAATCGAGATTTGCATTAATCAAATATCCATCAATTAAATTTCAACACTAAAATCATTTGGCACACGTTAAAACGAATTTTCCGATTGATCGTCCGATCGTGATCGTTTGCAGAATGCGATGAGTACGCCGAGGCTGCCGGTCAGACAGTATGGATAATGCCTCTATCGGGTTTTCGTCCGTTGCCGATTTTCATGGATTGCTCGAATCTCGTGAACTCATTGATTTCGGACAGCGACGAGGCAGCACTAGGTGAATTTCCCCACATGGCGGCGTTGGGTTGGCTCCTGCGGGATCGAACAATCGGTTGGTACTGCGGCGGTAGTTTGATCTCGGATCGATGGATCTTGACCGCCGCTCACTGTACTCACGGACCACTGTGAGAGCCCCCATATCCGCTAGTCAGCCTTCATCGTCGCCTTTGGCTCTTCAGTACGAACATTTGCAGGGGCAAACCAACGCTGGCAAGGCTGGGCTCGAATCAACTGAGCGACGACCAGACTGGCCGATCAATCAGAATTGGCAAGATCGTCAGACATCCCTCGTACAATCCGCCCTCCAAATATGCCGATCTCGCCCTACTGGAGTTGGTGGACAAAGTGACATTTCGACAAAACGTCAGGCCTGCGTGTCTGCACGTGGAGTTTGACAGGACACCGGAAAAGGCCTGGATCACGGGATGGGGCACGACCTCAATTGGTAAGTAATCCCTTTGCTATCCTCGGGCAACTCCCTTGCTCCTCCCTCCCTTGCCCCTTGAGGGGTCTTCTCACTTTAGACGCTAGAAAGACTATTTTCGTGAATTTTTTTTGATAGGTTTATATTATAGATATTGAAATAAAAGTTGTTACACTTGAGGCTTTAGGCAACTCTAGAGGCCGAAAAAATAGGCTTTCTGGGGATTTTTTTTTTCAGACAAACTACAAAATAAATCAATATTACAAAAAAGGGTGTTTATCATACATATCAGTGACTGTATACAATAATTTTTTTGAAGCGATTGATTTCAAAATGACGGCTGTGCAGCGTTTATCTCAAAATTGCATTTTTTAAGTTGGCCGGAAACATAACTCAGACAATTTTCAACCGATTCACTTGGAATGTTGAATATATCTTGAAAAATACATTGTCTATGGAAGAACGTAGGATTTTTTTTATTATATTGTATAGTTAATTTGTTATTAACATTTATCTGACGATTTTTTAGGCAAATTTTTGGAAAGTGAAAAATTTCGTCAGATAATTGTTATTAACAAATGAACTATGCAATATAATAAAAAATCCTACGTACTTCCATAGACGATGTATTTTTCAAGATATATTCAACAATTTCAAGTGAATCGGTTGAAAATTGTCTGAGTTATGTTTCCGGCCAACTTAAAAAATGCAGTTTTGAGATAAACGCTGCAGAGTAGCCATTTTGAAATTAATCGCTTCAAAAAAATTATTGTACAGTCACTGATATGTATGATAAACACCCTTTTTTGTAATCTCGATTTATTTTGTAGTTTTTCTGAAAAAAATCCCCAAGAAGCCTATTTTTTCGGCCTCTCGAGTGGCCTAACCCCTTAATAAATACACTTTCGAAATAGATTTAGAAAAATGTAATGTATTTATGTATCCCAAACAAACTTTAAACGCGTTTTTCTCGAAACGTTTTTTGACGGCTTGTTGATAAAATCTTCGAAACTACTGAACCGATCCTTATGAAATTTTAACCACATATTCTTTACAACTATAGCTATAGCACATATTAAGGATTTTTTTTTAAATTTTCATATTTACTAATTTTTTTTTGCTAAAAACCAGAAAAACACGTTTTTTTTCGAAAAATGTCCGCCATTTTGTTGTTTTTGCATGTATTGAAAGTCGTATGATTTGCGCTATAGCCGTTAACATACTGAATCTAAAACCGTTTGACTTTTTCATTCGGATAATCCTTCTCCGAGATTTCATAACTACCATTTTCGTCTATAAATAGTGGATTACGTAATTTCTTTTTTTTATAAATATATTTCGAAAGTGTATTTATTAAGTGTAACAATTTTATATCAATATCTATAATATAACCCTATCAAAAAAATGCTTGAAAATAGCCTTTTTTCAGCGTCTAAAGTGAGAAGACCCCTTAAAAGTCACTCAAACGTCATCGCTCACAGACGACGAGCTCAGCGATGTTTTAGTCAAGGCGGAGCTCGAAGTGATTGACAACGTCAGCTGTTCCCTGCTCTACAATTCTTCGACTTCCGTGCCGGGTGGAGTCGTTCCTAGCATGATTTGCGCCGGTGATCCCAAAGGTGGCTGGAAGAAGGACACCTGCCGTGGCGATTCCGGTGGCCCCCTTCAAGCCCTACATCCCTCCAACCCTTGTCTCTACGAGATCATCGGCGTTACCAGCTTCGGCAAGGACTGCGGAACATCCGGTCTTCCGGGCATCTACACGAGGGTCTCGCACTACGTCGAGTGGATCGAAGACGTCGTCTGGCCAGAGCACCATTGACGCCACTTTTCAATGCCCGCTCTTTTTTTGATCTCCTTCTATTGTTCTTCAAATGTCTCGTTCCTCTAAACCTCGGACGTGAACATTCGCCGTTTCTCTGCAATGACGAGCCGGCGAACAAAATCTGACTTGTCCACGCTACGTCATTTTTTGTTATTTTTCGTGTTTTTCAAGCACACCTTGATTAGCTCCCGAAATATTTTGAATGAAATCCGGCTCTAAACACCTCAAAATTACTTAAGAACTGCCTTTTCGAGCAAACTGACAGTTTTTAGGCACATAAATAAATAAAATATAAATAACAATTTAATTTGACGTAGTGTGGACAAGTCCGGTTTTGTTCGCCAGCACCACCAATAAACTCGTGGTCATTTCTTTATCTTGCTTTTCGCCTTTCGCTTGACGCGTCCAACGCGCAATTCATTCGCATCTGTCAAACACGTCAAAGCCCAGCGAACGCGGCGATAATCGTGCCCTCGTACGCCAATCATTCTCTTTTCATTTGCATGCTTTGTTCGTAATATCTGCTCGAAGTGCCGGTCGTTCAATTTTTTTATCCCAAACAAACCAAAACCGATTTCAATCAAAACAATCCCAAACAGGTTCAACCCAAGCAAACCAAAACAGATTTTATCCCAAACAAACCGAAACTAATTTGGACGCAAATAGATTTTAACCGAAACCAACCCAAACATATATCACCCCAAATAAACGCAAACGGATTTACACTCAAGCAAACCTAAGCAGTTTTTGCCCAAAAGAACATAGATTTTTAACCCAAGCAAATGTCCACGTCGCTCGATTAATCAAGGGCATCACCCTGGCAAGTTATCGTGTCGCGTACGTACTCTAGTGGCATCGTCCCGCGGCGCTGCACACTGTAGTACCGCGGGAGCTACTCGCCCTTCGAGGGACGCCACTGTAGAGGAATGTACTTTGCTGACGACGAGAGCCTGTTCGCCGAACGCGCACCTCCGCAGTTACGTTTCTCGCCTCGTCCCGGTCGAACATATGTCGTGAGTTTCTTTCACTGGCATTATCTCGACGAAAGTCGAGATAATGTGTGTGTGTGTGTGTGTGTGTGTGTGTGTGTGTGTGTGTGTGTGTGTGTGTGTGTGTGTGTGTGTGTGTGTGTGTGTGTGTGTGTGTGTGATAATGTGTATGAGTGTGTGTGTGTGTGTGTGTTATTGATTAAAAAAATTGTATATATTTTAAGTTTTCATCGTGCACATTTTATTCGATTGCACAACATTACTCAATAACATAACATGCACACGTATGCAGATTTATAGTTATATATAGTTCCGACGTTTTTTACGTATAGGATGCCTCAAAATTACCTGACATTTAAATGTATTAATAAAACGTATTATTTATTTGAAAAGTACGAATATTTTCATTTTAATATAAGGTACAAACATGGAGGTTATGTGTAGAACACAATTAGTCAATGTTTTTAGACATTCGCTCCGCAAAAAATCCTGATAATTGATTTTTCGATTGGATTATGTCAGAGAGTCTTTCCTAAGTATAAAACCAAGTTTGTGTTGTCCGAAACCGCGAGCGTGAGTCGCCATCTTGAAAAACGCCTTTTTTCAAATATCTCGGAAACGTCGTTATCGTTCGTCGCTATCGTTCACTGTGGGGATTGCGTTATCGCATGTTTGACCACTGCAATTTGAACAAATTATGGAACATTTCAAGCCACTTTTTCGGTATCCCCAGGCAGCTCCGCAGTTTGTCTTGCATTTGCGAGATATTATTTGCAGCAAACTTTGCGGCGCGGACCTATTTTCGTTGTAATTGGTGACAAGCGACTCCAATATCCATATACCCTTATTGTTGAAGAACGCACCGACGTGCACCAATTACCTCCTGCAATACTTACCACCGGGACGTCGCGTCTCTTTACACTTTTTGTTTGCATGCTAGAGCAACGTATTACCACTAATAGCTGTTTTTCTTTACCTGACGGCAACTTTCATTGCGCTAGAACTCAGCAACTATTGATTTTACAGAAAAAAGTTTTATACAAAAATTGTAGAAAATTTTATACTCTACAACTTTGACCATTACATTTTTTTTCGTATTTCCAAAAATTATCGAGATATTTTCGAAAAACAAAAATTTGGTTTTTTCAATCGACCATATCTGGGCAAATATGAATAGTAGAGAAAAAAGTTACAGATAAAAAACATGGGAAATTTTATCTTCTACAAAAAAGGTCCTTACGATTTTTAACGTAAAACTCACCGTTTCCGAGATATTTGCAAAAAGGCGTTTTTCAAGATGGCGGCTAACGCTCGCGGTTTCGGACGACATAAACTTGGTTTTATACTTACGGGACACCCTCTGACATAATCCAATCGAAAAATCAGTTATCAGGATTCTTTGCGGAACGAATCCATTTTTGGTGCTAAAATTCCTGGACTAAATATCCGACAAATAGGCGCCTCGTCTCTGTTTGCAAGCGTTCACTCTTTTGACGAAATTTTCAATAACATTTTGGCATAATTGCGGACTAATTTCATTAATGGTGCATCCAATTGCTTCCTTGAGCCCCAGAATGGTCTGTGGATCATTGGGCATACACTTTTCCTTCCAGAAAACCCCAAAGAAAGAAGTCTAATGGCGTCGAATCGCACGATCTTGGTGGCCAATTCACATCGCCGGCGCGGGATAACACGACCATGAAACTTGGTCTGCAATAACTGCATTGCTTCGCCCGCCAGTGTGACAGATTGCGCCATCTTATTGAAAGAATGTGTCTTCCAAGTACATGCCGTTTGTGCCATTTATCAGATATTTTGTTTCACACATAACCTCCATGTTTGTACTTTATATTAAAATAGAAATATTCGTACTTTTTAAATAAACAATACGTTTCATTAATAAATAAAAGTGTCAGGTCATTTTGAAGCACCCTTCATTGCTCTGCACAATTGAAGCCTTTCCTATCCGCCTATCCTATCCTCCCTACCCGCACTTCGCTAATCGAACCTGACTTCCGTTCCGTCCACAGTTGTCCTAAGGAGGTGATGACCATGCTAGTAAACTTAGAGTCTATTTCACACCGCAATGCCGCCACGTTTTAGATATATGTATATGGCCTATTTTTCGAGAAATGTTTTTTAAGTATTGAATTTCGAGTTTCCCATTATTTTTATAATATGGAAACAACCTTAATAATCTACTACTCGACTTCAGTAATACGCCATATCGTTGACGTTTAGCATCGTCGCATTTTCGGTGGCTGTCATCGGTTCCACGCGCCCGGCTTATTATTTTTTGTTCCCGGTTAACATGGAGAATGAAAATACTGTGGAAGTTTATCAAAAGAGTAACGGGATTGTACCTGAAGTCCAGTTTAGAGACAAATGTAGATTCTGACGGACAAGAATTAAAAAATAAAAAGATAATATTGCGATTGCAAATAAAAAAACGTCGCGTTGAAGTTAACCTCAATGTCCAATGTCCAATCTGTCCAAAGTCAAAACATATTTCATCGATTGTTATGTTATTTTTCCCTTTTCCAATTTTCACAATATTTGCAGGTATAAAAAGGAACGTTTATTTTATATGACGGTTCTTCCATGCTGAATTTATATATAGATGCGTTGTATAGGTACATGTCGCCAGAAAAATTGAGATGCCTTTGCTGTACGTAAAAGAACTTCAAGTAAATATCAACGAAAGGCCCTTTATAATCCATTAAAACATGTACGGCTTCGCACAATCATATTTTTAATTCGCGTTGAAAATATCCGATAGACGAATCAAATTTTCGCGGGTATCCGGCGTTGCCACACGTCGAGCAAGATGGCTGCTGTTACGTCACGAGAAGTCTCGCTCTCCGAAAACTTCGGTTATTGCGATTTTATTTCTAAATTTATTGCTTATTTCTGCGGTGAGCTTTCCAATTCAAGGCGCCTTATTGATCACAAAGATTCAACGAACGCAACCATCAGTTTTTTTTACGTGTTTCTTGGCTCTGACTAGCACAAAAAAAATCGATATATGAGAGGACAGGCACATTTTGTCGTCCACGTGTGACTAATTCACCAACTTTAACAATTAATAACTCGGAAAATGTACGGTAAATCTCGTGGAAACTCCGCATACGCATGGACGAAGTTCTCGACAATGCTATAAAAAAAAAATCGGGCTTTTATCTTGAACTCGCTCCAATCACCGTACCTCCTTAAGCTACACTCTACCGCATTTGCCGAGGGTGCGGGGATATGTGGAAAACCCGTACCGGTATAGACGGCCACATTATTCTTCTGATTTTCTGGTGCACGGACTTCTACTCAAGTATCTACACCCAAAGTCTCAGAAGTACTGACCTCACGCTGAATGGTTGGTGCGTCAGCCGGTGCAGGGCTAAGCGGTCACCGCTCCGAGTATGGGCCGTGCTCTGCTGCTTATATATATATACAGGGTGTCCCAGAAGTAACGTACGCCCTTCTAGCATCTGGTAGGAAAAAAAATTCTGAGACGAAAAGTCCTCAGTCATTTTTTAATCAGACGCATAGGTAATTAATTATGAATTAAAATAAATAGCCAATCAGGTGCGCGCTACAGCGGAAAGGCAGCGTAGAGGGGAGGGATAGGGCAATGCGTTGTAATTGCGTGCGCCTGAAAATGTGTGCGGAGGGAAAATTCCGAAAGCATGTGTGCAAGTACGTGCGCACACGCGTGCGTAGGTACTTGCACACATGCTCACTCATACTAGACACACACACTTGCACACACACACGCACACACACACGCACGCACGCACGCACGCACGCACGCACACACACACACACACACACACACACACACACACACACACACACACACACGCACGCACGCACGCACGCACGCACGCACACACACACACACACACACACACACACACACACACACACACACACACACACACACGCACGCACGCACGCACGCACGCACGCGCGCGCACACTTGCACACATGCTTTCGGAATTTTCCCTCCGCACACATTTTCAGGCGCGCGCAATTACAACGCATTCCCCTATCCCTCCCTTCTGCGCTGCTTTTCCGCCGTAGCGCGCTCCTGATTGGCTATTTATTTTAATCCATAATTAATGATCTATGCGTCTGATCAAAAAATGACTGAGGACTTTTCGTCTCAGAATTTTTTTTTCCACCAGATGCTAGAAGGGCGTACGTTACTTCTGGGACACCCTGTTTATGCTTATATATATATGAGGCATTCCGCGCTATTTCGCTCGGCCGTGACCCTGACCATTTTTAATATTTTGATTTTTTTAAAATAAAATAGTATGCTATGCAAGGGGTATTTTCACAAATTTTTAAATTTGTACCGCATGTATTTCAGAAGTTACAATTTTTCGAAAAATCTGTATTTTAGAAAGTTCGGAAACGTTTTAACGCCGATATCTCTTAAGTTAATCGATATATCGAAAAATGTCTATAAATCGATTTGTTTCATATTAGTTCACACTTTCATAAAAAAAAGGGAAACAAATGTTTAAATCATCGTTGTCAACATTTTTTCAGCGTGTAAAGTGAAAGCTATTTTTTAAAAGATGATTGTCATTTTTTTTTCAAAAAATTCTCTAAAATAATATGATGAATCATATGAATTTTAACGCTAGTTCTATTGCGGGCCCATTTTTCCTTGTATTTTTAAAGAAATAAATTAAATTTTTTATCACGAAAATTTCGCGTGTATAATTCACTACAATTACTAATTGTAGTGATAATTTTGCAATTAGTAGCCCGATCTAATATGTTGAAGAATTATTTTTTCATTACTTTCCTAGAAGAAATAATAAAAATTATGCGTTATAGGAGAATATATGAATGCAACACTAAGTACATATTTTTTCATCTTGGGAGAGTTAGATATTTATTTGCTCACTCGTTTAAAACGTTTACACAATCGAAACTAATCAGTTTTTGAAAAATCTTTTACTCCGAAGGCACCATCATTATCAGGCACAACACAGTGCAATTTTTGGGGACCCGTTATGGTTTTCACCCGTTTATATATAAACGGGTGAAAACCATAACGGGTAGTGCTTCATTCATATATTCTCCTATAATGCATAATTTGTATTATTTCTTCTATGAAAGTAATGGAAAAATAATTCTTCAACATATTAGATCGGGCTACTGATTGTAAAATTATCACTACAATCACTAATTGTAAATAAGTACGATCATTATTGCTTACGAGTATTATTAGTAATACGAATTATTAATAATTCATACGAAAAACTCGAAATTTTCGTGAAAAAAAATGAATTTTTTGAAAAAAAAAACAAAAAATGGCGATCATCTTTAAAAAAAATAGTTTTTACTTTACACACTGAAAAAATGTTGACAACGATGATTAAAAAATCTTTTCCTTTTTTTTTTATGAAAGTGTGAACTAATATGAAAAAAATCGATCTATATACATTTTTCGATATATTGATTCATTTAAGAGATATCCGCGTTAGAACGTTTCCGAAGTTTCTGGAATCCAGATTTTTCGAAAAAATGTAACTTCTGAAATACATGCAATAAAAATTTAAAAATTTGTGAAAATACTCCTTGCTTAGCATACTATTTTATTTTAAAAAACCAAAAAAATTAAACATTGTCAGGGTCACGGCTGAGCGAAATGGCGTGAAATGCCTCATATATATATACTAATGTATTTGTATACAATAAATGTGTCATTAGATATATGTATTTTATCAAGAAATTCAATTCTTATTTGAAATGTTCGATTACATACATGTATCTAATGATACATTTATTATATATGATCATATTAGGAAATACATACGTATGTATTTGCATATACAGGGTGTCCCTCTTATCTCTGCCACCCGAAATAACTCGGTAATTATCGACGTCACAAAAAAATGTCCAAGACAAAAGTTGTAGGGTGTGGAAGGGGCCATCAAATGCGATCAATTTGTTTTATTTCGGTGGAGGCGATGACGCACAGTGAAGGTCACCTCCACTTTTTAAAGAGGGAATGACACCTCATCGGTGTCGGTATGGAAGAACAATTATAGATTCCCAAAAATCTCTGAAACGGCTCTTAAGATCCCGTCGAAACTTTGCCAAACGACGTCAAATAGATAGACGAACAGCTGTCTTCCCCTCAAATTTTCTGAATTTGAGAAAAAAAATGTAGATTGGCTTATGATAAGCCAATCTAGTTTTTTTTCCTCAAATTCAGAAAATTTGAGGGGAAGACAGCTGTTCATCTATCTATTTGACGTCGTTTGGCAAAGTTTCGACGGGATCTGAAGAGCCGTTTCAGAGATTTTTGGGAATCTATAATTGTTCTACCATACCGACCGCGATGAGGTGTCATTCCCTCTTAAATGGAATGGTACATTTTTTTCAACCATCTTGTGGAACACCTCAAGCCGCATAAAAAACATTAGGGGGTCAAAGTTGTTCAAGGTCATAGCTGGATAGCGCTAAAATAGTGAAAAATGGTATTCTAACCTAAAAATTATGAATGTTATCAAAGAACTTTTCCTACAAAAATTGTTAGTTTTGGCATGACACGTTTTTTGGTGAAAAACACTGATCTTATTTTTTTTAAACATCTCGGCCATATTAACGTCGCCGTTTTGAATTTTCCACCAAAAACGATTTTTTTAACGCCCCCCTTTGCACCCTAAATGTCTCATTATACTCAATACTTGATGGTAGCTGTTTTTTTCGAAATTAATCAGGTGTAAGATTAATATGAGACTCCCGGAACATATACATTTTATAATATACTTGTATGTCATAAGTGTATCATGAATTTATGATAAATTTATTATATACAACTGAATTAGTATATACGTATATATACTGATTTGATCGTATATAATGAATTTGTCAGAGATACATGCATAAATAAAAAAGTTCATATTTTATTGAACTACTTATAATATTCTATAACATGCTTCGTTCTGGACGCACACACACGCATACATACACACATATATATATATATATATATATATATATATATATATATATATATATATACACCCTCGATTCTATATATTCTATATATTTTTTTTTTCTTTGGCGAGGTTGTGGAGCATCTTACATAAGATACATAAGATAAGGGACCGCGCTGCCTCACCATGCGGCATTCTTACCCAACAAAATCTTTATCTCTGTCCGTCTCTATCTCTCTCCCCTTCCTCCCTCGCGACACTTTCAATTGATTTAGTTAATATGGAAGATCCATAACTAAATTTTCTGAAAACTCAAAAATTCCAAACGAAGCGCCCTTTACAGTTTTATTATACGTAGAGATAGAGATTCACAAACCTACAGACCAAGCACGCCTCGTTATATGTCAATTTTTGTCAATTACTCAAATTGGACTTTTGTTGAAAGTTGTTCTCTTCATTTTGGATAAACTTCCGAAAAGCGGAATCCGAATTTCGATCTGGAATTTGGCATACACCTTCCTTGTAATATTTCAAGAGATCCCCTGAAAGGATTTTTAGCGACGCGCCATAGTTTTCGAGATATCGATTTTTGAAATATTTTTTTGTCGCGCTCCTACTATATCTATAGCTGACGGGCTCAGCTCTGGCTCTACCGATATATGTTATCGCGCTCTCCAATTGTGCGAATGGTGGGTTGCGTGGAACACTGGTATGGTCACAGGGCACCTCGGATGTGCTTGTGGAATGGTGGGGTGCGTAGAACACTGGTGTGGGCGCAGAGCACCTCGGATGTGCGTGCGGAATGGTGGGGTGCGTGGGACACTAGTGTGGGCGCGGGTTTTTTCTGGATGTGCGTGGAATATTGAGACAGACACAGAGCATCGTAGATTATTTTTTTGTTTTTCCACAGTTCATTTTGTGCAGGTATAATTTGGAATTGTTAATATTTTTTTGCTTGTTTAGCCTCTGATTTTTTTGTTGCTTTTTGTACCAGTTTTTAATTTTTGAGATTTTGGACGGTACCTCCTTATAATGGTTGGTAATCGGCCGCCGCAGCGATGGAAGGAGAGTTTCTACCGCCCAAACTTGACGAAGATCCACACAAAGCGGAGAGCGCGATAACATTATATAGGTATAGTCAGAGCTGAGCACGTCAGATATAGATATAGTAGGAGGGCGGTAAAAATAAATTGAAAAAATCGATATCTCCAAAACTATGGCGCGTCGCGAAAAATCCATTTAGGGGATCTCTTAAAATATTATAGGGAAGGTGTATACCAAATTTCAGATTGAAATTTGGTTTCCGCTTTTCGGAAGTTTAGCCTTTTTTCAAACACTTCAATAAATAGAGCTGCGAGTAATTTGTGACGGTCCTGTGAAAGGGCTGTAGGACATGTTTTCCGCTATAAAATAACCCAGTAATGCTTTATGCAAAAGTAAGCCACTTTCGAGATATTACATTTTTTTCAAATTTCAAGTGAGGGATAGGCAAGTTTTGAAATTAATTTTTTTTAACTGTTGTATGGAATCTAACATTTTTATTATTCGTAGTTAGGGGACACAGTAACTAAGAATTATCAACAATAAAATATGGATAATTATTAATCTTGCAGAGTTTTAGACTCCTAATTAAAAAATATTTGCAGATTATTCTTATCTTATTTTTCATGATTATTTGTTACTGTGTCCTCAAACTACAAATAATACAAAAGTCTGATTCCGTACAACAGTTGTTTTTAATTAATTTTTAAAGTTAACTGCTGCCCCGCGCTTTAAAAAATAAAATTAATATCTTTGAAATTCACTTCGGCATGAAACATTGCGGGGTTATTTGATAAAACTTATCCCACAGCCCTGTATATAAATATGTATATAATAGTTTTAAAAAACTTTATATACATTTCGGAAACAATGTTCTCACGATCTGTAAAGATTGCGTACGTTGAGTAAAATCGCACGAGAGCGGGCGATTTGAATTGGGCACCGGGCGATGTAATGGTACATCGAGGCGATGCGTGGCTCGTCGCTCTCTTTATTATTGGCCCGCGAGTCGTTCTATTTTTAGATCTATCGGGCGAGAAGCGTTATCCAACTGTACGAATATCTGCGCTTGAGCGCGTGGCTCATTTCGCGGCGTGACGTTAACCTCGAATGTCGCTTCATATTGGCTTGGAATAATTGGAAAAAAAAGTATTGTAATCCGCGTTATGACGAGTGTGATGTGACAATGTGATTGTCAAAAGCAGGCCGCGAGATTTGCTCGATCTCAGCAGCGACGCAGCGATCAATGACCCAGGTCCGTGCCGAATTGCGTTTCTCGAACCACATTCTCGGCAGCAGCGCATGCGGAGCGAAACGACACCATGCGGGTAAGATTTTCGTTCTCGTATTTCCACGTGTTTAGTTGAGTAAAAAAAAACAAATGTTTACTCTCTTTCTTTGTGGTACATTTATTTAGCCCGAACAAACTTTCATTGAATTAATTATTATATTTAAAGTAAATAAAGATGACGACAATATTTTTTTTTTTCAGTTTTGGCTCTTGTTCTTCATAATTCATTATTTTCATTTGATCAAGTATTATTCATTCTTTGATTTTTCATTGTTGATTCTTGTTATGTGTTCAATTTAATTTTTACTCTTATTCTTTATTCGTTTATGTATTTAACCCAAATAAACCCAAACGAATTTATATTGGACTAACTGTTACATTGAAATTGAATGTAGATTAACATAATAATCTTTATGCAGTTTGTACTCTGTTTTTTATTGTTTACTGTTTTTTTTATTAGTTCTTATTATTTATTTTATTCATTTTTTACTCTTATTCTTTATTGGTTTATTTATTCAGCCCAAACAAAATTGTGTTGTACCGATTATCGCATTAAAATTGAATAAAGATGATTAGAAAAGTTTTCATTCACTTTTTGCAGTTATTATTATTATTTATATTTTTATCGGATCAAGTAGTATTTGAATGAGAAGACAAGTATTATTACAATACATAGTCAACTAGGCTCATCTAAAATGAAGTATATAAAATGTACTCTAAGTATAATCATACGACTTTCGTTTAACCGGATACTTCTTCGACATTTTCAACATTACGAAATTGACAAGCTGTAGCAAAAAAAAGTTCGATTTTTGACGGAAAAATACAACTTTAATAATTTGTTATTTTCAAATGGTGGTACTTGACAACTTTTTCATCCTCTTCTGTTCTTAGGGTTTCTCCTTTTCTCGTCCTTTTGCTCTTCGGAGACGAGCTTGGCCGTTGCTAGTCTTATTGATTCCTACGAGCCTCTTAATCGTTATTGTGCATCGTTACACTCCGTCAGCGACGCGCCAGGACGATAGTGACCGAAATGAGGTCTTGCCACAAGTGTATGACGAAGGTGAGAATTTTTTTTATCGTGGTTCTTCACATGAAGACAAACTCTCTCTCTCTCTCCCTCCCCTGTTAGCCAGTAAGATCGGCCGTACGACTGTGCGACACGTTAACGCGGTAGATTTGTTAATCTGCGTAACTTCTATTTACGATTGTAACTGCTCATTCTTGCGTCTCTTTTCAATGTATTATTCAAAAAACTCCCAACTCACCTTTTTGTATTTCATACTTAGCTCTATAGTCTCACTTGGGCTAAATAAATTCAATCAATCAATTTCTCTCTCTCTCTCTCTCTCTCTCTCTCTCTCTTTCGAAAATTGCCATTGTAAAGACAATAAAAATAGCTTATGTCTACGCGTCACACAGATGTCACTTTTGGCATTTCAGCGGTACCCTATGGACCTGCCATTATGTGTATTGCCAACTTTCGATTCGAGAAAATAGTGTACCTAACGCCATCTATCGTCAGCGGGCGGTTTCGTAGATAACCGTCTAATATCTCGACGACCGTGTATGGGGGGAAAAAAATTACTGCTCGTGGGAACTAGAGAGTGTTCTTCTTTCAGTTCTGCGGCGATGGTACAACTTCAGTAACAGGAACGACGAGTGGTACAACAACGAGAACACGTCGATGTTCGACGAGAAGTTACTCGCGGAGATTCGTGCCAACTGGATGACGGAGAACGTGCAAACCGGCGAGTCTTACCTACTACGCGAACCGGAAGTTCGCGATCCCTCGATGGGTCAGGCCCGCGAAATCATGAATATTCTGGGAACCAAGGTGAGTGAATGTAATTTTGAAAAAAGTGTCTTCATGTAAACGAATGACGGAACAAAAGTCAGGGCGAGGAAAAGTTGTCGAAAACAAAAAAAAAACACGAATGGCAAATTCAATTTGCAAAATTGTCCCTCAGACCGATGGATTTTTCATAGAGTGCGGCGCTTATGATGGAGAGACGAGAAGCAACACACTCGTACTCGAGAGATTCCTCGGATGGTCCGGCATACTGATCGAAGCCGATCCTATTAACTTCTCAAAGATGCTTGGAAAAAAGCGAACTAAGGCTCGCATGTCGCCCACGTGCCTCAGCCTCAAATCTTATCCCACCAAGGTGAGTTCTCTCTCTTTCTATTATTAATGTTATTAATTTTATTAATTAATTTGATAAAGTCATGCAATTATTATTATTATTACTATAGTTATTATTGTTATTAATATTTTATTACTCAGAACAAGATGTCGCTTTAAAAAAATATAGATTACCATTTTTTTTTACTTAACCTTGAAACCACCAAAAAAGTTATCGTGCCATTTCACTGTTCGTTTGAATCTACTCGATTCGTGTCGCGGGATTTTTCGATTTACTTTGTGCTTCTTGAGTTATTTCGATGCCTCAAGATGAACGGGACACCCTGCATAAAAAGATGAGAATATCAATCGTTAGTAGTATTAAGAAAGTAATTAAGAATGGCTAATTCCACGAATAATCCTAACAAAATTATCACATAATTCTATAGTAATAATAATTGCAGTTGAAATCACAAACAATATTTGATAGGAATGAGTTGTCATTATCGCCCATTAATATAGTAAACGATAGATAATTGGGCAAAGATAATTAAGATAATAAAGATGATAAGAAAAAAACAATTGCGGTAATGAGAAAAGATAATATAGATACTAGATAATAATAATAGAGACAACAAAGAAAAGATAATATAAATGTTAAAGATTGTTGTCCGAAATCTTAAATATGCCATTTGCATGTAAAATATGACTGTTAATGAGAAATTTCGGTTCGAAATCTTATAATCAATATTTTCCAAAATTTCGAAGCTCATCTATTAATCAACGAATAGACTGGACGAAAACAGAAAAAATAATGCTCCTAATACGTAGCCAAGTAAGCACTTCGTCAATTCGGATAAAAAAATTGATGAAGAGTTAGGATTGAAAGTGAACTACTGCATTGATTGATGAACACGAAAAGTCGTCAGATTGATCAATGCAACGCGTTATTTACCAGGTTTCTTTTCTGATGGCGCGTAACATTGGGCGTATCCACGAGCCGGAAGTTGAGTCAAATTATACGTCTCTCAACTCCATGGATGTAGCCCACGAAGGAAAACACATAGAGGTTCAGTGTTTTCCACTCGCTTCGTACGTGGCAGCTCTGGGTGTGAAAACCGTCGATTATTTCAGTCTCGACATCGAGGGCAACGAGATGGATGTTCTGGAAACAATACCCTTCAACCGAGTCGACATAAAGGTGCGAAAAACCGCTTTTGTTTTTTTTTTTAACTATTTTTCATTATAATAAATAAAATAATAATAATCGTCTTATCATTTCTTTATGAAACAATTATTCGTTTATTTCTAATAACAAAATCCATTTTATAATTTTTAATCATGATATAATTTCTTTTATCATATTTAATAAAAATATTTAATTTTTGAATTTTGATAAGGATAATAATAATTTCATAATTTTCAATCATAATAATAATAGTTTTGTTATTTTGAATGATATTTATTTTATGAATTTTGATAATAATATTTATTTAATCAATATTAACAATAAGTCGTAGTATTTTATCATTCTTAATCATAATTATTATTATTCTACTATTGTTAATAATAATTAAAATGTTAATTATATAACTTTCAATAACAATAGTAATTATTTTATTTTGTTAAAAGTATTGTTAATGATCTAAAAGAAGGGATTTTTTAAATCGAAAATTCTTTTAAATAGATGCTCGATCCAATTGCTCTTTATTCACATTCAATTAAATAGAGGCGCATGTTTTTATACCGATTATTTTACGTCTCGCAGACTCTCTCGGTCGAGTACATCCACGGGAAGAACAGTCGTGAGTATATGATCAATTTCATGGAGGCGAGAGGCTACTATGCTTACAGTTTTGTCACACATCCGGAAAATCTGGCGAACGACGTGATATTCGTGAAAAAAGAATCCTGACCAACCGCGTATCAGTGCTGTATTATTATCGTCATTATTATTTATTATTTTCGTAGAAAAATGCCGAATAAGCAATTAAGTTCGAGGTCGAAAATTCTTTCCCGACGAAAATAAATATTCATGCGTCGGTTGACTAACAACGAATGTCGACGAAATGTCGACGAGAAAAAAACATTGTTTAAGGCACAACAAAACTAGGCAAAAATTTAAGCCGTCACAGTAAACAATAAAAATTGATGCTCTGGGCGCCAATGGCAAATTAAACATTCGACGCGAATATTCAATTTATAACTGTTGCAAATTAAATATTTGTTGAGTATATTAACTTATAATTATTATAAATTAAATATTCTTCGAGAATATTTAATTTAAGGCTATCATAAATTAAATACTCAATTCATTATTAATGTCAATTGAATATTCAACGAGAAGTTTTAATTTCCAATTGTTATGAATCAAATGTTCTGCAAGAATCCCTGATTTATTACTATTACAATTTAAATTTGGGATGAAAATATATAAGAGATATGGGATACAAAGTGGTATATGGGGAATGTATTAAGGGGGAAGGGTCCTGTATAGATGGAAGTTAATATATATATATATAAGAGATAGTTAAATGAAATAAGAAGTCCAGCATTGCTACGAGAATAAAAAACTAGGACCAATTTGAGCCGTCGTACTCCAAAAAGACGAGGCTCCCGCCGGTAATCGGAAATTAAACTTTCTGTGGGAATATTCAATTTATAATTGTTGCAAATTAAAAATTCTCATCGAATGTTTAATTTATTCCGCGTATTCAATTTATCAGTTTCACCAATTAACTATTTTACGAGAATATTTAATTTATCATTATTGTTAATTGACCATTGAACGAGAAGCTTTTATTTATAATTTTCATAATTTAAGTCTTAAACAAACATACTAGCGTTATAATTAATATCGATAAGAAATCCAGTATTGCTACGGGAATCACGAAACAAGACCTGTGTTCTATTGAGCAAAGAAAGCAACGATTCATTGTGCGAATAATTGCAGACTCGTACACGAAGCGCATATACTTATGAAGAAAATCGTCGCTTGGCCGGGGTCAATCGGAGTTCAATTCCATCGTTGTGTACCTCAACGACTGATTGTTTTTCTACTGTTTGAACCGTTCGCGCAGATAACGACGAAAATAAGAATGATAACGATAAAAACGACAATAATGGCTATAAGTAGCAGCATTATTTATGATTGTACAACAGAAATATTATTTTCCTCAAAGTCATTCTCGTCAGTGACTCCCTTCAAACTTATGAGAAACCTGTGACCAGCTGTGATTTTTTCAATAAAAAACTATTTAAAAAAAATGTTCTCTCTCTTCCATAGACTTGATATCTCTATATGATAATCAATTAAACAATATAATTATATACCATCTAGCCGAGCACGTACACACGCACACATGTGCATATGTTATATCAGGTGGTTGCATGTGGAATCGCCCGCTGGCAATAGATGGCGTTAGATACACTATTTTCTCGAATGTAAAAGTTGAAGTTGAAGAAATGCCGCTTGCCAGGCGCCGTGAGCAACACTTTAAATAAATCAATTCGTCGATTTGCTGCCGATTGATTTCGTGCCCCCCCCCCCCCCCCCCCTTAATCATAATGAGAGTAAACGTACAAAAAATTGGAAATTTAAGGCAGTCATATTCACTCGCAGAGTTTTTTTTTTTAATAATAATAAAGTCAACATTACAATTATGCGCGTATCTAAAAAGCTATCGTCACCAAAAGTGTCCAAGAAAATTACACATACACACATACACACACACATTTATATATCTATATATATGTTTTATTACTTATATATTATTATGAACTCATATGCGATTCTATTTACAAAATATGTACAATGAGCATAGCAACGTGCCATTTTTTTGGACGACGGTACTCTCGATCGATGGGCCGGGGGTCTGACGGTAAGACTAGGAAATCGTTTTCCAGGAGCAAAGTGCCCGTTGATCGTCCGGTGCTTTTCCAAAGGGCTTCGTACCATCGGGTGCCACGTACTTGTTCACTTGAAAGTCCAGCAAAACTTCGTAATTGTAAATGTCCGAGCCAAGTTGTTGGGTGAGAGGGCTCGTGTTGGTCGTAAAAATGCCAGCGAATTGTTTCCTCTTGGCCAGCCTCAGGGCCTCGTCCTCCATTATCTTCATCATGATGACATTCTCGGCGGGATTCAACTGGCTGTTAGTGCCCATCATGAAGGTGTGAAAAATCTTGCCTCGTCCCTGGGGTAATTTACCGTCCCTTATGGGGCCCTCGAGATGTTCCAAAAATTCGAATATCACGGTGAGTTTCGAGTCAACGGTGACTTCCGGTTCGTCGCGAGCGTCGAAGTTCAGCGAGACGGCGAGCACGCGGTCGCTGCCGTGGGAGGACTTGACGACGAAACAAAAGCCCTTCTCGACCAGCGCGTCCCAGAGTTTTTCCATCAGCTCGGTGTAGTCGCTTCTGTGCAGATCCGGAAGCAGCCATCGCTCGAGATCGGCCTTCGTGTAGAAACTGTCAGTGATGATTCTGTGAGGGATATTAAGCGTTGATGCTCCATTATGTGTGTGACGATACATTGCGTTGGGTGCACTATTTTCGAGTCAAATGATGCCAATACGCATAACGACAGGCCTATAGAGTATCACTAAAAGGCCATAGGTGACATTTGTGCAATGCGCTATCATCTATGTTGATTGTGTTTACAATGGCAAGTTTTGGATCAAACTAGGAATTCCTAGTTGACTCCTTCAAAGTACCTCATCATCTATGATGCCAATACACATAACGACAGGCCCATAGCGTATCACTAAAAGGTCATAGGTGACATTTGTGCAATGCGCTATCATCTATGTTGATTGTGTTTACAATGGCAAGTTTTGGATCAAACTAGGAATTCCTAGTTGACTCCTTCAAAGTACCTCATCATCTATGATGCCAATACACATAACGACAGGCCCATAGCGTATCACTAAAAGGTCATAGGTGACATTTGTGCAATGCGCTATCATCTATGTTGATTGTGTTTACAATGGCAAGTTTTGGATCAAACTAGGAATTCCTAGTTGACTCCTTCAAAGTACCTCATCATCATAAATGATGCCAATACACATAACGACAGGCCCATAGAGTATCACTAAAAGACCATAGGTGACATTTGTGCAATGCGCTATCATCTATGTTGATTGTGATTACAATGGCAAGTTTTGGATCAAACTAGGATTTCCTAGTTGACTCCTTCAAAGTGCCTCATCATCATAAATTATGCCAATACACATAACGACAGGCCTATAGAGTATCACTAAAAGACCATAGGTGACATTTGTGCAATGCGCTATCATCTATGTTGATTGTGTTTACAATGGCAAGTTTTGGATGAAACTAGGACTTCCTAATTGACTCCTTCAAAGTATCGCATCACCATAAATGATGCCAATACACATAACGACAGGCCCATAGAGTATCACTAAAAGACCATAGGTGACATTTGGGCAACGCGCTATCATCCATGTTGATTGTCTTGAAAATGACAAGTTTTGGATGAAACTAGGAATTCCTAGTTGACTCCTTCAAAGTACCTCATCATCATATATGATGCCAATACACATAACGACAGGCCCATAGAGTGCTACTCAACGGCCATGACATTCGTGCAACGCGCTATCATCTATTTTGATTGTCTTTACAATGACACGTTTTGAATCAAACGAGTCACATTTGCGGCAAGTCATGTTCCACTATTGCCTGGCAAAGAAATCGGCCGCGGATAGGCATCGTTCGCTAGAGGATGAGTATGATCCAACAAGAACAACGTGCAGACTGTTTTCGCCGCATCCAAAGGCGTGATTTCTCTATGGACAACAAGGAGCGCGGAAGACAAGCCAAAAGAAGGCTGTCATGTATCACGAGTCGGTGAAAGTGTCGAAGAGCATCACTGGGAATCGTTATCGACTGCAACCGATGCGTTTGAAGCGATCTCGCACGAGAAGAGACCGAAATGGAAGAATCGCCATGACAAGTTGATTTTGCAGCAGCGTCAGGCTGCCTCTTACTCGACCGGTTGACAAGTACCTGGAAAATTTAACTCACTCTATGACTTGTTGCTTGTGCGAATGGCTGAGCTGCTCGACGACGTATTCCTCCTCGTCATCCGCGTCCTCGGATTCGCTCGTGTCGCTGTTGTACGCGGTCATTTTTTCCAACACGCTCGCCATACTGTTAGCGGCTATGAAGTCCGTCACGCTTATCCGATATCCTTGATCCTGCAGCTTTGTGACGGTGTAAATGGAGTTCAGGGAATTGCCACCCAGTTCGTAAAAATTGGCATTCACGTGGACCATGGATCGGCCACTCTTGCCGATCACGGTTGCGACCGTGGGAAAGAGCATCTTGGCTTTCTCGAGCTGGTGTTCCGGTACCCCGGTGTAATCGCAATCCATCGTCGCTTCTTTCTCTGCATCAAATCGTTAAAAATTATCGAGTTTGACAGCGCACTTTTTTGTTTCAACGCTTTCTCATCGAGACCCCTCAAAAATCTGCGAAAAAAAATGTATCGTACGCACCAGCGAGATAGGAGGACTCGTACTGGTGCAACAGACTTTGCCTGTCGGTTTTTCCATTTACGAGCAGCGGAATCGAGTCGATTGCTATGACGTGAGGTATCATGTACGGAGGCATGCGACTTTGCAGGTGATCTTCGACCTCCGCACCCGACACTGACGTCTCCTTGGCCGTGACGAAGGCGATCATTGCCTGGTGGCCATTCACGTTTATTCATTTAATGGTATGCTTGATGAGCAGCCCTTGTGAAATACTGTATTGCGGTATGGTTGGTTTTGTTTGGGTTTTCATGTTTTTCATGGTAATGGTCTCCTTAATGTGACCTTATGGAAAACTGTATGGCAGTTTGGTTGGGTTTAGTTCGAGTTTGGCTTGGGGCCGGTTTGGATTTGTATGGATTTTCATGCTTGTCATGTCGATGGTTTTCTTCGTGAACAGCGCTGATGGATTGCACGTCGTTTGGATTTGAGCTGTTTGGTTTCGGGTTGTTTGAAAGATGAGACCGAAAACATTAACATTTTTCTTATGTTAATGGTCTGCTTGGTGGGCAGACCTGATTGATTACGGTATTGCAATTTATTTGGGTTTGGGTCATTTCCGTTTGTTGGGCACTGGGATTGTTTGGCTTTGGGTTTTTTTTGGTTTTCATGTTTTTCATGTCCGTGGTCTCCTTAATGTGCAGCCCTGATGGAATACGGTATTGCAGCTCGTTTACGTTTGTCTGGGTTTGCGTTTTTTACGCTTCGGTTTGAGTTTGATTGGGTTTCCATGGTTTCGCATGTGCAAGGTCTCTTCTTAAGGGCACGTACAAGGTCAACAGAACCTCACAAATTTTCCAACCCAATTTTCTTACAGATTGTTATTTTTTTTAGGAAAAACAAAGCATTAGACTCTGAAGAATTCCATAGTGCAGAGCTTGATGATGTCTTTTTGCCCTAAATATTATTCATCTCTGAGAAATCTCTGTTCAAAAATTTCAGCTATCTCTCTCGCACTCATATGTCACGTGGTAGAACTTCTTCTTCGCCTTAACGAGCGTTTTGGACGCCTAATTCGAAAATGTTTGCAGATTGTTCTTATTTTATTGTTGATTATTCTTTGTTACTGTGTCCTCAAATGACAAATAATAAAAAAGTGTGATTCCATACAACAGTTTAAAAAAAATTAATATTCAAAGTTGCCTACACGTTACTGTAAAAAAATAATAGCGATAATAATATATCGAAAATGGTTCACTTCTGCATGAAGCATTGCTGAGTTACTTGATAGCGGAAAACGTCCTACAACCCTTTCACCGGATGGTGACGAAAAATCAGTAGCTCTATATACAGGGTGCCCCTCTCATCTCTGCCACCCGAAATAACTCGGTAATTATCGACGTCACAAAAAAAATGTCCCAGACAAAAGTTGTACGGTGTGAAGGGGGCCATCAAATGCGACCAATTTTTTTTATGTTGGTGGAGGCGCTGACGCACAGTGAAGGTCACCTCCACTCTTTTTTAATGGAATGGTACATTTTTTTTCAACCATCTTGTGGAGCACCTCAAGCCGCATAAAAAACATTGGGGGTCAAAGTCGTTCAAGGTCATTCAAGGTCAGTATCGATTATACAAATCTAAATATCTCGGATCAGCACCAAATATTTCGTAGTGATGCGAGAAATTTAGATTTGTATTTAATTTTGATAGGTGTTCGAAATGACCTTGAACGACTTTGACTCCGAATGTTTTTTATGCGGCTTGAGGTGCTCCACAAGATGGTTCAGAAAATGTACCATTCCATTTAAAGAAGCAGAGGTTACCATCACGCTGAGGTGCGTCAGCGCCTCCACCGAAATAAAAAAAATTAGTCGCCTTTGATGGCCCCCTTCACACCGTACAACTTTTGTCTGGAACGTTTTTTGTGACGTCGATAATTACCGAGTTATTTCGGGTAGCAGAGATAAGAGGGACACCCTGTATATATATATTTAGCAAGTTCTAAAATTGAACACGACCATCCGCATACATCATTTCCTGGCTCACCTGCGAGAGTTCACCGGGTTTGTAGCACAATACCACGGCCTTGTCGACGCCAGGGGCAGCGGCCACCGCTCTCTCGACTTCCGCGAGATCGACCCGATGTCCTCGTATCTTGATCTGGGCATCGGTGCGTCCCTCGTAAACTACCGTACCCTTGACGATTCTAGCGTAATCGCCCGTCCGGTAGACCGTCGAGAATTCTGCAGAGGGGTAGGAAATGACGATCAGTGAATTGGTATTTCGGGTTTATAGTATTTATACCAATTATTCGATTTATTATTTATACTAATAATGAGATTGTTTATTTATTGTTGATATTCACCCATTAAATTAATGTAAAGATCCATCATTTGCAATTCATAATAAATCGTGACATTTAATAAATTCGTTCCGACAGATCTTGCAGGTTATGTTCACGCGTCCATTTTTTCCCCGGTCAATGAGCTCGAGTCAACCGTTCTCCTATTTCGAATTTTCGACAGATCGCCGAGTAAAATGATTCCCAATCGTATAATCATTTATTCGTAACTGAATCAACATTTCCCAATCAAAATTCCAACATTTTCACACTGCAACCCTCATCAGTCGGTTGAACGAAAAGCCTCCTCGATCCTGGCCCAACCGATTTTTTGCAGCACTTCAGGATCCGACCGAATCGGGATCATCGCCGGATAAGCTTCGGCAGTTTCAGATTGGTACGAAAATTTAGCGGTGTCTCGAAACGAAGAAAAGCCAAAATCGAGTGCAAAATAAAGATCGGCCGATTTTTTTTCCCGATCGGCCGATTTTTTCCCGATCGGCCGATCTTTAGTCCAACTAGCGAGCGAAGGTATCACGAGAACGTCATTCGCGGCATTCCCCGTTAATGGAACGCTACGTAAGAAGCGATTAGTGACTAGAGGGAAGTGCCGAGCCGATTCACGAAAGACCGGTATGCGCGTCCAACGTGTGGCGTCTGCGACGCAATCATTTTTTCCTCCTTCATTCTTGTGTACAATCCGATCGTTTACTGTTGGAATTCGAATCACCGCCCGGATTCCCTCTTTTTCCCTTGCTAACCGATCGAGCACCCCCCGCAGCCTCTTCTTGTCGGAAAACGGGTGAGACGATCAATTAACGGCCAATCGCACTTGACTTTTTAATAACGTGTTTTCTAATGGTGCATGAGCTGATCTCGGGCAATATGATGCCTAGATGCGTTAACTGAATTATCGTTGAACCGGTATATCAATTCATTCGAATTATCATTCCTGTAGCAGATTTACGTCACTGAAGAATGTGTATTTTTTTTCTGCCATTTATGTTCTTAAAGTCCTTGCGGGCTTTTGCGATACCATTCACTCTTTACTCCGCGCTAGGGACCGCGCTATTTCCATTTTCCCCGTATCCCCCACCCCCCCGGCCCCTCTTCACGCCGAGTATATTCCGCGTCGTAATTATTAATTTTTTATTGTAATAAAAAATGTGATAATAATGAAACATTAATAATAATGAAAATGTAATAATACAAAATTTAATAATAATATTTATTTAATAAATTTGAACGATGATTATTATCATTTCATTAATTTTAATAACAATGATAATCTTATTGATTTTGATTATAACTATTATTTTATTTATCCATTTCAATTATTATTATGTTCAATTCATTTCAATCATCATTTTTATTCTTTTATTTTTAGTGTTCTTGTAACGGTTCCACAATTACGCAACTATTATTTTTGCGATCTTCTCGGGCACATCCGCGTTCCCGTTGATCGAGATAATTCGATGGTGAGAATTTGTAACGGAATCGCAGAATTTTACACGATAATGTGCGTCAATTTTCATATAAACACATACCATTCGCGATAAACAAATGTGTATATATATATATATATATATATATATGTATATGGCGGGAAATCCGAGAGTCCTTGAGTTCGGAGGATATTATTCAAATGGACGAGATAAAATTGCAGGTCTCGTTTTTTTTGCCGACGAACCTTGGATGATCATTTAATGATGAAAGGAGAGGTAGTCTTACCGTCAGCGAAGATTGCCTTCCCGATATTTTTCCGCTCGCCCCGTTTCTTTGTGTTCTTTGTATTTGATAAATAAATTATCGTATATTCCACTATTTTTATTGCAAGTAAAAAAATCTAGAGAGACAGCCAGGCACACAAATATATAAATTTATATTAGTTTTCAATTTTTGTAAAAGTAATCAAGGGCTCCGCGTGAGCTTGAAATGAATGTTTTGTCATAGTTTTATAGCCTGGGGAGTTAAATTAAAATTGCATTAAAATTTATGTAAACATTTAAAAAAATTGACCGAGTTAACACAATTTTCGTGAAGGGTCAGACCGCCTTTTTTTCGAAAACTATGTTTTATGAAAAGGTGCGCGTCGTAGCTGAAAGTTTATGTTGACGGAGCATAACTCATAACATTTTCTATCGTATGACCGGGTCATTTTTTTTAATTGTTCATCCATTTGTCAAAAACAAATGATTAAAGTTTTTTTTTTAACCGATTTTTTTTCTGCACCTTGCCATCATCGTAATTTTCGTAATGTCCAAAAAACATTCCGTCATACGTAACTTTTATTATTACACTAAAAGTAAATGTTAATTTTTTATTTCAGCCGAGCCTGGTTGCCAGAAGCACCTACACCGATTGGCCATGCAGCAACGGCGGCATTTTGATTAATTTAAATAATAATGACTTTATTGTTAGTGGATATTGTTCCATAAAAAACTCAAACTTAGCAAGACTATGTATCAACCGTGTGCAAAATCTCGACCTCATAAATTCAATACTCGTATCGGAAAGAAACATGGAAAATCGACCTGATTTTTGGGTCCCAAGCCAAATCGTTCGAGAGCTCTACATGAGGCAGGTTTGAACTTTTGAAAAAAAAAACATCTCAACAATTCTTTTATGCGTTTTTTTTTAATGTTCAGCAGCTTCCAAATATATCTCGAAACTTCGAAAAACCGTATGAATTATGGGAAAAAAATCATTGCGATCGTACGTGGCACTCGTAACTCGAATATTTGTTTCTATTCGTATTTTACCCAACCGAGCGACACTCGAGAGATTTTTTTTTTGTTCTTAGCTTTCCTACCTGGATCAATGGCGTGAGGATTATTGACGAATTTGTGAGGATCTCTACCGCGTATGTAGCCCGCGGCCAAATTTCTTCCCGCCACGACAAGCTCGCCAACCTCGCCCGGGGCGACCGGACGCATGTCCTTGTTCACCAGGTAGACGAGGCAATTGTCGAGCGGTCTGCCGATCGGTACTTTCTCGAAGTTCTCCAGTTGGGTGATCTCCTCAACCAAATGATAGGTCACGTCGCCCATCACCTCGGTACTGCCGTAAAAGTTCGCCAGAACGTGGCGGCCGCTCGTGAAACGCGCGAAAAATTGCTCGGCCAGCGAACGTGGAAGTGACTCCCCCGAGCAGATCCACAGCTTCAGGGACGTCAGCGAGTCGGCCTTTTCCTGTGCAATTATTGGGCAATTGTTGCACAGTGCATCTTTCGTATTTCTTGTACGTCCAAATGATCGCGTTAAAAAAAATTGTATCGTCGATGGCCATTATTAAAATTTAAAAGTAGGCCGAAGGATCTGTTTTTGGTGAATATGCGGAAAAATCGGATATCCAAAGTTCAATATGGCGGAATGTTTGTCTCCATGGTTCAAAATGGCCGACCGTTCGTCTCCAAAGTTCAATATCGCCAATGGATTAGAGATGAGCAAAAGTTCGAAATATGGGTCAAGGTCGAAAAAAAAATGAAAAAAAATATTCCGAACGTATCATCGAAAAAGACTGCGCTCGTTAGTTTGCATCGTAAAACGCTTACCAGAAGGCTGAGGTACATCAACATCGAGCGAAGGAGCGACGGCACGAGAACCAGACGACGAATCTGAAAGGATTTTAGTGTCAATGCGCGCCCGTCCTCTTGAGGAAACCCGAGGTTTCCTTGAGATTTTACCGATCAATGACCGACAAATGCCCGAAATCATCTTACTAGATGTTTATCCAACACTTGGACAAACTTGGCGGGATCCTTGGTAACTTGGCGTGGAACCACAACGATGGTCCGGCCCTGAAGGAGAGGGCCCCAAATTTCGGGCGCGCTGTCAACGAAAGTCAAGGCCGTCTTGAAGATGCAACGATCCTCGTTGCTCTCGTAAGGGAGCTCGCGCCATTGCCACTGCAGTCGATTCATCAGAGTGGCGTGCGGCAATCTGACACCTTGGTTTTTTTTTCATACGAATTTCGTTCATTCATTATTTCGCATCCAAAAAATGGAGGTTTTTTTGTGGACACCGTAAGCTTCATTAAAGGCGGGATATACATTTAGACGGGGAAAAAATAAGCAATATTGAGGGATTTGTTAAAATAAGAAATAATTATTCTACAATAATCAAACTTTGGGTTTAGTTCAATAGTATATTTAAGTATACAAAACATTTTTTAAAAATTAATTCATCATCAAAATGACGGAGGATGAAACTTCAGGAAAATATTCTACATATATACATTTAGACAGGGAAAAAATAAACAATATTGAGGGATTTTTAAAACTAAGAAATAATTATTCTACAATAATGAAACTTTGGGTATACTTCAATAGTATATTTAAGCATACAAAACAATTTTTTTAAATTAATTCATCATCAAAATGACGGAGGTTGAAACTTCAGGAAAATATTCTACATATATCGTTCTATCGTTTGAAGATATTCTACATATATAGTTCTATCGTTTAAAAAAAAAAAGAAATCGATTTTTGATTGTTGTAAATGTATATCCCTCCTTAAAAAAATAGATTATTCGTCTTCCATCATTTTTCGCAAAGTCGAAAAAGAACGCGTTCCAAAAATTATTATTTTCAATCGTTTTTCGAGTTATTTTTGGTCAGAAACACCGCGTATTTTTGTGATGAGTAGCATTTGCCAGTAAACTTTAAACATTCTGGAAAAAATTAAGAATTCCATTTTGAGTAGAGCAGAACGAAGATAATTAAATGGCGAATAAGCAACACTGCGGAAAAACTCTTTTTGTGCATCCCATCATCGAAAGAATGTTCACCACCGTGGTGAGTGAGGAAATCGATTTTTTTTTGCATTTTCTCAAACTATACATATTCAAAAATGTGTGAAAAAATGTTCAAGTCAAAGTATTGAAAATGTACCAAGTTACAGACGATTTAGTGAGAGCAGATATCGCAACGATTTACGTATACTAAAACTGTCAATGGCGTTTTTGTCGACCTGGCCAGAATTATAACTTTAGCTATAATTGTCCGATTTTCAATTAAAATAAGCCGAAAGTTCCGTAATTGCAGTAGCTATCGTTGTGCGTAGCCGTTCTTTTTATTATGTATTTTTCAAGCCGACGAATATAAGTAAAAGTTGCCTCAAATATACAATTTTTTTTTACGCCCGTCATTTTCTACATTTTTATCTCGCAAAAAACGGCTACGCACAACGAGAAATGCATTAACGTAGATTATGAAACGTTTTTATTTTTCCGACCAACCATTGTCAAGTTATCGATCATTGGAATGCACCACATTTTTTATACAGAGGTCCTATTATATCTCAACGACGTTCTTAATATTCAATTTTTTTAAATAAAAATGTACAAGAAATAAGTTCAATGTATTCTTAATAACATACCTTTTTTCAAATCAAAAATAAATAATCTAGTAGACGAAAAATGTTTGAAAAAAAAACCTTTTTTCGGCCCGTCACAGTGGTTTCCGCCCTTAAAGGGTCTTCTCACATTAGGCACTAAACAAACTATTTTCATGCATTCTTTGATAGGCTTGTATCATAGATTTTGATATAAAAGTTGGTACACATAATAAATACACTTTCGAAATACATTTTTAAAAAGTTTTATGTATTCATGTCAAACAAACTTTAAACGCGTTTTTCTCAAAACAACGTTTTTCGACGGCTTGATAAAATCTTCGAAACTACGGAACCGATCTTTACGAAATTCTAACCACATATTCTTTACAACTATAGCTATAGCGCATATCAAGGATTTTTAAAATTTTGATATTTACTTTTTGCCAAAAACGGTGAAGAAAAACACGTTTTTTTCGAAAAACGTCCACCAGTTTGTTATTTTTGCATATATCCGAAATCGTATGATATGCGCTATAGCCATTAACATACTGAATCTAAAACCGTTTGATTTTTTTGTTTCGGATTATTCATCTCCGAGATTTCATCTACAGCGCAGACCTACCATTTTTTTAGGTCATTATTTTAACTACCATTTTCGTCTATATATATTGACATGAATAAAAAAAAAGTTTAATGTATTTCGAAAGTGTATTTATTAAGTGTAACAACTTTTATATCAATGTCTATAATATAAACCTATCAAAAATATTCATGAGAATAGCCTTTTTAGCGTCCAAAGTGAGAAGACCCCTTAACGTGGATTAATGGAAATAAATTCCATCGAAAAGAAGTTTTTCAGTAGCGTTCTGCATTCGGATTATAATTATATTCATTCTGCTGAACTCAAAATGGAATTTCGATTTTTTTTTCGGAATGCTCAATTTTTCTGAGACAAATACTAATAAAAAACGCTATTATTTGTTTCGCAAAAGACTTGGAAAACCGGTAAATATGATATTTTTCTCGGTCGCTAAATCTCCACGCTGGGCCCTTAAAAAATGGTCACCCTGCGTATACCCAAAAAAACATGAAAAAAATAGTCAGACCTTTTGGTATCCCAGTGCTGCCGGAAGTGTACAGGACGATGGCAATTTGTTCGGGATGCCCGTTCGACGCGATCGAATCGTCCTTTTCACTTTCGGCCTCTGCCCAAAGATCCTCGAATGTAATTAACGGTGTGTCGCCCATGTACAACGATCTGTCACCTGTTCAGTCCGACAGCGATTAAAGAGTTTTCACACTTTCATTAACGCGGTTCGAATTTATTCTCGTCCGATCGACTACTCGCATTGGAAAAACGTGTTCTCAAGCCTCGTAAATTAATTCGTTTAAGGAATCGAACGGTGACGCGTGACTCATTGAAACGCGATTACCGCTAGTCGTTCGATTCAAAGTTTCTTTCTGTTTTTTTTTCCCTCTCCGCGACGCAACGGTAATCCAATTTTCCCTCGCAAGAGAACGCTTTTTTTACACGCTCATTCGGAAACGAATTCTCAACGAATCTCGATATCCTCGAAAAAAAAGACGGAAACTGAGTACGCGATGACGAGTGCATCGAGATAAAAAAAAAGACCCGAGTCGAAAACTCAATGATTAACGACATTTGTCGAACTAATCGGTATCCTTCCGAAGTACCGATTTGGTCCTTTCCAAGTGGACTTTGTTTTGCGTTCTAGTTTAATTTTTTAATTTTTTTCTATCTCATCGTCCACCAATGACGGATTTGCTTAGCTCGAGTGATTTTTTTCTCCAGTCACTACTCGTGTACGTACACAAGTGGCTATAGAAGTGGAAGGCTCGAATGATAAATCGTAAAGTCGTGTAAAGTCGTTCGATCTGACGGATTCCGTCAATTTACCCCAACAGTTCCGGGACATTGACAAATAACAATAACAAACGATACACAATTGCTCGACACCTTTTTTTCTACGATGCTACACATTTTTTGAATCGAAATGTTCGACAATATTAATTTCACGAATTTACAGCGAGCAAATACACATCGTCGATTGTTGCGCCATTCACACACACATTTTGCAAATATTTCTTGAAGAAACAAAAACAATATGGCTACACGACAAAGTGCGGACGCTGATGTAATATCTCCATGATGTCGAAGCTTGTATCGTTGAAATGCAACGAAAAGTTATATTCTTTTCTTTTGCTCACATTTTTTGGCGTTTTACGGTACAAAAATAAACCAAACGAGGTTTCTCATTCTCATAAGAGATCGACGGTCTTGATCGATCAAAATATTATAGATTGTAATGATAATGAAGATATGAAAAAAATTGATAGTAAAGTTCGTTGCATTCCAACGATGCAAACTTTAACGTCATATATTTCTTCTTTCGATGTACCAAAGAATTGATAACAATGGTACAGCTGATGTTAAGCTTCAGAAAAAAAAAATTGTAAATTCAGCTGCAGTATCATTGACTCCGTTTATGGGGGGGATCGTTTAAATCTACCGTGAATTCTCATATTGCCATTTTTATTTGAATATTTTCAATATTGCCACTCGAAACTTTTGCATGGCAATGAAAAATATCGCGAATAAAACGTGTCTAGGTGTAAAGGAAAAAAATTAAGATTTCACGTTCAACTTCCAAGGTCAACGTCACTTATATACGATGAGCATGTGTGTTGTCGTTTGAAATTTCGACGTTGACTTTTACACCACCTGTGCTCGACCTTGGCACTCACTCAAACATCCATCTTTTCCTCCCCCTCCCCCTTGAATCTAAGCAAATTTTAGTCGAAATATATATTTTTTAATCACACTGCGTACGTTACGCTTTTTCGGAGTGTGACAACTGAAATTGGGCACCCTGTGAAAATTGAATGAAAAGTTGTAAAAAGTAAAAGTAAATGAAAGTAAAATAAAAAAAGTAAATAACAGTAAACGTAGAAAAATGTATTAAAAGTGAAAAAAGTAATCTCAAGTAGAAGTAAAATAGTGATTAAATACCCCTCAATTTAACCCAAACAAACACCACAGTAAACGTAAAAAATTAAGCGATTTTTCGCGAATTTTGGGTGCATCGACGAGTAAGAGGATAATAATACTCAAGGATGTTATTAGTCATATTTTCAAGTCAACAAAAAAATGATATTAAAAAATTATACAAAATGGCGACGCTGGAGCCGTTCTGACGAGGCATGTTGAATTTGAGATGCTCTGCGGCACGCGGTATAGATAACTGACGCAAATTTCAGTGTGGAAAAAAAAATGTAATTTTATCAATTTACATGAGTATAAAAATACGTAGGGGATTTTGAAAATATTATTTTTTGTATAATTGCATTTAACACTTAAATTTCGGCAGAAAAAAGGACAATCATTTGTTAATAAATAACGTTGTAATTATTTCTCTTCCGGATGTTATTTTCAGGGGGGATTGTCTTTTTTTTTCGCAAAATTTACCGCTTTTTGGGAATTTTTTTGTGAAGAAAGTATACAACGGAAAACTTGTGAAACTTGGCATATAGTTTTATTGATCTGTTTATTACATACAAAAAATTTGTTAAACAATTTCATAAAAAAATCCGCCTCCCACCCCCCTCGACGCGCGATGGTCCTTTTTTGATGGTGTGCACGATTTCTCAAAAACTATTCAACCGATTGCCTTCAAATTTGGACAGAATGCTCAGCTGACATCCTTTTATCGTTTGATGAAGCAAAAAAGCAATACGTTTAATAGTTTTTTATTTATAACAAAAAATCGATCAATTTTTTTCGAAAAATCGATACTTCAAGTTCAAAACGTCACCAAATGGTCAATTTTTTTTTCCCCTTCATCGAACGATAGCTATATGTGTCTAAAGTAAAATGCTTTTTGGGTTTTTGTTGCAGGATGAACGTGAAGGCTGTAATCGTGCACACCATCAAAAAAGGACCATCGCGCGTCGAGGGGGGTGGGAGGCGGATTTTTTGATGAAATTGTTTAAAAATTTTGTTGTATGTAGTAAACAGATCAATAAAACTATATGCCAAGTTTCACAAGTTTTCCGTTGTATACTTACTTCGCAAAAAAATTCCCAAAAAGCGGTAAATTTTGCGAAAAAAAAGACAATCCCCCCTTAAAGACGTGCTCTAAGTTTGGAGTGAATAGGATGAAAATTGTTAGAGTTAGAGTTAGACACGGGCCTGCGGCCATTTTTTTTACAGGTACCAAACTATTTTCCTCTTATTCTAGATGGTTCAAAGCATCGCTTAAGCGAAAAAAATCCATTTTTGAAAATTCTACAGTGGTGGTACCGAAATGTGGAAAAAAATGTTCGACTCAGTCGTACTTCAGCAAAAAAAAAGCGAATCAAACTCACAATTAGCGTCGATTATCAAGACGAGCGGTTCGGCTTCCTCGAGTATATGCTTCACTCTGGAAGACGGGAATTCCGTGTCCAAGGGCAAATAAGCCATTCCGGCTTTGAGAACGGAGAGCAACGTGACCGGTAAGCCGAGCGAGGGCCTCATCGAGATCGCAGCCACGGCATCCTCGTTTTCACGTGGCTCACAAATCTTTCGCAAAATCCTCGCGATACGGTTGCTACGAGAGTCCAGCTCGGCATACGTCATCGATTCCACCGTGCCATCCTCCGCCTCGTAAATTATCGCCGTTCGCTCGGAATTCTTGGACGAGATTTTGCGGAACAGCTCGTGAACCAAAGCAACCTGGTGATCGGCCCAGGCTATCTTTGCGCCTTTCAAAATCGATTGTTGCTGCAGAGAACCCATCTGGCCAGAAAAAAATAGATTTCTTTATTTTTCGCTCCCGGATTTATTTTATTTGTTGTTATTATTCATTGGATTTTTTGGTTAGTGAATTTTTGGAAAATTCTCGCGTGAAATTCGCTCCCTTGGGAAAAAATTAAGACATAAATCGTATGGTCATTTTTATATGTGACTTTTCTCAGGGTTCCTAATTTGCATTAAAACACTTTTTTCACGTATCTCATTCGGGAAGATATTTAAAAAATTATATGCAAAAAATTGTTTATTCTTTTATTTAGTATATGTTTATAGTTTTTTTGGTAAAAAAACTTTGAATATTTATTTGTTGCTCCACTTCGAAAATCGTTACTTCGCAATTAGACGTTCGAGGATGAGTTGTGAGATCTTGCTAATGACGAGAAAATCTCCGACCCAGGAATGACGAATTTTTTGGGAATTGTATCTATTACAGTTAGGCGAAGAATAATTTGAAGAGTCGTTAGTGTGATCATTGTCATCGTACTTCGATAAGTGTTGGCTCGACTTTTAGTGACCCGTTGGAGAACTAATGTACTCAATGATTTTGGGGCTTAATAATTTCAAACGGAACTAAAGAGATTTCTTCCAACAGATATTCAAAATGTTTTGGTATTAAAAATATTTACAATATTTTTATGGAGAAATAGGGAAGCCACTTTATTTTTAAATATTAAGAATATTCCGAGCCATTACATTTTCAAAAGACGAAAAAATATTTTATTTAATTAATTTTCATGACACAGAATATATTAATTTAATTATTAAATGAATTATAACGAATATTATATATTCATTGAATTGATTCAATTTTCAATATTTCCATTTATGAAGATCATTTATCTCGAAAATAAATCAGATAGAAAAAGGATACAATTTTTCGAATATTTAACATATCTGAGTAATTGCATGTTTGACATTTTTTTAATTAACTTAATTTAATCAATTCATTTGATACATTATATTTCTTTAATTGTTCAAAAAATTACAACTAATATCATATAGTTATTCAATTTATTTATTCAAAAAATGTTTTTATTTATAAAAATCATAATTCTCAAACATTAATCAGATTTAAAAAAAAATGGATACACCTGCGTTTCGCAAGGAAGACACCCGAGGCTAGAGCGATGTAGCAACGATTCGGAAAACTAGACGCGTGCACAATGAGCCCACCAACCGGGTACATGTGTGTACCACGTATAGCTACACGCGGATACCCGTGCATACGCACAAGATAGGCAATCTCGCCACTTTTTTTTCCCATTCTTTCCTTTCTTATTTTCCCGAGCGCAAATGCATTGACGCAATAACGACATCGTACAGTTCGCCCGCACGTGCGCGACTTGCGGTAGACCCGTCATTCGGCGCGATCGGCAATTAGGCATTCAATCTACACGATCGCAATGTGCGATAAATCACTGAAACTTGCCTCAATAATTTATTGATCTACCTGCCTCCAGGTGTTTCTTGTCATATCGCGAAAGAAAATCTCGCGGTGGAAAAAAAAACGAGCTGGCACGTTGAACCGCAATTGTTTTTTCTCATCTCCCTACATCACGTGGCAACGTTGACGATCATTGTTGAACTTTACAAAAGGAATATTTATCGTCCGTAAGTCCAGAAGTTGAAGTGGAAAAATTAAATATACGAATAAAGATATGAAAATAAAAAGGTAGAAATAAAATATGCACGAGAAAATGATTAAAAAGTGAGGAAAAAAAAAGTCGTCGCTCGGATAAGGACGACGAAAAAAAGGGAAAAGTCGGCCTACGGCATTCGATACGACAGTTGCTCCCGGCTCAGCACCGCTGCGTAAGAGTGAGAGTATGGTTCACGCTTCGGCAATCACGGACTATCGTTTCGTACACCGAAATTACGATATCCAAATGATAGTCCGGCTTATTCGACTTCAACGGCCGATCTCCTTTCGTCACGTCCCAGAAATGAGAAATTCCGGAATCCAGAAATTTATGAATCAAGCTGAACTAAGTAGAGCGTAATGACGGGAGGGGAAGGGAGGCTTAGCCTAACTCAGAATTTTGTGGTCATTTGGCCTTAATTGTGGGGCAAGCTGTTTTTTTTTATGGGCTCTTTCATTTATATGAGTGTGTGTATACGTACTTGGCCGTATATTTCTAAAAATAACAAAAACAGTACCAAAATAGCAACAGTTTTTACTTTATCAATGTAATCGAAATTGAACGATCGTCCCAATATTTCCGATGCATCGCTCACTTGACAGCCTGAGTAATTTGTTTGGTCACGTGAGACAATCGATGCAATGAATTGTTTTTTGTTTCAACAGCACGGCTTATTTATTTTTATTTCTCCATTATCAGACATATATATTCAATTTCTATATTTAATTTTGGTCACATAAAACTGTCATCGCACTTCTTTTTTCAAAAGCACGGCTTACTCATTTTTTCTCAAAATACCAGAATTATGTATACATGTATATATTGAGTCTATATTTTTGTTTTTGGTCACAAGAAATCGTCGATGCAATTTTTGTTTTGAAAGGCTCGGATTTTTTTGTCTTCTTCAAAATACCGGAAATAAAGCTCTGTTAAATTCATATATTTGGTTTTAATCACCATAAACTGTCGCATTTTTCTCAAAGACACGACTTATTCCTTTTTCTTCTTTAAAATACTAGAAATATATATATACACATATACTGAATTTGTACATTTGTTTTTCATTTGAGTGATATCATATTTAACGGCGATTTTTTCCGTATAGCACAAAAGTTAATATCTCTCGTGGACACGTTACCCGCGATGGACTTGAATAGTCTCAGGGCAATTCACGATTTTCCATACTCAACGGGGCCTGAATTCTAATGGCTTTTTATTATTCGGAAACGATGTAGTCGAACTACACGAATGAATGTAAATATATATATATATATATGTCGATGTATACCATTATTATCATTATTACAATATATCATATTGTAACCCAAACAAACCCAAACAATATATCATATTCAATGCTTACAATAATTATTATGACATATTATATTAATTATAATAATATTGGGTCGACCGAAAACTTCGTGCCGATTTTTGGCAGGTGGAACATTGAAAAATCGGCACTTTCCGGACTCAAAAATGTAAAATGATAATAATAATAATATTATTATTATTATTATATTTTTGTATATTCGCATTTATATCGACTCTCACCTTTAGCCGTCCTTCCTTCGTACGAGAATTTCGAATATTCAGTAGAACAACGACGATAGGAGTATCACATACGATAAAAATCACTGCACTCTCGGGTGTGCAGTCGATGCAGTTCAATTATGTCTTCCGTCCTCTTCTCTATCTCTCTCACTCTCTCGACAATTTGCAATTGAGGAACTACGCACACGACACGCTGTTGGTTTTTTTTTTTCACGATCCGTAAAACTCTCTCTCCCTCTCTCTCTTGACACTTCACCCACAGAGTCCTTTGCACTGAGACACGACTCGAGAGCGCGATAAATGTTTGTTTACTTAAATTGTGGAGTTGAAAAAAAATGTTCTTTTTTTAAATTATTAAATCGCCTTCACTTTGAAATCCACGTGTTCTGGAGCGGCGAAGGCGTCTGGACGTGGCGACTCTGTCGTCGGGTTGATCCGCTATGCGATCGCTACGCGAAAGTGCCTTTTCCCGTCGACGAGCGTCGAGCTTTTATATGGGAACTCGCAACATCGCGGAACCCCGGCTCATTCTGGCTCGATCGTCATCGGCGTCCGCGTCGACGTCCCTTCTCTGTAACGCACTATATAGAACGCGTTGTCCGATCGTTCTCTCGTCTCTCGTGTAACTCCATCGAAATATGGGGGACGTATATAGGGGAAGTAGGGGCAAGATGATAACGCTAAGATCATGTCCGAATAAAACAATACATATGAATCAGTCAACTTCAATTATTCGTTTGAACCAATGAACATTTATTAATCTTTTCATTTTGGAAACGAAAAAATCCGTCTTTCTGTTTGTTGGCATACAATATGTATTTTTAGTTAAACCTTTATTTTTCCCATCTTACCCCACATGCGGGGATGTAATAAGAACGGTCATTCAAGATTTGTATTTCATTTTAATAGGTGTTCGAAATGACCTTGAACGACCTTGAAACCGTAATGTTTTTTATGCGGCTTGAGGTGTTCCACAAGATGGTCGAAAAAATGTATCGTGCCATTTAAAAAAGTGGAGGTGACCTTCACTGTGCGTCAGCGCCTCGACCAAAATTAAAAAAAAATTGGTCGCATTTTATGGCCCCCTTCACACCGTACAACTTTTGTCGGGAACATTTTTTCGTGACGTCGATAATTACCGAGTTATTTCGGGTGGCAGAGATAAGAGGGACACCCTGTATATGATATTTTAACCCTTCGTTGACACACTCATATTTAGCCATGAAAATTACTGAAAATTTTGAGCTTTTGACTCAAAATCCATCCGAATCGAAATGACCCAGTGTTTCAACGCATGGTTAATTGCCTCGGCAATGGCAAGTTTAGTGAAAAAAAATAAGTCACATTTGCGGCAGGTTATGCTCCATTGTTTCACGACAAAGAAATCGGCCGTGGAAACGCATCCTTTCCTGGAGGAAGTGTATGCCGAAGATGCTCCATCGAGTACAAGGTGTAAAGAGTCCTTTCGTCGCTTCCAAAGCCGTGTTTTTTCTATGGACAACAAGGACGGCGGAAAAACCTCCCAAAAGAGGCCCGTAGTGTATTACGAGCTGGTGAAAACGGCGGAAAGCATCACTGGGGATCGCTATCCACCGAAACTGGTGCGTTTGAAGCGAGGTCTGCGGGAGAAGAGGCCGAAATGAGAGAATCGCCATGACAAGTTGATTTTGCAGCACGACAACGCCAGGCCGCGTGCTGCTCAACTGGTTATGAAGTACTTGGAAGGAGTCAACTGGGAAATCCTAGCCCATCCGCCATATCCCCCGGACATCGCTTCCTCTGATTACCATTTGTTCCGGTCGATGTCATCATCGCTTACGGCTCGGAACATCACTTCGTACGCAGGAGTGAAAAGATGGCTGGATGACCAAATTGCCTCTGAAGAAGCCGAATAATTCCTGCGTAGAATCCGATTGTTGGCCGAAAAATGAGCCAAGGTTGTCCGTTTCGATGGGCGATACTTTGACTAAACCAGTTTGTCGATTTGCTACTGCCATCACCATCTTTCTTTTCGCTCAAACATGGACCTCTCCATAGTCACGGGGTTAACATTTCAAACAAGCTATCCAATAAATAATCTCCAGCAACAATTTTACTATTCCTTAAGCAGATTTCAGAATACCGAGCTGTACGAATACATTTCTTATCTCTATCGCAATCACGACGGCAGAGAAACATTCGTACGATTTCATATCCTACCTTTCACATGATCCTCGTTGATATTCTCACTCATTCTGCAGCCGCAAGACTACTTGATCCTCTGGAACATAATGCTTTCTAGGTCAAGTACGGTTTTTTCTTCCACGCATACACTATTTCTTGTTTCCTTATTTTCAGATAGTCTGAAATTAATTAATCCATGCGACTCGGCATGGCTAACATTCGCGCATAGTCATTTAATTTAATGCGCGGGGACTGAGGTCAACCGGTATCAAGAATCACATATGAGCGTATACATACATTTACCTATATATACGGGCGCATACATGTACACCCCGTAGAAACCGCGTAGAACTTTTTTGGGTGAGGGCAACCGCGACGGAGTTCCATTAAAACAACATTAAAAACAGGTTCCATTTCCGTTTCGTAAAATGTTATGGGGACAAAACGTGCGAGGTAACAGCAAGGATTATCGTATTTGCCATGTATCCTCGTCGAAAACATCGAAAAAATATTGCTCATAAATGTATGAATATATATATATATATATATATATATATATATATATATAATAGTGGAATAAATTGTGGACACGTTTAATAGAAATTAAATTTTTTAAATATTTATGCAGAAAATGTACATTCTGCTAGGCCAAAATAATACTGTAATTTTTGTATTCTAATCTATAATGTTTCTACTTAATATTTGCCTCGATAAACCTACTTTGATACGAATGTAAAATATAAGTGACTATAACGTAAAAATGATCAATAAATGCAAAATTAAAAAAACATCGAAAAGTATCCACTACTAATTATACTAGTTTATATATATTTTAAAATTATATTTGATAGATAAATGAATTATATTTTTCAATATAATAAACGATAATGCATATACAACATAAAAAGTCTGCCCAAATACTTATATATATATAAATATACACATACATACATATATGTTAACCAACTATATTTTTATCACATTTTATATAAAAATAAATTACAATGGTAATTTATAATAATACACAATCATTTATATAAAATATTTTAAAAATATAGTTGGTCGTTCTATATATATATATATATATATATATATATATATATATATATATATATATATATATATATATATATATATGGGCAATTCTCCCGAAATCATCATTTTGCAAGTAATTTGACTTTTTTATGCTATTCGATTAGTTTGTAGGTTTTTTCGGAGTACAACAGATTGAAATATTACGAAATCTTCCTACAAAACAGATTTGGCAGAAAAACCCTCGTTATCCTTTTTTCTGTTGTTTTTTGTTATAAAAATCATTTCACTAGAGTGTCACTATTCAGAGTTCATATACACTAGCTAGCTGAAAAGGTAGAAGAAATTCAAAAACATTTTTAAAAAAATCATTTCTTGAAGCCATTTGACATTTATTCAATACCTCCCTGAAAAATAAAGAAATAATAAGCACAGGTATCTCACAATAAATAACGAAAGTTTTTAACCGTTTTTCTCAATCATTCCGCTGGAGGGCTGTAAATCAGTTCATATATTATGTGGCGCTAGCTGACCATGCGTGCCAGAGCAGTGCCTTCCACATCTACTTTTCCGAGGAAACTGATTGAGTCGTATAATTTTTTTAGCTTACGCTTTTTTCCTACGGACCTTGTGTCTTATGAGGTGGTATCACAGCCGAGGGAGTCATTTCACTGATCGTTCCTAACAGTATAATTTTTCGATAAAATAAGTCACCCTTTTTCTGTTGAAGTGACACTTTAAGACATCTACTCACCGCCAGATGTTGCGGTTAGAAAAACGTAACATTCCGCGCTGTGCATAAAAACCCATTTGAATCGTCTTTCCTCTGGGTTCCTCCTGACATGTGAGATCCAGAGGCATGATGGATGCGCCACAGGAATGACGCCATCTTGGTTACGCATGTGTGGATATGCATGAGGTCACATAAAAACGAATCTCTTAAATCATTGCCATGCCGCTATTGAAAAAAAGGCTCTGTAGAGAAACAGAAGCTGAAAAACGGGAATACAAAAGGCTCAATCAGGTTCCTGTAGAAAGAGAGAAATTTAAACGGAAAGAGCGAGATTAGTATTTGAATAAAAGGAGAAGAAGATATAAATTAACGAATAAAAACTTAAGGGGTCTTCTTACTTAAGACGCTGAAAAAAGGCTATTTTCATGCATTTTTATAAAAGTTGTTACACTTAATAAATACATTTTCGAGATAC
This sequence comes from Ophion ellenae, assembly GCA_963210295.1. NCBI lineage: Eukaryota > Metazoa > Arthropoda > Insecta > Hymenoptera > Ichneumonidae > Ophion > Ophion ellenae. The sequence goes on from OY723389.1 coordinate 52,660,490, forward strand.
ATTTTTTTAAATGCATTTATTTAAGTCACTATTGATAGACGAAAATGGTAGTTAAAAAATGTCCTGAAAAAATTGTACGTCTGCGCTGTTGATGAAATCTCGGAGATGGAGCATCCGCGACAAAAAAATCAAACGGTTCAAGATTCAGTATGTTAATGGTACATTGAAAAAAACAAAACAACGTGTTTATTCCACCTTTTTTGGCAAAAAACAATAGTAAATATCAAAATATAAAAAAGTCCTTAATACGCGCTATAGCTACAGTTGCAAAGAATATGTGCTAAAATTTCACAAGGATCGGTTCAGTAGTTTCGAAGATTTTATCGTTTAAAGTTTGTTTGAGTTACATAAATACCCGATAAATTTTTTTTTAATGTCTTTCAAAAGTGCATTTATTAAGTGTAACATTTTTTAAATCAACATTTATAATATAAGCCTATCAAAAAAATCATGAAAATAGCCTTTTTAGCGACTAAAGTGAGAAGACCCCTTAATAAGAAACGGTTTGCATCATTCCTCTGGTCCTACTTTTCCTTTCGATCATGATAAATCTTCCAAAACCAAAAAATTAGTGTATCCATAGGAAATTATATTATATCAATTAAAACTGACGTCAATTGGAATTTTGAAACGAAAAAATTGAATGTTTTTATTTATAAATTTCGTTCTCCTGCAAAGTGATCATTTCGGCGGAATTACCCATATATATGCATATATATCGTCCTATTTTACTTTAATGATATTCTATCGTTCTTCATTGGCAACCGTGTAGCACAACCTCAGTAGCCAAAGCGAATACTCCTTGTTTCGTAAATCAACGCGAATCGTTGTTTATTTATGTATTTTTCTTTCTTCGCTCTCACGATCAGGCCTTACACCTGAAATTATTCCGAGATGTCATTCATATGCTATTACAAAATGATTCAATCGAAGCGGAACAGATACGATGCAGAAGCATACTCATTTACGAAATTATCACATTAATTATTTTTTTACGGAGACGAAAGAAAGCGGTTATTCATTTTCTTTGCATCCCGATTGTGTTTGTGCCCGCCAATTCTTATCCCTCCGCTGTCCACAATCGTCAAATTGTCCACCGATAAGAAACACTTGGAAATATTTATTCATCGAGCATATACGTATTTATCGCACCATCTAATGTTAAAATATTATATTTAGAGAGTCTTGTCGCGTGCGCCTGCGTCAGAAGAAAAGTAAACTAAGAGAGAAAGAAGGTAATTTTTTTGGAATATCGAGATATTGAAAATACTGCGGAAAGCTTAAACTTAAATATTTCCGAATGATTTAGGGGTTCACGTCCTTTACTGCTATCGATACGCCCTGTATGTATTATCTTGCGAAACATATGGCAGTTTTTTTTCTCCACCTGCTTATTTTTTCTCCTTTCACACTCACATTGTCATTCAGCAGTTTGATGTCGGACTCGTCAATTCATCTTCCTCAGACGTGCACTTCTATGTTGCTTCTCTCTCTCTCTCTCTCTCTCTCTCTCTCTCTCTCTCCCTCTCTCTCTCTCTCTCTCTCTCTCACTCTCTCTCTCTCTCTCTCTCTCTCTCTCTCTCTCTCTCTCTCTCCCTCCCTCTCTCTCTCTCTCTCTCTCTCTCTCTCTCTCTCTCTCTCTCTCTCTCTCTCTTCCTTGCTCATCTCCTTTGTCTCTTCTCAGCGATCGATGAATTAAATATGCGGCCCAACAAACAAACTCAAGTCCTCGCAAGCGTCTAGACGTACTCGTGCAAAGATCCGGAGTTTTGCCATTGTAACCGGAGTTGCCGGAGTAACGTGCTTAAGGGGTTACGCCTAGTTGTGAAGGTCCAAAAATCCATTTTTTCCAAACCAATTTACATTAGTCACAAAAATTTAAGGATACAAAAAAATTTCTAAATTTTTAGGTATTGTTCAAAAGGCTATAACTTGGCAAAAAACGGTAAAGCAATAAAAAAGTGAATTGAAGCTTGTAATCTCTAGTTTTCATATGTGGAGGTTAGATATTTGTATCGTTGACCGTTTCTGAGTAATCTTAAAGAAAGCATCGAAATTTTCTTTTTCTTCTGACTTCTTTAAAGGTTCACAGGTTTGAATTTTTTTTCAGCAATCTCACCTCGAAGCTCTTCTAGTTTGTTTATTCCTGCTTAAGGGAGACTTTGTCCTTGAAATGCAGCGGGAGATGTTAGCGGCTCAACATGAGCAGCTAGAAGAAGAGGAGGGATGCCTCTATGGACCAGGCATTGCGGATTAGCGGTAATTATGAACACATTTGTGTAAACACATTACAAAACTTTAAAAGCGTTTTTCTCGAAAACACGTTTTTAAAAATGGCTGACATTCTCCTGACCGCTGTAATTAACATATCGACCTGAAATTTGGAGAGCATACTCAGAAAATATGTCTTCACGGAATGACGGATCGTTTTTTTCGATAGATACATTTTTGCATTTATTATTTATCTTTTTATGCGAAAAAAAACGCGAAAATTCGATTTTTTTCAAATTGCCGCCATTTTCCGAAATTTGTACTAAACGAAAAACCCATCCGTCATTCCATGACCAAAGGGTCACAGATTGATAATATGCTTTGAATTTGTGTTTCAGATCAACAAAGAGGGGGCAGTGATGTCAGCCGTTTACCTCCCGCGATTTGAGGACCTGTTTTCGCGGAGCTGCAACAACCGCCATTTTGGTTTTTTTTTCAAAAAAAATTTTTTTTAACGTTCTGTATATTATGAATAAAAGCAAGAAAAAAACCGCACTCAAAAAGCTTTACTCGTTTCCTTTAAAAAAAATAAAATGTCAACACCTGAAATATGGCACTCTAAGGACAAAGTCTCCCTTAATTTGAGCGCTGCATGAGCTTTGTGCGATAATTTTTCGCCGAGTTATCGTCGTTCAAAGCAAAAGTGACCTTTTCGACCTTTATAATTAATTACTGGGGAACTAATGATTGTATCGAAAATCAATGCAGGGTTTTGAAAACTTCAAAGTATCCTCTATAAGGTATAATTGTTGTTTTTTGATTAAAAAAATGTTCGATACAAAAAACTAGATCGCAAAAAAGGTAAAAGAATTACGTTTTGAGGGATTTTTGCTAAACTTGAGACCATTTTACAAATAATGAATAGACTAAGGATATTTTGTTTTTTTCTAACCTCAAAGTGTCCAAAAAAAACCCTTAAGAGTTCAAACCGCTGCGATTTTTCTTTCATTGTGATCCGAATGATTGACATTGTCACTTTTGCTAGAAATCTATTAAAGCATAAATAAATTGTGCATCTTTTATTCATTTTTTCAAATATAAAATGTTTTTGTTCGCATAAAGCAATATTTTTTTCACTACGTACCTTTCGGCAGTCAATATTTTTGGAATAATTACCAAAGGAGATTTGGTATTCGTGGATACGCCTCCCCATACTATATATAACTGAACCACCCTTAAAAGCCGCGATTGGCTGGCTGACATTGTCGCGATCATGTTTCCCAAGTCGTGCGCCAAACGCGAGAACGTCCGCCATTGCCATAAGTGAATCGGGATTCGTCAGTGAATAATATACGGGCCCACTGTTTACGACCCAGGGGTGATGATATTGCACGTAGGCTAATTAGGCTCTACGATGCCTGATAGGCATGCGGTTTGGGCGGCAACCCTTAATTTTCAAATTGACAATTAAACACAAGGTGGAAATAGCCGTAAAAACCCATTTTTTTAACGATTGTGTAGCATTGACAAAATTGTTTTCCGAACATTTTTTTCCCTTTTGATATTTAACATTTTTGATGAAACAAACATTGATATTTGCGAAAAAAAAACATTTTTAATTTAAGAAAATGAATAAAAAATGCAAAACTCATCGTTTAATTGATTTTTAGCAAAACGTTCGATCATTCGGATCATAATGAAAAAAAAAAATCGCAGCGGTTTGAACTCTCGAGGATTTCTTTGGGATACTTTAAGGTTAGAAAAAAAAAAACAAAAAATATCCTTAGTTTATCCATCATTTGTAAAGTTATCTCCAGTTTAGCAATAATCATGGAAACGCAATTTTACCTTTTTGGGAATCAAGTTGCTTGCATGAAATTTTTTTTATCAAAAAACAATAATTACGCATTATAGAGGAGATAGCAGCGACATATCATCGTCCAGAGGATATGAAGCGATCTAATTAAAGCGGAAAAATCAAACTAAAAGAGCTTCAAGGTGAAATTGCTGGAAAAAAATTATTCAAGACCGTGGATCTTTAGAGAAGTAAAAAAAAAAAATTTGTCAATTTTTTTTTCTGCTGATTTATTCAAGATTACTCAGAAACGGTCAAAAGTAAAAATATTTGACCTCCACATATCAAAACTTGACTTCAAGTTTGAATTTGCTTTTTTTATTGCTATATAACCATTTTTCGCCAAGTTATAGCCTTTTGAAAATCCCATAAAAATTTAGATATTTTTTTGTCTCCTTTAATTTTTGTGACTAGTTTATTTTGACAGTATATTATGTTATAAACATTGCCTGAAAATTTTAAGGTAATCGGATTGAAATTGGGAGATTTATAGGCTGTTCTGTTAACGCTCGTCGAAACGCTCGGAGCTTCGTTCTATACTTTAAACGCGTTTTTTTCGAAAGTACGTTTTCAAAGCCGGTGAGCAAAATACCTCAAAAACTACGGCATCGATCTTTCTGAAATTTTTCGGGCTTTTTTTAGATGTAAAAATGTAGTGTTTGACCGGAGGATTTTTTTCCGGTGTATACTTTCGATTTGATGAACGAAAAAGGCCAATTAATTTCAGGATAAACTAATATACTAACGAAATCTGTTTGATTTTTTTCAAATCGAATAACCTGGTTCAATAGGGTATTGCCCACCGCAAAAGACGTTTTTGAGTGGTGCTTCTTCGACATCGGCTGTAAATGGATTATAATGAAATATTTTTACACAACAAAATTACAGTGTTCTTCAGATGATACTTTTTCAAATACTCAATTTTTGTAGAAATATATTATCACGATTTTCTAAAAACAAATTAAACTGAGACAGATCCTTTCAAGCCTGCTTTTTTAACGTTTTATCAAAATCTAAGTCAGCAACGATAAAACAAATTTAAAAAATTGTGAGGAAAGTACACTCTCAGACGAGAAAAAATGCTTTTTTTCTCGAAAAGTAAACAGATCGTAGAACAGACACGGGGGTGATTTGAATAGATGTCGATACGAGGCATCTAGATTTTCGTTTCGATCGTCACTCTTCGGGCCACCCAGTATCCCTAATAAACAAGGCTTTATTTCCTTCTTAGGAATTGACCACCCAAAATGCGTGGCAACCTTGAAAATAATTCACTTAGGAATGATCCTCTGGTCCAATTAATGGTCGAGATAAAAATAAATTAATGTTTATTGTTTACCTTTCTTTCAGCAAATGGAATTGAACAATCGACTATCCCGTACGTACTCTCATTCACGAATGGATCAATCATTCAATTTGCTCGCCAAACTGGCCTCTACACGAGGCCGATGACGTGTCCGGGTATCATCTGTTTTTCTTTCCTACCGTTATTATACATCCACGGACGAGCGTCAACGGCGCAGTGAATGGAACCTTCTCCGTCGTCATTCTCACGGCAATTCATAGTATTTTTGACGCCTTGAACGTCCGATACTGTCGTACGTCAAGAGTTAATTCGATATGAAAATTCAAAAGACGAACTACCCAAATATTTGATTACTCTGACCGTTCTTTTATTCGATGGAATACATTATTTTTATAATAATTTGATGTTCTATTTTTTCAATAAATAATTCCTCAGCATCCCCTAACGACAATTTTTTGAGCCAATGTCTTTTTTTTCTTCAGTGTATACCCGTGCACGTATGCAAGTGCGTATAGAAGTGAAAGGCTCGAATGATAAATATTAAATTCGTATAGAGTCGTTCGATCTGACGAATTCCGTCCATTTACCTCAACATTTCCAGTACATTGACAAATAATAATTGCAAACGATACAAATATTAGCAATAGAAATGTTCGAGAATAATGATCTCATGAATTAAAGCCCCTTCGATGGGACACGGTGCGTATCGAGCGTACGAGCTTCGTAATTCACAGCGAGCAAATACATATCGCGGATCTTAGCGCCGTTCACGCATATTTTGCACATATTTCGTAAATATATATAGGACATTCCACGCCATTTCACCCAGCCCGTGACCCAGACCATTTTTGGTTTTCCTGATTTTTTGTTGTAAAATTGTACCCCATGAAAGGAATATCCACACAAATTTTTAGATTTTTATCTCTTGTCTTATAGGAGTTATAGTTTTCCAGAAAGTCCCGATCTCGGGAGTTTTTGAAACGTTTAAACGCTGATAACTCCTGAACGAATCGAGATGTCGACAAATGTCACTATATAATTTTTTTTCATTTTGAAGCAGACTTTCGTTGAAAACATGAAAAAATTATCAATTATCAATGTCAACGTTTTTTTTCTAAAGTGAAAACTATTATTTTAAGGGTTTTTTTTTCAAAAAATTGTTTTTTTTTTATTTTTTCAAAAAATTTCCTAAAATAGAATGATCCATTCTATAATTTTTAAGACTAGTCTCATCGTGAGCCCATTTTTCCCAAAAAGTGTGTCCAATAATGCTATTGATGATTTTGCGATTTCCAATTCGGCTTCGTCAGGCCTAAAACGGTTTCTTATTATAAATTTCTGCTGAATTTAATGCATTTTTTGTTTTTATCGATAAATTAATTATTTTCGCTAAATGCAGTCAAGGGGCTATACCAGTACGACACTTTAAAAAAATCGATTTTTTTAGCTTTGTCGATAGTTTATACTTTCAAGAATATCGTGTAAAAATTTCAAGGCCGTATTTTATTCATTTTATCTTGCAAAAATCGTTAGTTAAATCTTTAAACGCGTTTTTCTCGAAATGAGATTTTTCAAATTTGCTGACATTGTAACTGAAAGAGCAATTATTCGATTGACTTGAAATTTGAACTGAGTACTCTTGAATATATTTACCCTACGATGACGTAGGATATTTTTTATTGGATGAAAATTGACGATTTGGCATTTAAAAAAACGACCATTTTATAGGCAAGAAAACAGACTTTTTTTTATAACCACGCCATTTCGTTAGATTTTGACATTTTTCGAAAATTCTACGTCATTGTACATGAAATACCTCCCTTTTTATCGACATTTTTTCGGTTTCAGCTACTCAATCGGCCGGAATCATGTCAGCAGTGGAGGAACTTTTCTTTTGGCGCCTCCGAAGGCATCGCATAAGTCGCTTGGATCTCAATATTTTTCTATGAAAAACTTATGTAATATAGGTCAAATATAGCCAAATATATTCTTAATTTTTCGAAACATTTTATTGAGTACTTTTCTTCCAAAAAAATCCTGAAAATCACCCAAATTTTCAGCGTTGACACTGGTATAGCCCCTTAAATTCACTCAAAATCACTAATAATAATAGCATTATTAGAGATTAAAATGATGAAAATCTTCTTAAAAAATATGATTAATTCGAACAAAAATAGAAGGAGAAATGCGCCCACGATAAGACTAGTCTTGAAATCATAGAATGGGTCACTCGACTTTAGAGAATTTTTTGAAAAAAATAAATAAAGGCATTCATCTTTAAAAAAAAATAGTTTTTACTTTAGGAGCAAAAAAAAAACGTTGACATTGATAATTGATAGTTGTTTCATATTTTTTATCGAAAGTATGCTCCAAAATGAAAAAAAAATTATACAGTGACATTTGTCGATATTACAATAGTTCAGGAGTTGTCAGCGTTTAGATGTTTCCAAAACTTCCAAAATCGAAATTTGTTGGAAAATTATAACTCCTAAAAGAGAAGAGATAAAAATCTGAAATTTGGTGTGGATATTCCTTTCATGGGGTACAATTTTACAACCAAAAAAAGGAAAACCAAAAATGGTCGCGGTCACAAGCTAGGTGAAATGGCGTGGAATGTCCCATATATATGTCGACATAATATATTCTCTTTTAATGTTCCACGAGGTTAAAGAACTTAATAAAATTGTACAGCTGCTGTTAAGTTTCCTAAGAAAAATTGTGAATTTAGCTGCAGTTTCATGATTGCGTTTATTGATAGTAAGATACCAGCACAATTCACCGTCTTTTGAAATAAACTGGCGTAGATTTTCATATAATTAGCCTTTAGTAGTCACACTTAGCTAGAATCACGTTATAGTCATACTGGGTCCAAACAAACCCAGACGTTTTCAAATTGTTACAAATAATTCAATAATGCATTGAACAACATGAAAAAAAATAGTGAGGTATAATTTGAACCTTCTTAAATACAAGGATATTGGTTAGAAATCAAAAATGGAATTTTAAATTTGCAAAAAAATTGTAAAAAAAAACGTGAAAAATGACTTTGTTTTTACAAAAATTGCTGTATCTCTTGTAATTATTGACAAAAAAAAATGGTTTTATAATCTGGAAACAATGTACTTTGAAGTAGACATAGAGGTTTCTGTGGACTTTTCAAAAAGTATATTTATTTCATCCAAGTATATTTATTTCATATTTATATGCTTACGTGTATAAAAAATGTGTGTTATTAGAAAAAAAAGTTGTACGGCATCAAAATAATTTGTTTGGGTCCCGAGGACCCAGTGTGACTATTAAGGGTTAATGAAGTATGAAAATATGCGCGATGTATAGTAACGCAATAACATAACAATACAATAACGTAATAAGTGAAGAATTTGTATTGATAATACACGATTACGTAATCGTATTATTACATTACGACATCATTTTATAATGAAATAGTAATAACAATGACACCCGGTGCGTTGGTCTAATAGTTAGCGTGCTGGCCGTCGGACCGGGGGGTCGCAGGTTCGAATCCCAGTCGCGTCACTTTCGTCGTGAAATGTTTGTCTTCCACATTTCTCGGCGAAAGACGTCTAGTTCCGTGATTCGGAGGCGAACTTGGGACCGGCAGTATCGGTATAGGTTTTCCGCAGTTTCCCTCTGCCCATGGCAGATATGTCATGGTGAATACAATACAGCGGGGGAAGTCGGCTGCGGCTGCAAGGTGGGGAAGGGGTGGGGGTGTAATGGGAGGTAGAACGAGGCCGATGCGGGTTGGGGCACGTAAAAAGGGGAAGACCTGCACGGCTAGAAAAAACCAATGAAAAAAGTAGTAATAACAATAATATTAAACAATACTACAATATTATACTATACACAATAATAAATTGATGTAACACTACACAACATTATGATACAACGATATAATAATAAAATCATTAATATTATTATCATATTATTACATTACTGTAATAATTACTGTAACATTGAATTATTGTATTATTACTTATCGCTTGGATCAAACTTTTTTTCGCTTCTTTCGAGAACGTTGCAGTGTAATTGGTGGAAGCATCGTTATCCTTTGAAATAAATCGGTGAAACGCTCGACCTTGCTGAAAATCCGTCAAAAGTGAGACACGCCATCGATTCAACCGCCTCGATACAGTCGAGCCAAAGGCCTCAGAAATATACGGATTTCTACAGCCTCGATACCAAACCAAACGAGACTCTTGTGCCAGAAATAATTGCGCCATAATACTCACTCTCGACACCTCGGCCCGCATATCGTGCCGCTTTATTGTCGAAGCGAGAAAAAAAAGCTTCCCGCCACTTTCGAAACTTGGGTCGATCATCATAGTCGCGCGCGAAGTAAAAACGTTAAAAAAAAAGAAAGATGTGCAATCAAAATCGATGTGAAAATGAAAAAAAAAAACATGTGCTATCGGGACAATGTTTCGTGTGTATATACAGGGTGTCCCTCTTATCTCTGCCTCCCGAAATAACTCGACGTGATTATCGACGTCACCAAAAAATGTTTCAAACAAAAGTTGTACAGTGTGATCAAATGCGACGAATTTTTGTTTATTTCGGTGGAGACGCTGACGCACAGTAAATGGAATGGTACATTTTTTCAACCATCTTGTGGAGCACCTCAAGCCGCATAAAAAAACATCAGCGGTTCAGTCGTTCCAGGTCATTCAAGGTCACCTATTAAAATGAAATACAAATCTAAATATCTCGGATCACTACCAAATATTTGGTAGTTATCCGAGATATTTAGATTTGTATCATCGATACTGACCTTGAATGACCTTGAACGACTTTGACCGCCGATGTTTTTTATGCGGCTTGAGGTGCTCCGCAAGATGGTTGAAAAAAATGTACCATTCCATTTAAAAAAGTGGAGTTGACCTTGACGTAGCTTCAGCGCCTCCACCGATAGAAAAATAGGGTGGTTAAGTATGACGGCCTTCTCGAGCACTGAAACTTTTGTCTGAAAAATTTTTGGATATGATCAATAGTTTAAGTGTTATTGCTCTGTAACACTTGATGTGCCTCACTCTGTATATATGCATATAGGGTGGCCCACAAAGTGACGTCAAAAAGGTAAATCTAGATGCCTCGTCTCAATACCGATCAGACTCAGCCCCATGTTTGTTCTACGAAGTTTTTTACTTTTAAGCTTTTACTTTTAAGCTTTACTTTTAAGCTTTACTTTTAAGCTTTTACTTTTAAGCTTTACTTTTAAGCTTTACTTTCAAGCTTTTACTTTTAAGCTTTACTTTTAATCTTTACTTTTAAGCTTTACTTTTAAGCTTTTAAAAAAAAATTCTCTCTTTGTGTGTACTTTCCTCACGATTTTTGTTCACTTGTGTTATCGTTACGAAGTGCACTGTTGAGCAATAAATACATTACCAACTGAATACTAACGTTGAGGCCTTAGATTTTTACCAAAAGTTTGAAATATTGGTCTGAGAGGATCAGTCCGTAAAGTTCAAATGATGCAAAAAAAAAATACTAATACCAGCCTAAATGACTCCTAATTGCTTTCAAAAAGTCGAAGACGACAGTACATACACAAAAGAGAAGAAAGATAAAAACCCGCTATACAGGAAAGTTCGAAAAAAAATATTGAAAAATGCTTTTTTTTGAAAAGTTAAAAAAACATCGTGGAACAAACGTCTACATTTTGGACGTCACTCTTCGGGCCACCCTGTATAAAAATCAATACGAATAAGATATAAGAAAAATGTTTTCGAAGCGTCCCATCTATTAGTCACTCATGTTTACTCGACTTGTCATTCGCGTATTTGTCGCATGGGGGAAAACCCTCGCATGTGGTGAACAACGACAAGAAAACTCCCGTGCGTGCTTTTGCGTTACGCATTCCGGGCCCGATCACAGAGTTTTCATGACACTTGATTTTTATTTCTCGAGAATGTGCGCGACTTAACAATCACGATATTTTTCCCTGAAGGGAAAGAGGAAAGAAAATATCGACAGGGACATCCCAAACGTGGGAGGAAGTCGTTCGAAGCAATGCATGTCAAGTGGGACTGTGCACTTCTTTGAAATATTCAGTCGTACTTACCATCGATCATTAATTGATCACCTACAGTTGTATTGGCTGTACGTGCAATAAAACCATAAGGGGCGTTGCACCACTATCTGTTTCCGGCTCATGCAATCTATATATCTAATACATCATTAATTATTCTCTATATTCCATAATAAATATTTATAAAGATTAAATTAATAATCTATATATAAGGCATTCCACGTCACTTCAGCCAGTAAAAAAATCCACATATAAATTTGAAAAATCGAGTTACTTTATTGAAAAATATTCACCGAGTGTCGACATTTTTTTTTAATTTCTGACGTTTTTTCTCGTTGGTTACCATTTTTTAATATTTTTCCATTTAAATGGCTGTATCTTCGGCAGGATTTGACGTATTTACATTAGTAAAAAACGAAAATGTGCGTCTTTTTCTAGCCTTCCGGAAAAAAATTTATTTCGATTTTATTGAGCAGGTCGAACGTCCGTTTCAGGGCAAAATATACAAAAATATTTTTTTTCTCAAGGAAAGACACTCGTTATTTTATTTTTAAGAATTTCGGTATTTTTTATATTATGGGATTCCTAAACACCATGAGGTAACAGCTATTTCTATATTTTTTACTTTTTATTAATATTCGATGGAAGAGTGTGGAGCATTCGCAGTATGTTTACCAGGTTTTTGAAATACATATGACATATACGTATGTCATATGTATTGGAGCCTTAGAGTGCTCCACACTCTTCAATCGAATATTAATAACAAAAAAAATAGCTGTTACTTTACTGTGTTTAGGAATCCCATAATGTGAAAATACCAAAAATCCGTTTTTCGTATTTACAATTCAGGGAAATTTTAAAAAATAAAATAACGAGTGTCTTCGCTTGAGAAAAATATTTTGCATATTTTGCCCTGAAACGCACGTTCGACTTGCTCAATAAAATCTAAATTAATTTTTCTGGAAGGCTATAAAAAAAACGCACATTTTCGTTTTTTACGAATGTAAATACGTGAAACCCTGCCAAAGATACAGCCATTTGAATAAAAAAATGTTAAAAAATGGTAATCAACCAGAAAAAACGTCAGAATTTTTCCAAAAATTTCGACACTCGGTGAATATTTTTCAGTAACGTAACTCGGTTTTTCAAAATTATTTGTGGATTTTTTTTACTGGCCGAAATGACGTGGAATGCCTCATATCTAATACATCCCTACGATCTCAATATTTCGTATAAAAAAACATATTTTCAAACAAGCACTGCTCAACAAAATGAGCAGATAAATGTGTACATCTGATTTGCAACCAACCACCGTCGTTCAACGTCGGATTTTTTTTCGATTTTGCATTGAAATTGAGTCGATATCCAGCTGCCAAGCTTCATATGAAACTTTGTCGAAGGTATGAAGCAATCTGTACTCCATACAATTTAATGTTCAGTCAATTAACTTTCGAGCAATGGAGTGGACGGTTAGCAGCTAATGCAGTCGCCTCGATAAGAACAACGATCGATTCATTGAATGGTACGTCGACGGGACTGCAATGAAGCAGGTATTAAGGTCCGAGTGAGTGGGACTGAGAGTAACGCCCGAAGAAAGATCAATCATGAAAATGAGCGTTGGAAAATATAGCTGACCGTTATTGCGACACTCGATCAGACGCACTTGTTATCAAGACGCGGAAAAATGTGCCGGTAAAGACAACGACGGCAGAATAAAAATTAGGTCAGAAGTTTTTTTCTTTTACATGCAGATCAAGAAACAGGGGAATAAAATTAGTTGTGAAATAGATCAAAATATTCTAGTCACTTTCCGAATATTCTAGAATTTTAGAATGTTGCTATTAGGATAATTCATGGACGAGTCGATTGTACATATTATATTTTACGTATTACTTTATTATAATGCTGTTTTATTTTTGTAAGATTATGTTATTACTATACAATCATATTTTTCAAATATAATACATGTATTAATACTACATTTTTACTATTTTGTCGATCGTATTCCAATATTAGGTTTTATTCGCGACTTTCCCCGCGAGTGTGTCAGAAATTCGGTCTGTGTATATATTGCAAATGACTTTTAGGATTAATGGGTGTATTAAGGGTTATGGACCAAGGTATGTAAAAAAAATTTTGTACTCTGAAAAAATAGACTTTAGTTCATTTTGAGTCTCTTATTGAGAGGGTGCCAACAAATATTTCATTGAAAAAATTGCATATTACATTATTGAGCGAATTATTTATTCCATCGAACTAACAAATGATTGAAATAGTTAAATATTTGAGTACTTTGTCTTAATATTTCGTTGGACATCTGTGAATAAATAATTTTGTTGATCAGAGTGATTTTTTTTCCCGTTAGAATATTTCTGAAAACTCTTTTCCTATATATTTTAATACATACTCATCACATTTTTTTCTTAAGGCGTTACCCGCACTTGTAGCGCAAAAAAAGGCTTTTTTCATGAATTTTTTTAAAGGAAACTACAAAACTTTTTTGATCGATCAATATACCATCTCAAAGAACACATCTTGAAGAACTTTCAGTAATTTTTTTAATGAAAAATATTACATTGTTTAGTGGCAAGTGGCCGTCAATGAAATAATGTTTTTATATACACGGTTTGCGATGACCAACATTGGGGCGAAGTGGATCATCTGAAAAAAAAATGCGGATGGATTTAGTCAAATATAAGTATAAACTAGTCTTTAATCGAAGGATTTGAAAAAATATTCATTTTTCACAAAATGGCGGACAGTCAAAGTTAATGGTTCGATTTTAACGAAAAAAATCGAACGATTAAAGACTACATTTTTATGTATTAAATAAGCCTGCAAAATTTCAAGAAGATCGGTTCATTAGTGTTCGAGTAATCTTGATCACCGACTTCAGAAATGCCATTTTGAGAAAAACGCGTTTAAAGTTTCTCTTTCAACGCTCTTTCAACGCGGATTCTTCTCTTTCAACGCTCATATCTCAGTCAATTTTGTTCGGATCGACTTGAAATTTTCAGGACATATTCTCAGATTCTTATACTTCAAAAAAATGCAATAAAAAATCGACTTTTTCAAAATCGCAAGTGGGGGTAACCCCTTAAATGACATACTCATAATCACTTATAAATTCTGAAGCGTATTGGTCCTGTCCGTTTTCAAAGTACACCGCATTTTCCACTTCAGCCACAATTTGCAAAAACTTATAGAGATATCGATGCTTTCACTACGATTTTGTAGTATCGGTAAGATTGATTATATTTTACATATACATTGAGCTAATTCAGTTGACACCCCAAGAAAGTTGATATTTCGATATCGTTGCATCAAGGTCCACGTTGCATTACCTCCGACAGCATTATCGGGATATTCGACCCCTGCCATTGCCGTATCGTAACGGTACGAAAATGTTCATAAATTCGCGATCTTATTGCCCTGATCCAGACCTATGAAAACATTTTTCTTTTCGATCTGTCGATTTTACTTTTTATATTTCGTTTCCTCCATTTTTATATCTTTCCTTTAATTTTTCACTTTTGCTTTATTTTTAAATTCCCCTCTCATATATTCCTGCCATGATTCATTTGCGTTTCATTTTTTCTTCGGATTGTATTGTTCCTCTTTCTATTGTTCATTCGTTCTTTCTATTTTCAATGTATTCTTTATACTCTTATTTTGTCATTCTTATTAGCCATTTTTCATTCCTTTTATATTTCTTTTCTACCCTATTTGTCGTGTTTCTTTGATGTTTTATTCCTGTTTTACTATTTTCCTTCCTATTTTCAATATATCCTTCTACTTTTTAACTTTTTCGTGCTAATTTTTGTTTTTACGTTTTTATTTTTCCTTTCCTGGCTTAAATGTTTCTTTCGTATTTTTAATTTTCGCTTTCCATTTTCCTGTCTTTTTGCTCCGAGGCATTCGATTATTAAGGGGTTACCTCCACTTGCGATTTTGAAAAAAATCGATTTTTTTTATTGCATTTTTTTGAAGTATAAGTATCTGAGAATATGTCCTGTAAATTTCAAGTCGATTCGAACAAAATTGACTAAGATATGAGCGTTGAAAGAGAAGAATCCGCGTTGAAAGAGCGTTGAAAGAGAAACTTTAAACGCGTTTTTCTCAAAATGGCATTTCTGAAGTCGGTGACCAAGATTACTCGAACACTAATGAACCGATCTTCTTGCAATTTTGCAGGCTTATTTAATACATAAAAATGTAGTCTTTAATCGTTCGATTTTTTTTCGAAAAAAATGGCCATTTTATAGCCAAAAAACGGCCGTTTTTTTCGTTAAAATCGAACCATTAACTTTGACTGTCCGCCATTTTGTGAAAAATGAATATTTTCCAAAATCCTTCGATTGAAGACTAGTTTATACTTATATTTGACTAAATCCATCCGCATTTTTTTCTTCAGATGATCCACTTCGCCGCAATGTTTGTCACCGCAAACCGTGTATATAAAAACATTATTTCATTGACGGCCATTTGTCACTAAACAATGTAATATTTTTCGATAAAAAAATTACTGAAAGTTCTTCAAGATGTGTTCTTTAAGATGGTATATTGATCGATTAAAAAAGTTTTGTAGTTTTCTTTAAAAAAATTCATGAAAAAGGCCTTTTTTGCGCTACAAGTGGGGGTAACGCCTTAATAGAAGGAAAAAACTTTACGCGGCGAGTCGCGTTATCACGGATAATAATAAAAACAGTTATCACAGGTCTGCGGCAATATAAGCGACCGAGAGCGTTGGGTGCACGCGTATTTTGCGTGTATTACGCAAGCCCAGTTTGCCGCGAATGATTGAGCCAAGTGACGGGAACAATGGGCCCGCGCTATTCATCAAGTTGCGTATAACCCCGTTACGTCCACTAATCCGTTACATCCGCGGTAACTTTATCCTAATTGGTCTCTATACACAACGCGTGAACACGCGTTTCTTCTTCTCCTTTTTTCTCCCATGCAGCAGGTCAATTTCCTTCTTCCGTGACTCAGCGACATTCATTTTCCGTTTTAATCATCAGATAAATCTCAAGAAATTTACACACTCAATATTCTCGATAATGCGAGGCCTCGAGTGTATTAATTTTTTTCCTGATGAGAGTATTGGGATGACGAGATCCTGATTTTACCCACAATTAATAAATGGTCTTGACAAATTTGAGATTTTTTTAAATTGTCAACTATTGATAAGCATTGAAGATGTTACAATCCGCACCCACCGACGAATCAACAATTTCAGTGGAAAAAATCCTGAAGATAGCCTATGGGGCGTACTCAAATTACGTAACGCTAAATTCCCAGATTTTCGACCCCACGTATCAGGACCGTCACGCCGGGCCGGACCCCCCCCCCCCTTCGCCTCTATTCCGTCACGTAACTGATGCTTTCTCGTCAATAATTGCGATTTTTTTCATAGACATAACTAATTATGAAAGAATCGGGTTGATACTTATTTTATTAATAATATATTCTTCTAGTTTTATATAAATTTTTATGAAAAAATGTTTATAATTAACCGAGATTCTCCGTGATTAAAGAATTCTCTTCATTGTTCCATCGATATCTTTATGAAAGGTTATCTGTGAATAAAAAGTAAAAATGTATCGATATCTATACTAACGTAGCTATCATTATGCGTAGCCGTTTTTTATTTTAGTTTTTTTTTTACAAAATGCTGTCGGTTTGGACATTTTTTTCTATTTTCAAGGCCCTTTTTCGTATTGAAGCAGTCTTTAAAAATAGTAATGATCAAAATTGAAAAATCGGCTATGTACAACCTTGGTCACGGCGATTACAAAAATGTCAACAAAAAAATTGTAAATCGGTCGATAAGTTTTTGAGTATTCGTTGGAAACGGGCCGAAAAAAGTGATTTCGAGAAAAAAAAAGGGGTTCAAAGGTTTCGTTCCGTTTTTCCTGATATAAAGTTATGTTTTTTCTACAATATTGATACTTACATTAAAGTATGTAGTCTGAGGCGATATGGCGGTTCTTCATCTTCGTTATATTTCACAAAATAATAAGCGCCTGCACTAAATCTAGTGAGGACGATGCCACACTGGTAGGGACTGTGGGCACTAACCGGTCGCGCTACCTGTTGTCACTAAAGTGACTGTAACTCCGTCAATTTTCGGACTTGTGACTAAACATTTTGCCAGCATATTTTTGAATATATGTACTTTCAAGAATTATTAAAAAAAAAACAATGTTCACCTTTTGCTTGAGGAAAGTGGGAAAGGGGGAAAGCTACTGTGCAAGTTCTTGCACAGTGACTTTCCCCCTTAACTAACATTTCGTATGAAAAGCTGTCAGCTTTCCGCGGTAAAATTACGCGCGAGTTTTGAATTCAAAACTTGAACATGCAGAAATGATGCCATTCCTGGCAGTTCTAAAATCGTGACGTGATGCAAACCTTGGCCTCCTCCTCCCCCCACGTACGTAGGACCGTAACACCTGGTCGGACCCCTTCCTTCCTCGCAAATTGAGTTACGTAATTTGCGTACGCCCCTTACCTCGCCTCAACAAGTTTGAGGTAAATGGAATTTGCCTTCGTTTTTCCCGACTCCGGACTACTGATTGCCCTAAAACGCCCACGCCCTATGTTCTTGTAGCGAATTAAGCTTCACCCGTTTTCTTGACCGCAACTGAAGTGTGGAATATTACATCAGAATTGATCAAACGGATTGCACCGATCGAATCGATTATCCTTATTCAGGGGCCCGTATAAGCTTGAAATTTAAGAAATACAATTTTGTTATTGCGTCGTTTTTGAGCCTGAGGTGTTAACTTTCTTGGCAAATCAGTTTTCGTAAAAATTTCGACGTCTTTTGTGAAATCGCTGCGAAATCGAAACGACTCACTTGAAATATAAACTGAGTATAATTTACAACATTTTCTATCGTATGACCAGATTATTTGGTTGTTTGTTTATCCATTTGATAATAACAAAGGAATGAAATTGTTTTTTTTGTCGTAAATCGAACTTTTTTATCTACAGCTTGGCATTTTTGTAATTTTCAAAATTTCAAAAAAGTATCCATGCATACGAAGGTTTTATTATTATACTACAAGTGAACTTTTCATTTTTCACTTCAGATGAGCCAAGCTGCCTGATGAGTCAAGCTGGATTGGCCATCCAGCAACGGCGGCACTTTGTTTGGATAATAATAACTTCATTGTTTAAGAATATTTTTCAATTGAAAAAAAACCTCAAACTTGCCAAGACTATGTATTAATTATGTGTCAATTCCCGACCCCGTCATCCCAATACTCTCATTAGAAAGAAATATCGAAAAACAACCGATTTTCTGGGCTCCAAGCGGATGCAAACTCGTTAACGAGCGCGTCAGCAGCGGATGCTCTCCATGGAAAAAAAAAAGAAAAAGTTTAATGCTCAAGAATGATGGATCGCGAGGCTCGAAGGACTCCGAGCATCTCGTTGCATTTATTTAAACTAATAACCGTTATTTACATATTTGTATTCTTCGTCGCACATCCTCGAACAATTATATCCCCTCATCCTCTCATCCCGACGAATATAAACGCAACTCTTCGGTTTCTTGTAGAAGTGCGAACTCGCAATTCTTTGCTTTCGTATAGAAGTGCAATTGTTGCAAAAGTTATAATTATTCAAATTTAATGTCGGATGAATTGTCGGTGGCTGGAATACGATGCATATGCAAAAAGACACACGTCGGTAAAGAGGAATGGTTTTCCGAATTTTTCTCCCAGATGGCTCACCCCCAAGTGACCTGAAATTTTCGCACTCGACGTTTGGCTACTCGAGAAACGATTTTGTTCCGCCCAATATTCGTTGTTGGAAAGCAGAGTTTTTTTTAATGAAAAAACCGCATCTACTCAGAACGGAGAACTGCGATCGAAAAAGTTACAAAATGACGTCTCGCTCAAGGTAGTCGCAAATAGAAGAGTTCATCGACCTGGCCACACCGGAAACACGCATTTTTACCGTTATTATTCCGTGGAAAAATAGCCGAGAGAAATAGCGAAAACTATCGTGCAGGTAATTGCTGATGATTGTGGAAAAAAATCTGTGTGTGTGTCGCTTTTCTCATTCTGTGTCATTTCGATTTTTTTATGTTACTGAAGTAATCGTCGGCATCATCGCAGTTATCGTACGTTGCAATGGACAAAAACGCCAACAAACTCAAACAAATTGTCAATATGACCAGTGCAGTGTCATGGCATGCGACGCAAAACGACGCAAAAATCCCAAAAAATCGCCAATGTCATCAGTGATCGTCCGACACACTGCAAAGCAACCCAAACAAATCCAAATAAATTGTCAATGCCATCAGCGCAGTGTCATGGGATTCAATGCATAACAACAAAAACAAACCCAAACGAATCGTCAATGTCACCAGTGATCGTTCGATACAACACAAAGCAATCCAAACAAACTCAATGACACTGTCAATGTCATCAGCGCAGTATCATGGGATCCAATGCATAACGACCAAAACGAACCCAAATAAATCGTCAATGTCATGAGTGATCGTCTGATACAATACAAAGCAACCCAAACAAACTCAATGACATTGTTAATGTCATCAGCGCAGTGTCATGGGATCCAATGCAAAACGACCAAAACAAACCCACCGAATCGTCAATGTCATCAGTGATCGTCCGATTCAACACAAAGCAACCCAAACCAACCCAATCAAATTGTCAATGTCATCAGCGCAGTGTCATGGGATCCAATGCAAAACGACCAAAACAAACCCAAATGAATCGTCAATGTCATCAGTAATTGTCGGATGCACTACAAAGCAACCCAAAAAACTCAACCAAATTGTCAAAACGATCGCAATTATCGTCCGATATATTTCGTCTCATAATCGACAATGATTCTTCCCAATAAACTTTTACAATTAATAATTACATACAATGAAAGCGCTCCCGCTCGCTAAAATTAGATACACATGTTAATCGCTATGTTTCTAAACGCTCTTGTCGGACATGTTGCTTCTGATGCTCCTGCTGCTGTCTCTCCTCTGTGGTCCGCGAGTGTTTCTCTGATTTCTCGTCGGCACTGGTGGCTCCCGTTCGCTCCCGACCCTCCTCAGGCTCGTGTCCCTTTCGAGGCTTCCTCTCTTGCCCTTTGGGGTCCGGGGCCCCCGGATGTTCGTGTACACGACGTAAACCGCGAGAATACCCACCGCGAACATTGCCACTCCCACTCCGCTTACCGTTCCGACCTGGAGCGTTCCCAGAAATTAAAGAACTTCGCCTAATGCCCCGAAAAACACCTTCGATGAATCGTTCGAATCGCGGTTTCACAATTAACACGAGGCTTGAACCTTTCACCGATCAATCTTCAAGGACACCGATCACGAATTTCAAGATTTTAGCTTATTTTTCTGTGCGTTTTTCAATTTTTACTCGCCAGTCAGATCGAAGCGATTTTTTTTATCTAATCGAATAATGCAGCGTTTTTTAACAACCCAAAAATTCATTTCATTCGATGTATTAACGTGTCTAACAAAGAAATTAGTATCCTTTAATAGCAAATGGTGAAAACCTCGACGTGCCTTCAGAAATAACATTTGTAATAATGATAATAACAAAAAAAAACAACAATACTAGTTGATGGTAATAATAATGATAAAGGTGCTAAAAAATAATAAAAGTAAACACAATGATAGAAAAAATATTGATGATAATAACAATTAGAATAATAAAACCGAAAAGAACAACAACGATGCTAGGTGATAATAATAATAAAAACAATGCTAAAAAGAACATGAAAATTAAAACTACAATAGAAGCGACATAAAAAATAATATATTTATTGATAATAATATATTAGTTGATAATAATGTATTAATGGATAATAATATATTAATTAAAAATGGTATATAAGTAACAATATTAAAGGTTTCTCACCATAGTCCACCATTCGCTTTCATCGATACTGGTGAACAGGACCCTAGCCGCCTCGTCCTCGTCTTCCGCGTGCATAAATTTGATCTCCTTCGTCGTTGTAGCGCATCCGCTGCGTGTTCGCCTCTCGTTGGACAATATGCGCTTGATACTTCGTGGCAGAGCGTCATTGCCATCGCCATTGTCGTTGTCGTCCTCGACGTTGTCTAGATTTTCGTCGTTGGCATCTTCCGCCACGGACGAACTCTCCATCCAGTCTATCTTGGCCTGACCATTAATCACGTTCACGTGTCCTAGCTGCTCCAGAGCACCGATCTTGCTCTTCACAGCTAGGTGCATCGTTTTAGTTGCCGATTGAATCTCGGCATTCTGAACGGTTATCACGTTCGACAATACGTTGTTCCAATCAACGGGATTCAGCTGATTCCGGCACTTCTTTTTTTTGTTGCTACGAGAGGGGGTGAAAGAATTGAAGTGTATTGTTTGATGAGGTTGCTCGGTTTTATAGTATTTTTGGTTATTTATTTCTTTGTATATAGCGACATTTCTGTCGATAACAATTGGGAATATGGTGTTATGTTAAGGGGGGATACCACTGTGACAGGTAAAAAAAATTGGTTTCTTTGCATTTTTTTAAAGTATACATTTTCAAAAATACGCGAAAAAAACGTTCGAGTTGATGTATTGAAAATTTACCAAGTTACTTGCGATTTGGTGACGGCAGGTAGCGCAACGATTTATATCTACTAAAACTTTCAATCGCGTTTTTTCTTGAAACGACTTTTTTCGACACGGCCGGAATCATTTTCAATTTTGAAAAACCGCCATTTCCGTAATTGCAGTATCTATCGTTTTACGTAGCTGTTTTTTGAATTCAGTTATTTTTAAGCCCTCGAATTAAAAAATTCGCCCAAACAACACTTTTTTAACACCCGCTAA
>OY723389.1:52687748-52765248 GCA_963210295.1 Ophion ellenae
GACACTGGTGGATGGGCGGTCGGACTCGGCTCTAGCGGTACTTCGAGTTAAGCAGCATTGTGCGTGACCACCATTGGGAGCGGTGACCGCTTAGCTTTGAGGCTAGCGCATCAAGCAGCGAAGTTTAGCTTCGAGTGTCATTCCGCCTTAAGTCTGCACCAGAGAATCACGAGAATATAGAACCGTCTATACCGGCACGGGTTTTCCCACAGTTTCCCCGTACCCTCAGCAAAGACGGTGTAGTGTACCTCAAGGCGGGAGCCTGAATTAGAAGGTCCGACAAATCGTTTTTTTTTGTTGCTAAAATCGATAGATAAACTATCCAAGAATATATTTACAAAGTTACAGAGGCCAATTGTAAATATTTTTGAAGATACAAGGCCGAAAGCAGTGAAGAGATTGATATTTGATATATTGATATTTCCTCCTATTGAAAACTTTGAAGCGCGTTGTCTCCAGTTTTCATTTACACGATTTTTCCAAATAGCTTGATAGCAAAAAAAACTAGATGACCTATTGAATCAAACAAAAGTTTATTTTCTTCAGTATGAGAATCTCTTCAAAGTGAGTTAAAAGGGTCGTTGAAAAAGTATTTTTAAATAATTTTTATAGCGAGTTAAAGTGTTTTTTTAAACACATTTTTTTCAATCCTGAGAGAAGTTATAATTACACGATTTTTTCAGCTTTTTCTTAATTCATCCAAAAGAAAAATATATGAAAATTGAAAATTATGTTGGTTTATTTGGTTCAGTCAAGAATTATGAGCTGCATGTTTCCCGCCGATTGGGGCCTGCAGTGGCAAAACGCACATGGAGTAGGCTGATAAATCTGCAGCCATTTATTGTTTCCTGTTGAACATATTTTTACACATTTCAAATATACATGAAAAGATACCTCAATGTATACGGGGCTCACTTTTTTTCCTTTCTAAAAAAATTCCCGAAAAACCGCTTTTTTGGACCTTCGAATTCAGGCTCCCGCCTTAAGACGACTGTGGATGCAACGGAAGTTAGGTTAGATTAGCAAAGTGCGGGTAGGTAGTGATAGAAAGGGTTCAATAGGGAAGGGTTATACGTAAAACCCCGATAGAGTAAACGTTGGAACTCAGGAATTGATTTAATTAATTGTAAACGAATCAATAAATATTTAGACACCCCATGTATTTACAATAAAAAAAATTGTATATGTATTTCATTATTATGATTATACTTATGTAAATTTTTATAAACTTTCAAATAAAAATCGATTAAAATTACCCATGAATGTTCTTGAAATGTAAATATATATATGGTATATACGAACACCCCAGCGATATAAAGCGCAAAGTTGAAATTCAAATGCACCATTACGCTGACCGAAAACTGTGTGTATTTTTAAGAAAAATTGAATAAACGCAACGACTGAAATTCCGGTAGAAAAAAGAATCACGAAACAATCAATCAACTTATTACGAGACACCTTGCAACGCGTAAATCTTACGCGATCGCGTTAGTGACAGCGCAATCCGGATCGACGTAAAAAAATGTATCTATACGTCAGGCGTACAGTGATCACGCATGTTACACATTAATTTTAAAACGTGGTCTCGACGTATTTGAGAAGGGAGGAAAAATAAATAAAATGCGTTCAACGATATCGTGCACCATGTACCTACCTCGCGTCCTCCAACAGGACAATCGTGTTCGACGAGTTGACGCGATTGATGTAATTCTCGAGATTTCCCTCGCTCGATATCAGCACAGTCGCGTTCACGACCTTTTTGAAAAAGTCGGCGGGCGGCTTGCCAATGTGAACAATTTGCGAGGTCAAGTCCTCCTCGTCGTTGTCGTGTACCAGCACGCAGAGACCCCGCGCGATCGCGTTGCTCGTCAATATTTTCGCAATGCTCTGCACGTCGTCCTCGTTGTCCTCGTCGCTGTCAGCAATGAGGGTGAAGGACTTCCATTTCAGTGTATCCACCACTCGGAGAATCCCCTTTTGACAATTGATCGATCGTCAAAATGGGTGCGAAGACGTGTGCTCATGTTTAAGCGTGTGCAAATCGGGATGAAGATCAGTATGGAAATCGGTATAGCAATCATAATCGAGATCGGCATGAAAATCATTATGGAGATCGGTATGATGATCGGTATGGCAATCACTATTGCGATCGGCACGAAGATCGGTATGGCGATCGGTATGAAAATCGTGATAGAGATCGGTATCGAGATCGGTATAAAAACCGTAATCGAGATCGGTAAAAGATCGGCATCAAAATCGTTAGGAAAATCAAAGTCCCGTATTTGAAAAGAGCGATGGACATTTTAATCGCCAAGCTAGCAACTGCTCATCGAGGAGCGATCGCTCAGCCGATTAAAAAGCGATCAAGGACTATCATCAAAAGCGACCAACCTGTGCGACAAACGAGTCGGACTCTTTGACGAGGTGATGCAGATATGGCGAGGTCGACGGTCGCCTAAGGATGTGAGGTATCCCCAATACCGATGTTATCTTGTGCACCGCATCGGCATTAGTAGCGGTATCAGGGCCGATCATTCCTAAAACAAGACAGTATAAAAATGGCTTTCGTCTCGTGAGCTCAGGAAAAAAGAAACGATCGAACGCATAGTAGTACCCAAGTAGTACGGTGGATGAAGGCAGTTCATGTCAGCCCATACGAGAGCTTTCATGGCTGACTTGACGGCCCCGGTCAGACTTCCGCACGTATCCATCACGACGGCTTCTGCAACAGCATCGAGAACAATTGCCATGAGCCTTGCTCGGATCAGTGTTCCACTTGAACTTACCGATTTTATAGCCGCTTGTAGCGTTGTTGTATTCATCCACCAGAAACTTGACGGCCTCGAAAAGGAGCACGCCCTTCGGGGATACTTTTTGACAGGCGGGATCATCGTGGACCGCCGTCAGAACGGATATCTGCACGCGGTTGGGACACTCGGTTCGTACACCGCAGGTGCACGCTGCCAATATGCCAAAAATGGCCAACATGGCGCGAGCATTCGCCATTGTCACTGATCGAACAGTCGCTTGATAAAAATAAACAACCTAGTGACCACCCATGAGCGATGAGAGCGACTTCCGGCACTGTCGCGCTAATTTTCTAACCCCCTGGTACTTGAGTCTCTTTCCCTCTTGGGGTCAAATCTACGGTACGTTTCGCGTTAACTTCCGTCTGATTTATCGCTACCGACGGCTCTCGGCTAACTGAGCTTTTCACTGGAAGTACGAACCTTGGTATTGAAAAATGCCAGCTTTATAGGGAAGCCACTGGTGACGTGCGTAATGTATTTCTAGGGTTTTAGCAGCGAGGTCGAGGATCAATTGTTCTCATGTAATAACCCGAGTGGCCCGGAACCCGTGGCCATCATTGACCTCTCAAGAAAGAAAATCAAAAAATTCTAACTTCGCCAATTAGGAAATTACTGTGTCGTTGATGATCCAAAATTGCCAAAATCGCGAAACTGGACTTCTATTTTTCAATCAACGAGTAATTTTTTATAACAAGCTGGTCGAGTGTGAAGGTTTAAGGGGGCTGCGTGAGTTTGAAATTTCAAAGTATGATTTTTTGTCATCATTTTGTAGCCTAGGGCCTTGACTTTAATTGGTAAGAAATATTTTGTAAAAGAATCCAGAAATTGCCCGAGCTATGACGATTTTTGTAAAGAATCAGATTGTTGTTTTGCATTTTTCTCGAAACTATGTTTTATGGAACGGTCCTTAAGTCGTATCTCAAAATTTATTCATTCGATTAACTCCAAATTCGAACAGAGAGTTTATAATGTTTTCTGTCGTGCGACCGGATTAGTTTGTATATATCGATCCACTCGTTAACAACAAATGATCCAAGTTCTTTTTTACTGTTGAAAATCAAACTTTTTTTCGATATCTTGCCATCCTCGTGATTTTTTGAATTTCAAAAAAGTATCCTTGCATACGGATTTTTATGATTACACTAAAAGTAGGTTTTTTAATTTTCCATTTCAGATGAGCCCAAGTGTCAGAAGCACCTACACCGATTGGCTATGCAGCAACGGCGGCACTATGTTTAAACAATAATAACTCCATTGTTTCTTAATTTTTTTCAATTAAAAAATAACTCACACCTGGCAAAACTGTGTATTAATGGTGTATAAAAGCCCGACCTCACGGTTCCAATACTTCCATTTTTTTTAAATTATGAAAATCGCCCTTTTTGAGCCCCCAAGTAGACTCGTTGAAAAAGAATTTTTCCTCATCGTCATAACCAATGATTTTCTTCGATTTGACGTTTGCACTTGACATTCTGGGTGGCTCATGAGAACCACTTCTAATTGACTTAGTCACTTAAGCTCGTTTGAACAACGGACGTTTCTACGTATATGCAAGTGCCCGAGATTCGCAGATGCGCTCACTTCACCTTGCGAAACCCTTTTTTTTTACATAAGCTGATATCGGAATTACGAACTAAAGAGCCATTGAATAATCTTTTAGTCGTGGTGGATCAGCGAAGTTAGTCATTCAACCAAGATGCCTTGGCGACTTTTTAATGGCAAATGAGGATCATAAAAAACGAATACGAGTCGATAGAAAAAAATAATACATCGAGACCTATTGTCATTCGTTGTAAAATAAACGATTCGTCTATCATGAAAAATGTACACTCATCCTATAGCTGGATCATGTATTCAGAACGCTACAACGTCTGCTCGCTGATTTAATTTATTACGTGCTGTTCTTCGATTCATTACGAAGATTAATATCAATCAGTATTATTGGCCCATGAATATTTGACTCATTCGATGTCATCAACATCCGCGTCGTTGTGTTCCAAGTGTAGCGATTGATTTTCGCAAGATAATCGACGCACGCGTGGACGGCTTTTGTGAGATCGGCCCTCATTTGACGATTTTTAACAAAACGGCACTTATTTGACGATTTTTACCAAATCGGGCCTCATTTGCCGATTTTTAACAAATCGTCACTTATTTGCCGATTTTTAACAAGTCGGCACTTATTTGCCGATTTTTATCGAATCGGCTCTCGTATGACGATTTTTTTTATCGGCTCTCGTATGACGATTTTTTTTATCGGCACTCATTTGCTTATTCTCAAAAAATCGGCATTCATTCGCCGACTTTTGTGAAATCGGCAATCATTTGCTGATTTTTGTGATATCGGCACTAATTTGCCAATACGCAGAAATAATTAGCAATAATTGCGACCGTGGCAACACGAATCAGCACTCGTTCAGGAGATCTCGCTCACTTCCGGAAAAAAGCGTCTTTTTTTCTATCCGACACAAACAAAGCGTCGTTATTGTTCCCTGTATCGGGAAAGCAATAACAATAAGCCTAGTCTATCATTGGCAATTATTTCTCCCTCCGCAGCGGCACAATTTCCGAAGAATGTACACTCGTAAAAATGCCGAAAGGTATTACGCCTGGAACAAGCCTCGCTGTCGATCATTCGAGTACGAGAAAAAAAATAAGCGGCCCAAATCGACCGTCTCTGTCCCTCTAATTACATATTTAAGCCTGATGTTATAATCAACGTTTTCCGAATACGAACGCCAACTTATGCAGTTATTGCCAACAGTCTTGCACAAAACGATTACTCAAAGTCATACATTTCCGAAGCAGTTTAGTTTCGCTATAAACTTCGGCTTGTGATTGCAGTTACCTGAATGAGCGATCGGAAAACTATCTCCATAGTACCTTTTATTTTAGAAAAAACATACCATCTTCAGTATTGCACATTTATGTTACATCCACTCATAAATTGCAATAATGGACTACGTACAGTTATGGTAAGACCTAAGTTGATTGTTAAAATTATTTTTCTGCTCCTTCAATTATAAAAATACCGGTAAAATGTTAAATTCTAATCAAATGGACCATACATCGTTAGAACACTACACACACGCACATAGAGGTACGCAATTATTTATTTATAATCATTTTTCGTATTATCTGTAGGTCTCAATAAGCAGCCGATACTTATGAGAATTATTATTATTATTCGCGAATTATACAAAAAAACATTGTTGTTATATATTATTATTCTTATTCCTCATAATTATTATATAAATATTGTTATATATTGTATGTAAATAATTACAAATTATTATTATGCCTTACAAACTACCTTATAAATTATAATTATTATAAATCCATACGCATGAGTAATATCACTTCTAATTAATATTAATTCTTATTGTCGAACAAATAGTGTATTACATATAAATTTAAAAATGTATATATATATATTTATTTTTATTGTATTTATATATATCATTTATATTTCATACACTCATATTATTATTATACATAAAACTCTGTTCGCATACGAAGCCCTTAATTATCTGTAATTATTCAATAAATTCATTTCGGCCTCAAATGACAGCGATGTATTGAGACCCCACCAAAGTCCAACAATAAATAATTCTTCGAAAATTCGCATCGACCAACAGAGAGTCCCCGATTTGTCAGCATTTAGTAAAACTGCAATAGAAAAGAATGCTTCGCGTCAGATACTTCCACAAATTGCCAAACAAAAAAACGCAAAGTCGTCCTATTACTCAGGGTATAAATTGCATAATACGAACAAACATGAGTGATGTCGTTATGCGATTTATTGGTGAAAACAAACAGTATTGGTTGTGTACGATGATTATTATTCATGAGTTCTCGAATCAGACAATTTTCAATCGTTGATTGATAAATTCTTCGTTACAGCTCAAGGGTGAGCAATCAATTACGGCCTTTTTTTCCTCCGCCTTGGTTCAATTAATCGTACAATTTGCATAATGGCTTTGTTGGCTGGTGATCGGGCCCGCGTCATACCGGAAGTTCTCCGCTCGAGAGGAACTTTATTTGTAATAACGCCCGAGGGGAGAAACACGTTCGGGTGCAATTAGCGTGGAACGGTAGGGAAGGCTTTTTTTGTTCACCTTCTCGGTCAGAATTTTTTACGCTCGAGGCGCAAGTCACAGACACGTCGTCGGATAACTGAGCGATAAACTTCGTTGCCGCGCAACTGCCAATTATCGGTTAGGCACACGTGGCCCGAGTGCTCATTGGCTTGGCTCGTTAAGCGCAAATGGCACCGCAACGGGACTGCTGAACTCCACTATCATCATTGAGCAATTCCAGTCTCTCTTTTCTCCCGGGCACCGCGATTCGGATTTTTATTCGTCGCGATTTGGCGCGATATGCACATTCGCCGAGGCTGCTCTTGTTCCATAATGGACGATAACGAAATTACCAAAACGAGGCTTTCTGTGCAGCGAATTGGATTCCCTTGACAGCTGGATTAGTGGGTACACTGGAACGTGTCGCCAACGTGTTGATTATTGAATTCCGGTTATAAGATGGCCGTAGATCAGGCTGCTCGTGATCACCAAGTGGGGTTTATCTACATCCATGAATGTGAAAGTTACACCGGCCCTTCTCTTTCTCCGTATCTCATTATTTGTCGATTTCACGAGAGCAGTCTTCCTCACTGCACTATTCCTCTTCAATGCACTTATTATTGCACTATTCTTCTTCACTGATGCCTTCACTCGCCCTGGTGGATAGTACCATTAGGAGTCTAGAGGATTCCCATTCATGGCCTAAAGGTGCTCCAGAGGAGGGCCTATTTTTCCAAATTTTGGCAGACACTTGTTTTCCCATTAAAAAAAACCTCTTTGGAATACTGGAGTCTTCACCGAGAGGTGTCGATCCAATTGCCACCAATACCGTGCTACAAGTCTATATATCTAAATGGCTAAAAAAGACAACCTCCAGGTGAAATCGTTTGGGCTTATCCCATTGCAATCGTGATTGGAGTAAAGATTTGAATCTGTCAGTGGCAACCGCAGCCCCGAACCGCCATGTTCTTGTATTTTCGAAGGACGACGTTGTTGTCATCGTGAAAGTAGAGAAGCGAGATGGTGGAGAGTTGGGTCGGTGCGCAGCAGGGCTTAGGCACTATTGAAGGACGTACCAGATGGACGAGCGTCTGGATGATGGCGTGATTGGTCGCGTTCATTCGACTGTTCAGCGGAAATTTGCACTCGCCGCCGCAATAATAAGCGTCGTATCCTTCTGGGGCGATAATCCAATCTTGCCATTGAAGGTCTTTGAAGCTCACGTAGAGTGTATTAATTCTGCAGGGTTTGGTGGAGGGCGGCAGAGGTGTGCCGTTGTAATAGTCCCTCAGCAAGTCTCGAATGTCGGTGGAGGTGTCTCTCTTTGGTTTCTGGGTCGAGTCGATCTCGACGTAGTCGAGACTCATTGGTTGTTTGTAAATCCGCAGCTGGCTGAGCCCCGTGCTCTCGAAGAAGCCGACCATGAAGGGCTGCCGCTCGACGTCGCCTTTGAAGCCGACAATGCCAATGTCTTCGGGTCTCGTCTCGTGGGAGGAACGATCGATCGGATGAGCCGATAGATAGAGACCCTTGTTGTCCCTGGGATTGCTCATCCAATGAGCCAACGACTCGGTCACGTTCAACGTCAACCATCCCTCCTGACCGGAAGTCGTGTTTATCGAGTCCACGAAGTGGAAGCTTCTCTCGTCGCCGTTCGCGCGGGACACTCGATAGACAATGATCGTGAAGGCGCCACGATTCTTGCGATTCTTCGCATCCGGTCCTCGATAGAGCCTCAGCTCGGCCGATGTCATACGCTCGTCCTTGGGCGCCGCGCCAACGTCGAACCATATCCTTTTGACGCGGTCGGGCTTCCCACCCGCGCCTTGATGGCTCTGCTGGGCCGAGAACGTCACGATCGAGTCGCTTTGATTTATCGTTCGCATCTCATCGCCGCTTAGATAAAAGTGACCCCTGTCCACGCTCGCGATCGGCCTCTTCCACGAGGCTGTCTCGTCGCCCAACGAGCTCTCGTATACGTTGAGCAAAAAGTTGGGCGCCGATCTCTTCGTCAATGGAGCCTTGCCGATCGCCCCGTTAGGCCTCTCCGGAAGACCCAGGAGCTTCAGGATCTCGTGCTCCAAAGCGATCTTCTCCCTCTGCGTTGTCAACTCGTGAATGACGGTCTGATCCTGCCCGTTGTCCACGTACAGACCGCTGTTCCGAACGCTTGCGCTCGTCAGGCTGGTCAGGGTCACCAGGCACATTGTCAGTATTACGCAGATGTTCAACATGTTGATTCCGACCACTTGACGATCCTCTTGAACAACTTGGCTTCTTGGTAGGATGCGCACTGGAACAGAAGAGGCCAACATTTTGAGTTCTAACGGGGGAAACTGGAAGACGTTGACGACCATATTCCGTACGATGTGAATTTGTTTGGGTTTGCTTGAATGGTAAACCTAAACCCAAAACTGGACTACGCAGACCATTTTCCATACAATGTCAGTTTGATTGGATTTATTTGGGTAGTAGAATCAAATCCAAACAAACTGGACGGCGTTAAGGGCCATTTTTCATACGGTATAAAATGGAAAAATACACTAGGCAAAAGAATTAAGGGATATTGAAAAAGTCCGCCGATTTTAGGGTCATTTTCAAATAGCTGTAACCCCTCGAAAAATGGTCGTACAGCAAAATAAAAAAAAAAAGCAAATTGAAGGTGTGAATCTCTAGTTTTGAGATCTTGAGCTTAAATATTTTTCGCATCAGCCAATTCTTAGTAGCCATAAAAAAACCGAAGTAAAGGCAGTATTACGATATCTGTGGCCCCTAATTCTGACCACGCAGTCTTCATATTTGACCCAAAATACGACTTTTTTCAAGAGTGGTAAAAATCGAAATTCGACCCTTAAGGGGGTGAAACGGAGGTTTCAAAGTTTATATGAGACAACATATTTTTTGGTCAGATTTGCTCAAAACTCGGTATAAATACACTCCAATACAAATAATTACACATGTATTTGTTTGGTATATTTATGCCAACTGAAACAAACACAGTTAAGGGGCTAAAAAAGTACTACTTGACTGTCTACACGCACCAAACACAGAGGAAAACATCTAGTGTTCTATATCAAATCAATTTAGTAAGTTTCAAGTAAATCTAGTAAAAAAATATGTTTTCTCTTATCAACGTTAACACTCCCGTTTAACCCCCTTAACGGTTAAACTTCATAAATTGTTGAAATACGTGTTTAATTATTTGTATTTCAGTGTATTTATGCCAAGTTTCAAGTAAATCTGACAAAAAAATATGTTGTCTCATACAAACTTTTACCCTCCCGTTTAACTCTCTTAAGGGTCCACTTTTAGGAAATGCAGAAATAC
Organism: Ophion ellenae; assembly: GCA_963210295.1. Taxonomy (NCBI): domain Eukaryota; kingdom Metazoa; phylum Arthropoda; class Insecta; order Hymenoptera; family Ichneumonidae; genus Ophion; species Ophion ellenae. The sequence continues at coordinate 52,697,965 of OY723389.1, forward strand.
GTGTTCAATTATTTGTATTGTAAAGTATTTACACCAAGTTTCGAGCAAATCTGTCAAAAATAATATGATGTCCCATACAAACTTTAAAACCCCTGTATCAGACCCTTAAGGATCGAATTTCGATTTTTACCACTCCTCAAAAAAGTCTTATTTTGGGTCACATATGATGGCTGCGTGGTCAGAATTAGGGGCCACAGATACCGTAATATCCCCAAATACTCCGCCTCATTAAAAATTTAAAACCTCTGTTTCACCCCCTTAAAAGCCGAATTTCGATTTTTTGTATTCTTGAAAAAACGTCTTATTTTGGGCCAAATATAAAGACTGCATGGCCAAAACTTGGGGCCACAGATATCGTAATATCCCCGAAGTAAAAAAAATTTCAAAATTTTTCCTCATCTTTCACAGTCTGCACGAACTTTAATAATTTTTTTGAATGATCGGATTAAAAAGATCGTCTAGCTGGATTCTTCCCCTTTAATTTGAGCGGTGGGAGAGCTCTGTACGATTTTTTCTTGCTGAGTTATCGATGTTCAAAGCAAAAATGACACTTTTGACTTTGATGACTGATTACTCGGAGACTAATGGTCGCACACAAAAAACTAGAGGGTTTTGGGAACTTTGAAGCATTCGCTATAAGATGCTTTTATCATTTTTTTATCGAGATTTTTTTTATGCGGGAAAATGGATTTAAAAAAACGTGAAAGATGGCATATTTACTAATATTCTTTTAACTAAGGATTATTTTGCCAATATCGAATATATAAAAAAAAATCGGTTTTTTATGACCTCAAAGTATCCTAAAAAAGCCCTCAAAAGTTTAAACCCCTGCGATTTTTTTTCATTGTGTTCCGAATAATCGAAATTGTGGTTTTTGCCAAAAATCGATTAAAGGCTAAATCTACCACCTTTTATTCGCCTTTTGAGAATCACCATTTTTTTTGGCACTGATCCGAATTTCTGGTGCTAAAAATGTTGATTGCTGAACAACGGGAACAAATTTTTGTTTAATGAAAAAAATTATAATTAAATTTTTTTTCGACAAAAAAAATTAATTTAAAAAATCGAAAAAAAAATTGTTAGATTTTTTTTATAGCCCTGAACATTTTTCATGATACGACGAGCGATTGGAGTTGTTCGAATTCACAGTCTTTTGAATGTGTGCGTGTGTACAATTTACATCCCTACGATACGATACGACACCCTACGCACACGTCCGACGATCATTAGATCAAGATTTTTCTATAAACATTTTATTCACCACCGGCATTAGCGTAACCTAAAGCGTACCACATAGAGATTGCTCCGTTGGATTTACGCTTCTTTGTGTGTGTGTTCCACACGCACACATTGAAAGAACTGTGAATTCCAACAACTCCAATCGCTCGTCGTATCATGAAAAACGTTCAGCGCTATAAAAAAAAAATCTAACAATTTTTTTTTCGATTTTTTTAATTCATTTTTTTTGTCGAAAAAAAACTTTTTTTAATTAATTTTTTTTTTCATTAAACAAAAATTTGTTCCCGTTGTTCAACAATCAACATTTTTTAGCACCGGAAATTCGTACCAGTGCCAAAAAAATTGTGATTCTCAAAAGACGAATAAAAGGTGGTCGATTTAGCCTTTAATGGATTTTTGGCAAAAACCACAATTTCGATCATTCGGAACACGATGAAAAAAAATCGCAGGGGTTTCAAACGTTTGAGGGCTTTTTTAGGATACTTTGAGGTCACAAAAAAACCGAACATTTTTTTGATCTATTGGATATTGGCAAAATAATCCTTAGTTAAAAGAATATTCGTATATATACTATTTTTTCCGTTTTTTTAAATCCATTTTCCCGCATAAAAAAAATAATAAAAGCATCTCATAGAGAATACTTCAAAGTTTCCAAAACCCTCTGGTTTTTTTCTGTGCGACCATTAGTCTCCGAGTAATCAGTCATCAAAGTCAAAAGTGTCATTTTTGCTTTGAACATCGATAACTCGGCGAGAAAAAATCGTACAGAGCTCTCCCACCGCTCAAATTAAAGGGGAAGAATCCAGCTAGGCGATCCTTTCAATCCGATCATTCAAAAAAATTTATTAGAGTCCGTGCAGACTGTGAAAGATGAGCAAAAATTTTGAAATTTTTTTTTACTTTGTTTTTTTGATGGCTACTAAAAATTCGCTGATGCGAAAAATGTTTGAGCTCAAGATCTCAAAACTAGAGATTCACACCTTCAATTTTCTTTTTTTTTCATTTTGCTGTACGACCATTTTTCGAGGAGTTACAACTATTTGAAAATTACCCTAAAATTGGCGGCCTTTTTCAATATCCTTTAATTCTTTTGCCCAGTGTACGTGTATATCCGATAGCTTCGCTGCTAACATCGGTAGACTTTTCAATCGCATTTTTACTCAACCAGAAATTCGTTGTAATAAAACTATTCAGAGTTTGTGATTATTAGACGTTCAAGTAAAAGAAAGCGTACTTGAAATTTGTTAGTTTTTTTACCGATCTTCCTCGACAGTGTGATTAAAAATCGGTAGAGTCGCAGAGGGATGTAACAAAGGAATGGTTCACTCCACTCCAGATAGGTAAATAAAAAAACAAATAATCGCCTTTCACCAATTAAGTTGCATGTATTTAAAGTTAAAAAACTGTCATATCGTATCCTATGTACAGACGAATCTGAGCTTATCTTTAGGGCGCGTACGGTCGATATCACATAACATCTTAAATCGAGCTACAAAACTATGAGCATTAAAATATGCGCGCGAAGATGCATAGTTAACAATCAAGTACGTATAAAGCTATCGTCACTTTAGTCGCAACTACAGTTCCTGGAATGTCCGTGAAAATAAAAAGGAAAGAAAATAGCACGTGAAGAATCCACTACATGGCGCACCAGGAAGCCCCAACGCTCACGGGCATTGTTCCCGACTTCATGTTGTTCTCCATTTTAATCGGATGATCGATCAACGAGAATCCAGTCGAGAGACTCTCGGATAGAGACACATTGAAGGCCGCCAGTTCGGCCGAGTCCAATTGATTGAGACTCGCGTCGAAGCTGGTTGGTTGTTGGCCGTGGATGTCGATCAGGTCTGGCTCACCGAAAGCCTCTTGGTGATGATCTTGCTGATAAACGGTTTGCTGGAAGTTTTGGGGCACGCTGAGTTTCTGTAAAACGGGGGGGCTCTGCTGTTGATGATGGGTCGGTAGTTGATGATGATAGCAATTGGCATAATTCGAGCGGTCCGTTTGCTGCTGCTGCTGCGGATACGCCTGATTGTGGTGGGCCGTCTCAAACTCCTCGTTGGTATGGTGATCGGCTGGGAAGCCGTTGTACGCCGCGTAGCCCATGGCGGGTGACGGCAGGCTGACCGGGGAGTCCTGATTGGCGTAGGCGGCCACGTCAACGGCGGGGCTGGCGGGCGATTGCACCGGAGTCTCGGGCATGCAGACGAACGAGTAGGCACCCTCGTTGAAAGCCGCTTGTGCCGTGCTTTCAACGGGAGACGGTTGAACGCAGTCATCCAACTTCAGAGGATCATTGGCGCACTCGAAGATTGGCTCGGTCAGCAAAATCCCTTGCTTCTCGGCCTCCGATTGTATCCTTCGCAACACCTCGGCCCGAGGACACTCCGAAAATCTGCGGCGTTTCCTCCTGAGACAGTCGTGATCATCCGTGCCCAATGGCAAAAGCTTGAAGGGCAAGGGCTCGCTGGTGGCACCGTCCGAGGGTCTTTTTAGCTGCAGATAGACCTGCACCGGCTCCTCGATGTCCTGATCGTTGTAGCCAGGTGTGCGAAATGTAATGGCCACTTGTTTGTGCACGTGGATCGACTTGAAGTCACCGTAACCCTCCCAGACCTCCCGCCCGTCTCGTTTCTCGAAGAAACGCACCTGGATGTTCTCCTTGGCGACTTTTTCGCAGAGCACTATCATCTCCGTGCCACCAGCCGCCGAGGCACTGTAATGACTCAGCCTGCAGATCAGCAGATCGGACATCGCCTTCTTGTCGTAGATCGGCTCGGAAACTACCGGCTTCAGGGGAATGTTCACCTTACCCTCCTTGCCCTCGATAAATACTTGGAAACACATTCTAACCACGTTCAGATCCACGCTCGACGCTTGTCCCTTGTGGTCGAAACCGAGCCTGTAAGGATCCACCCGGATCTTCTCGCGCAGCGACAACGCCTCGGCAATGTCCTTCTTCTTCACGCACTGGATCCCAAGGTTGACGAAGCTCACGTCAGGGTTGCCAGGTGTCAGGTCCATACGACATACACCTGCCTTGCAAGTCCCCTTGCCAACCAGACTGTGAGGATGAGCCCGATACGGCTCGTCCTTCGTCACGCAAGACACTACTACGATACCCCGACCTTGGTAGTTGCGCACCCTTATCGTCGGATACGTCTTGTACTCGGGGGTGCTGTTGGCACCCGGGATACTTCCAGCCGAACGACCCTCACACTCGTAACGGAACCGGAGAGCTTTGCTCGCCGGTTGCTCCACTATCTCCACGTAAGGATAACCCTCGCCACAGCGAGGTGTATCACGATACGTCCCCGATTCCATCTCTGAACAACCACCGGAAATCATTCTCATTCGTTGGTTGATTATCGCTGGTGAAGCTGAGTCTCGACTCCTCGAAAACTCTTCCTGGCTTTGATCACGCAACTCTGCAGCTGTCGATCACCCGGTCGCCTCAACACTTTGGCCGAAGAGGAAGACTCTGCAATTTAGAAAACAATGTGGTTAGTTACTGACGAAGGCCACCACGCCAGCCGACATTATCATCGAGACGAAATGACACTTGGGATTTACTAAACTACGCCGCTCTAGGTTGGGACCGTTTTTATCGACATGACCATGCTGTTTGCCGCTCGATGGCACCACCGAATGGCAAACGTGGCACACGCACTTTTGTCACAATTATCTACGCGATAGTTTTCGTAGATAATTGTGATAATTGTGCTATTTTTCTCAGCTGTTTTTTCACCGAACGGAATGGCTCGAATGTGAAAATGCGTGATTCTACCATGGCTGGGTTGACGTTCTCTTTTATTTGAGATTACCTCCATCAAAACATTTTTTCTTGAACATTTTCGATTACAGTTTCCCCGTGATTAATGATTCCGACGTATCTTTTTTTCTAGATAACGAATATCCAGCGGAACACGGTCCGTCCGCCCAGACATTTAGTGACAAAATTTCAATTCCGTTGTGGGTTTTTGAGAAAAAATTCGATATTTTGATTTTTCAAGCGCGGAAACGTCATTTCGCCTTTAGACGGGGCGATCGAGGACAGCAAACATTTTCTGCACCTTATTGTGACACATGAGGCTGGAAAATGTTACTCATTGGAAATTAAAGTATCTAACAATGCAACGAGACACGGTCGAAGACTTAAGGGGTTCTTATTTTATTATAGACCCATGTTGACCAGCTACTTTATGTCTTAACTCGAGGGAAATTCGGTGAATCGTCGGACAATGAAAAACTCCGTGAAATTTCTCGCGTCCCCAGTAATACATTAAGCCTCGTTAAAATGTCGAAGTAAATAATCCCTTATCCATGCCACAAGTGTGCGATCACTTCTACCTGCTCCAGTCTATTGCCTAGCGCGCTTCGCACTTGTCGACAAAAACAAATTTTACATTTCCCATGCCAAAGGAAGGGGCTCGAAACAATGAGCGAGGGTGCGGGCCCTTTTGTTGAGCCGTAGAGGTCCCCGATTCGACGGCCACTCTATTGTACTTTTATGACGATGCGTTCGAGCACAACGCGTACTTGGAAATTTTCCAGCTCCCTTACGCTACGACTCCTCAGTGCGACTTTATATTCCTACTGTTTTTGGGTCTCTATCACGTGCGACCAACAATTCTATTCATACTCCAAATTTAATTCCAAAAACGCGAATCGACTGGAAAGGTCCTCGATCCCTTGAGGGAAAAGAAAATTCTATTTTTATTTTGGCTTCGTCAAAGCCATTTCAAAAGGTCTGTTCGAGGAAAAAAATGGACAGCATTCGAAATGTATCGTACACTTGTAAAATAAAAACCGATTGTTTTTGGCGACGAGAAATTTAGTAAAATAAGAAAGAAGGTCAATGTTTTTCATTAAAAAAATAAATTCATATCTGCCGGTACTTTTCGCGATCTTTTTTCTAAAATACGATACACCGTAAAACTAATTATTATTGATAACGATAAGAATCGAGAATTTGGAATGATTTTAACCCCGACAGGTAATTTTACAAACAATGAAGCCTAGCGTAGGGTAAAATCTCAGTTGGATAGAACATTTTTATGGAGAAACCCAAATAAATGTAGTGTCAAATTCATACGTTTTGTGGAAAAATCTGGCTCCTTCAGGAAATCATTTCCTCTGAGCAATATTATGTTTGTGACGAAAATAAAAATGAACCAAACTTGAGTATTTTTTTTCACTAGGAGACTGAGTTTCTCTTCGACGTGAAATAATTCGACATAATAATGAATAAAAAGTCGACGGAAAAACTTCGAAAACAAGAACACGGTGGCGAATGTAGCGAGCAATAAAGATTTTAAAAACCATGCGCTGACCGATTAATTTTAAAAAATTATCAAACAGGTGGCTAGATTTGTTTAAATAACCGCAACGAAATCGGCGATTTTTGTACATCGATATTAATAATATCGCACCGAAAGAAAAAAACGAACATTGACACATACTTCTTTTCCAAATGAAACTAACATTGCGTCTTAGATATTACTTTTTTTAAATTAGTAATTTATCACAGAGATTTCTATTTTTAATAAAATTGGCGATTTATTTAGTAATATAAATGAAAATTGACCACACTTTGATTGAATAAATAACAGCCACGTGGATTATAGAAACATTCATCAGGCCCATGTGTGTCACACTCGTTGCGTACATTTTTCCAAATATAACATGAGCCTTGCTCGATACAGCGCGAATCTCCAATTCACTCGTCGACGTTGTGTCCGCGACAAAAAAAAAGTTTGTTGTCCTTACAACTTGTGTGCCTCGTCGCGGAATATTCGTGAAGAAGCGTGGATCTACTCGATTGAAAATTATATATCCAATACACTCCTCGACGTGGTGCCCGCGAAAAAGGTGCAAAAAAATGTTTGTTGTCCCAACAACGCCTGTGCCTCGTCGCGGAATATTCGTGAAGAAGATTGAACTTACTTGATTGAGAATAATCCCGAACGGAGAAACAATTTTTGCACAGGGATATCACTCGTCCGTTAAACTCGTTGACACTTCTCGTTCTTGCACGACCAGCGAACTTTCGATCCTCCGAGGAGCGCTGCTTTACACCTCGAGGGATAATTGTAGAATGAAGCTCGGAACGGTGCAGCCCCCGAATTTATTTTGCGCTCCCTTTTAAAAGGGAAAACGTAAGGCCCTCCCTTTTGGAGGAGCACCTTGCCTTTAGCTTGTACCCCCGATGCGTATAGTGTATATATATATATATATATATGAGGCGAGAGAGGGGTCGAGTGAGTGAGAGGGGGGGCGAGAGAGGGTGAGTGAAATAGGGGGGGGGGAGCGAAAGATCATGAATGAGTAGAAATTATAATATAAATATGATATAAATAATCTATTATGTAGATATGCATGTAAAGAGAGGAGCGAAGGGCGGTGGTAGAGAAACAGAGGGAGAGAACTATCATGGATTAGTAAACATTATAATAAAAATACGATGTAAATGATCAAATATATATATATATATATATATATATATATATATATATGCACGGCAAGAGAAATGAATATTAAAAATAAAAATTATGTAAATACCATATGAATAATTCAACATATTTATAAACACATCAAAGACTGAAGACGCATATTAAAGAAAGAGAAAGGGGGGCAAAAATTGAAATCCATAAATATGGGCTATATTTTTAATAATATTATTTATATATATCTTGAGGTATTGAATAATTATGTTATTATAATATGTTTGTAACGTTTATATGTCTATATATATATATATATATATATATATATATATATATATATATATATATATATATATATATATATATATATATATATATATATATATATATATATATATATTTATATATATATATATATATATAAAGAAATGATGACGCATAATGAGCAAGAGCACGATTCGTCAAAATAAAAATTCGACTACATGCGCTCTATTTTCGCTCTATATATAGAAAAAAAAAGATTCGTAAGCGAATTTTTCTTTTTTCCAAAGTGCATCTTCATTTCTAAAAACGTGCAGAGACACAAATGTGGATAATTTGACATTTTTAGAATATTAATTGTACACAATTTTGACTAATTTCGCAATACTTTATGAACGATTTCACATTTTTAGAATTTTTGTTATATATTAGTTACATGTTATATTACTTTTGTTATGTAATAAATTTTGTATATAATAAATATTCTAAATATGTAAAATCATTCAAAAAGTATTGTGAGACTATTCAAAAATGTAATGCAACTAATTTTCCAAAAATATCGAATTATCAATATATATATGTATCTGCACTTTTATAGAGCTGTGTTATATATATATATATATATATATATATATATATATATATATATATATATATATATATATATATATATATATATATATATATATATATATATATATATATATATATATATATATATATATATATATATATATATATATATATATAATTTGACACTTTAATCTATATACATATATATATACATAAACCAGTACTACCTGCGGCGATGATGCGTACACCGGGTATTCTATTGTAAGGGCTTCACCCTGTGGGCCCTGCGAAAGCGGCGACTTTCGCCTACGTATTATATTCGAGTAAGCTGTAATTAGGAACTACCTGCAAGTGCGGAAAAGAAGAGGGTGTAGGCGTACGGAGAACTTCAGTATCAACGTTCGAGGCTTTTCAGGTAACTGACCGGGAGAGGGGAGAGGCCAACAGTTGCCGTACCTGCTGGCAGCTGGTGAGGCGGAGATTACGACGAGAGTGGGTCAGTGTCGGGAGTCTCTCTTCTGGAAATGCGTTACCCTCGGTGGGAGTTCATCGCCGACCTGTCGGTAACGGTGATACGGCCAAACAAACTGCATTGGTGTAATTCTTATTAACCCACATAGGGATGCGGAAATAAGCCCCCGAAATTCGAGAAACTTCGATATATTTTTGTACTATGTTATTAAATTGTTGAATTATGAAATTGTCAAATCATTAAAATGCCAAATTATCAAATTATCGAATTATAAAATGATTATATTGATGAATTATTATTTGATCAAATTATCAAGATTTCGAAGTATTCAATGATCAAATTATTAAATGATTAAAGTCTTGAGTTATTGAATTATTCATTTTTCAGATTATTAAATTATTAAAGCATTCGATTTTTAAGTGTCACAACTTATTAAATTATTCGATTATTAAAGTATTGAATTATTGATTTACTTAATTGTCAAGTTATTGGATTGTCAATTTACAATAATACCATTTCTATAATAGTACAATATTTTGATTAGATTTTTATTTTCACATAATTGTAACTTTATTTTCATTATTATTATTATTATCATTATATAGAAGTAATAACAATACAATGCGATAATGATAATCATTTTAACACTCAATTAATAGTCAATTTTTACAAGTAGGTCCATTTTCCTTAAAGTGCCATTTCAAATATTCGAACAAAGTCGAAAATCCAAATTAAAAAAAAAGAATCAGCTATATTGGTACTTTTGTGTCAAATGTACCAGAACGTCAACGAGATTTTTTAAAATCTTTTCACACCATCATTATAGCTAACGATTGTTTGAATTTTTTTCTTTTACAAAATACGGAAACGTAATTTTCATCATCCATATTGTTCATACGCCAAATTTATGTACACCCTTGGGGACAAAGCGTAGAAGGGAAATTTCCGGCTTTCCAGAAGTTGCGATTTATTGGATTGTACGCCCACGGCGCATTGACGCAATCGTGGCACATGTCCGTACAACTTTCGCGAGAATTAAACTATGGCGTATATCCCGAGTTCGAAAGCTCGGTGGGCAGAGACCATTTCGACCATTACGGTGACATTATATTGTACTTAGTCACAGTGCCAAGTCGTATACCGCACGCTTTTCCGCGGGATTACGACAATTCGCTTGCACCCCCACAAATGCCAAATTCATTGATCCTTGGAAGAAAATATAATGCTCGAAGCTCCTTTATTATAAATATTCAAGAAAGGTCGAATTCGACAAAAATATAAATTTATAAATATTCCAAAAAGTAAACTATCCAAAAGCAATAATGCAACTTGCCAAAAATAGTATCAATGTTGTAGAAATTTTGAATAATTCAAAAACATGAAATAACTCATGTTATGAAAAATATTCTAAATATTTGAAAAATATTGAAGCTGCGTTATTATAAATATTTCGAAAAGTTCGAATCGCCGATAAATATTGAATTATGGATATTCCGAAAATACCACACTATCCGAAAGCAGTAACGTAGCTTGCCAAAAATATGATAATTATTCTAGACACTTTTAATAATTCAAACGTATTATTTATTTATTCAAATTATATAAAATCTCTTGTAAAGAATATCGTCGAAAGCGGGTTACGAAATTATTCGAAAATATTATGTTTCTGATATTCCAACAATATAGGATTATCGAAAAATATTGATCCAATTATGTACAAGTATCGTATTATGAATATTCCAAAACTGTCCAATTTTTCTAAACCATCAACCATAGTGATAGATCATAATGATCCTAAAATTAAACCATTTAAGAATTACGCACTGATAAAATCGATCGCAAACATAACTTTGCAGTCTTAAAAAAATTCCGTCGGTAAATTAAACATTTTCCATACAGGTTCTCACCGTGTTGGTAATTCAAAAAGTTGCCATTTAAAAAAGAAATGAAATGAGCATTCCTGAAAGGACTTCGTACATAAATTGCGAGTGGCGAACTACAGCAAACCGAATTTTTCGTTGGACCAATTTATATCACATTCACTAAACTGTTATACGCGACAAGAGTTAACGCGATCATAAATTTGGCGCACACGAGAGATAAATCGTAACTTGGTGCGAATGATTGGTGTTCCCGAGCCGCAAGAGAGATTTAACTGGTACCGAAATTGCATGCCTGAAAAGATAGCGCAGTGGCTCTAACTATGCGTATCAAAACGTAACACATCCTCGAAATTTTGTATAAAAATAAAAAATTTCATCGAAAAGTCTCATAGCTCATTTAAAAATTAGAAAAATGAAGTCAATCGATCAACATATGTCGGATTGTGATAAACGAATTTAAAACGTGCTACGTATCATAATTGTGGATATTGGCAATGTTATACAGGACTACGGGTTATTGGTCATGATTCCGTGAAAGGGTCCTAGAACATGTTTTCCGGTATCAAATAACCCAGTAATACTTTTTGCCAAAGTGAACCATTTTTGAGATACAGTTTTTTTTAAGTGCGGGTGAGGCAACCTTAAAAATTCATTAAAATGAGACTGTTGTATGAAATAAAACTGTTTTATTATTGGTAGTTTGAGAACACAGTAAAAAAGAATTACCAACAATGAAATAAGAATTATAATTATACTATTATTTTATTGTTGATAATTCTTTGTTACTGTGTCCTCAAACTACAAATAAGAAAATAGTTTGATTTCATAGAACAGTTTTTTTAAATTCATTTTTTAAGTTGCCGACCACTCACTTGAAAAATAATAATAAAGACAACAATATTTCGTAAATGGTTCACTTTTGCATGAAGCATCACTGGGTTGTTTGATAGCGGAAAACGTGTCCTATAACCCGTTCGGGGGATCGCGATCGTGACGAATAACCAATAGCCCTATATATATGTATATATATATATTAGGGTACAGAAAGATCATATATGTTTGATTGAATTACATAGCGGCATGAAATATAAAATATCGCTAATATAAATAATAGGGTGGCACAAATTTGAGCTTTATTTTTTTCTCCTTTTATCACCATCGAATTATCTACTTTAATGAAGGAAAAAAATTGTCGAGAAAGCTGCGAGCTGTGAAAAAAAAATTAGAGTTCGCTCAAGTCTCTCAAAAATTCAAATTTTCATTTAAAATTTAATTTAAATAAAAAATGTTACGCTTCATAATTTTTTAATTAAACTCTCGAAAGCTCTAGCCGGCCAATGAATATTTAGTGGTCGCTCAAGAGCTTCGAAACTTCCAATCGTCGCGATTTTTTTTCTCTTCTCACTCATAAATTTGACACTTTGTAAAATGTTCAAAAAAAATAATCCTTTTTTTCTTTAGATACGGATTTTTATAATTTGCCTCACTCATCTAACCCGATAAAACGGGGGACCCATACTTTTGTTGACGGACAAGAGCTTTAAAGAATTATTGTATGAGAACAAAGATGATAATTCTGGGGTTAGGTAATTATTATTATATTTCTTGGTGAGGTAAATTTAAAAAATCTGTTTCTAAAGAAAAACGATTAATAGTTTTGAAAATTTTACAAAGCGTCAAATTTATGATTGAGATGAATAAAAAAAATGGGCGTAAATTGAAAATTTCGACGTCCTTGAGCGAACACTAAATACTCATTGAGAGCTCACTAGAGCTTCCGCGAGGTTAATTTAAAAATTATAAAAAATGCATAGGTGAGAAGAGAACGAAAAAAATATCGATTTTTTAATGGAAGTTTGAAGTTTGGGAGGCTTGAGCGACCTTTAAATTCTTTTTTACCGCTCGCAGATTTCGCAACATTTTTTTTTCTTTTTAGAAGATAATTGGATGATGAGAAAAAGGAAAAAAATAGAGCTCAAATTTGTGCCACCCTAATAAATACCTATAATATATCGTATACGGTTATCATTATTATCATTACACAAATACACACTCTCACACACACACACAGAAATATAGATTATAGCTATAGATAGAGCCAATTCGTTCGAACAAAAAAGCGAGTTCAACAGAGAGCAAAAAATCGCCTTAAAAAATGTTTTAAATAGATTTTGCAAAATTAAAGTATTATTTCATTTAAATTTTCTAAAATAAAAATTAAATAATACTTTTTATCCCTTCTTAGTTCGGAGCTGAATCTTTGATAATATTTGAATTGTTCCTTACGAAACGTTCCAATTATATTCACTCTCTTGAACAATTTTTTTTCTCGTCCTGAAAACAATGCTTAACTAAGCTCATAATTGATAATAATCTAGGCCCTTTTTTGATACTCGATTAAAAAAAATTCTTCAATCATCCGAATGGAAATAAGATTCGCAGCGTTCCGAGACAACGTAGGCGCGGAGAGATATTAGTAGACAAAAGCTAGACGTACGAGAAGAAGTCTGGGCGGGCGGGAGGGTTGGGGGGTGGAGATCAATTGAGGCTCAATCATCGGCAATTCGAAATCGAACGAAGAAATGGCAGGTTGTCGGATGCTCGGGGCATAAGGCCTCGTCGTTCAACCGTCCCGACCCCTAATAAACCGTAATGAGGATAGCCTACGCACGCGACGACTCCTCGAACGTGTGCCAAGTACCTTCTCGTTACTGCAGCGCGATCATTCTCGTCCGTAGGTGGGAAGTAGACGATCATTCGCGATAAGAAATGCTCGTCACGTCGCGATACCACATAGGAGCGCCCAGAGCTCGATGCAACGACCTCCGTGAACGGGCCGATGAACGAAAACTAACCCAGCCCCACGATCTAAACGGGAAGAAATGAATTTTTTTTTGTTTAGTTCCATTTCACAAAAAGGACTTAAAAAATGTAATTGAATGAAAATTCAGCTACGAAGATTAAAAATTCGATTAAAAAATTTTATTGTATGATTTACAGTCTAGGGAATCTTAGGAACAATTTCGAAATGTGAAAAATTGAAAAACAAATTAACAATTGACATATATGAAATTTAAATTCAGAATTTTCTTATTTTGATAATTTTTTTTACTCGAAAGTTTGGTTGGGGGTTTTTTTCTTCACAGTGCAGATATTTTTTTACTTCAACTATAATTGATACTTTCCTTATTGTTCCGAGTGTTGCCTCCGGCACGTCATTCAAGGGAACCATGAGACGTTAAACTTTCATGTACTGATTGGTCGGCTTCGATTACTCTGCCATTTACTGGAGGAGGACTTGCGAAGGGTTCGAGTTCCTCGGAACTTTTTCCCTCTCAGGACAATCGTGAAAGAGACTTTTATCATGAATTGATGACACGTCATAAAATGTTGCCCATGCTGCATTCTTCCTGTTCCCCACTGAATTCGGGTTGTTCCTGATTGCTGCAGTCAATTTACCTGCTCCCTCGCCGTCGATCCCTTCGTACGCTTTCATACCTCGCGACAGGTACACCATATTTTCGCCTTTAGTTCGATTCGCTTTGAACGGGGGCTTCCCAACGGAAATTCGTTTACGAGTCGTCTATTGTCAGCTGGTTCATCAGGTACAAAAGTCACGGGGTGAATGCCGCGAACTTTATTGGAAGTTTTTGTCAAGCGGTCTGCATTAGCTTGACATTTCGAAAATACGATTTTTTTTACTGCTTCATTTTATGGCCTAGGATCGTGACTTGAAAAGCAAAGATTTTGTAACATTTAAAACAACTGCGCGGCTTACGACGATTTTTGTGAAGGGTCAGATCGCCCGCTACGATTTATCCTTCTTTCTTTTGTCTGTTTCTCGAACACGATGTTTTACGAGACGCTGGAAGTCATATCTCAAAATCTATTAGTTCGATTGACTTCAAATGCAAACGGAGCATAGTTTATAATATTTTATATCGTATGACCAGAAAACGTTTTCACACACATTTTCACCCTTCGTTAATAACACATCGTTAAAATTGTTCTTTGTTCGTCGAAAAATGGACTTTTTTCAGGTTGGCATTTTCGGAATTTTCAAAATTGCAAAAAAGTCTTCGGTCATACGAAAGTAAAAATGAAAAAAATGCTTTGATCTTCTAAACCAGATATTTTCTTTAATGGATTGTTTTTTGCTCAACCGCTGTGGTCGATTTTGTGCTATCCATAAATTCGTATCGTCTAGGAAGAAACATCTCTCAAATGTCCGCCTTTGATTTTGTTGAGACTCATTTATGTGATAAAGCATTGAAAACTGATAGACCCGTATCTTTCAAAGAAAAGCGCGTCGAGGGATAATTTTGCAATTTCACCCACAAAGGTTTCACCGATCTGAATTGAACAAAAACCGAAATATAATAGTTTTCCAAGCTCTATCACATATATGAGGTTCAACAAAATCGAAGGTGGAAACTTAAGTGTTGATCCTTGTACGCAATGTATAAAAAAATGCCTACCCTCTGAGCACTTTATATATTATACCTATTTGATCTTTGTTAATATATTATTATTATTATTTTGATTTGTGTTACTATTGTATTTTATGTTAGCTTCAGGATTATTTTGTTGTGACTATAATCTTGTTACTATTAATTGACACTATATTCGCTATTCTACGAAGGAATTGGTTAAGGTAGAAAATACATTTAGTTTCTCTCTCTCCCTCCTGCGCGCTCTCTCTCTCTCTCCTCCCCCCCCTTTCTCTGAAAAATGTATTGGATAGATATTTTTACTTCTTCGTAGGACCTCATCTCAAATGGATCCACGTTGATTTGACTACGCGACATATCCAGGGTGTGCCGATTATATTGACACATCTCAGTGACTCAAGAACGAAATAAAAAACCAAAATTTAACCTCGTGCGTTTCACGATACTCAAAAAAGTGTCCATCGTGCTTCGAGCATTCATGATAATTCAAATTTATTCGGTTCCAATAAAATTCTCAATTTTTTCGTACCCTATTTCGAAAAGTAATAAAACAATAAATAAAAAATGTTTCAGCCCAAAGTCAATTGTTCTTTAACCTACAATATATTTTTGCCATAGAAAAGAAAATTCCCCGACGGAAAAAAACAAAGTTGGCTTCAAATGCCCTCAAGGACCACCAAATTAAACCGAATAATTTTCAGCCAGTTTTCTTATTTTTTTTCTGCCTCTTTTTGAGATTACTTCGATTTCTCGATGAAAATGGGCCACCCTGTATATGGCGGAGGAGACGGCTGTTAACACGCATACCACGTACGTGTCGAGTCCCCGCATCGTATAGCCGAATGAAAAACGATATTTGTGTCCCCGCGAGATATTCCGTCGCTCGGTCGCAGCCCTCGTCTTCCTCGCAGCCTGGCTCTGGACCAACAGCAACAGGCGCTTCGAAAGCCGCCGTACTCTTGCTCACGCGAGCACTCTTTTCCCACACGGAAAAGAAATTTTCCTCGAAAATTCTGCGCTCTTTTTTTGCCCTCCCAGACGCATTTCGATAATCCCTCCCGACCTCGCGTGATCCTCGTGTCTATTATTCATTTTAATCCACCAAATACCCCGAAACTCATACTTACAAATCCTCGACACTTGACTGCGAACCGCTCGAAGCTTAACTGCTAAAACCGCAGTTCTGATGAGAACGCACGCTGACGATGTTGTAAAACGATTATCTTTCGACGACTTAATCTCCCGCACTCGGCACCAACGACTTGCTGAAATTGTTATAGCGTAAGGGGTAGCTCTACGATGCCAGGGCGACGAACCAACTGCGATTGAAACTCATGCAAATATTTTTTAATATGGTTTATATATACCAATTTTATAAAAAATATACCAATACATATACATTAGGATGGCACAAATTTGAGCTCTATTGTTTTTTTTCATTTCTCTCACCATCAAATCTTCATCTACTTTGAAGAAAAAAAAATTGTCGCGAAGGCTGCGAGCGTTGAAAAAATATTTAACGGTCGCTCGAGCCTTCAAAAAATTCAAACTACCATTAAAAAATCGATTTTTTTCCGTTCACTTCTCACCCATAAATGTTACGCTTTATAGTTTTCAAATTAAGCTCGCAAGAGCTCTGGCCGGCCAATGAATCAAGCGTCGCAAATTTTTTGTTCTCTTCTCACTCATACATTTAATACTTTGTAAAATTTTCAAAACAATTGATCCTTTTTTTCTTTAGAAACAGATTTTTTTAATTTACCTCACACTTCTAACCCGATAAAACGGGGGATCTATCATTTTGTTTACGGGCAAGAGCTTTAAGCAATTATTTTATGAGAACAAAGATTATAATTCTTCGGTTTGTACTGTGAGGTAAATTTAAAACATCTGTTTCTTAAGAAAAACGATTGATTGTTTTGAAAATTTTACAAAGCTTCAAATTTTTTAGTGAGATGAGTAAAAAAAATATTGGCGCAAATTGGAAGTTTTGAAGCTCTTGAGCGACCACTATTCGTTGAACGGCTAGAGCTACGCGAGGTTAATTAAAAAAATTATAAAGCCTACAACTCATCGGTAAGAAGTGACCGAAAAAAAATCGATTTTTTAATGAATATTTGAATTTTTGGGAGGCTTGAGCGATCTCTACATATTTTTTGACCGCTCGCAGATTTCCCGACAATTTTTTTTTTCTTTAACGAAGATAATTGGGTGGTGAGAAAAACAAAAAATAGAGCTCAAATTTTTGCTACCCTAATATATATACATACATACATACATACATATATATATATATATATATATATATATATATATATATATATATATATATATATATATATATATATATATATATATATATATACATTTGAATTTTTACATAACAAATCATACATTTAAAAATAATTATCCAAATAATTGAGGGACTGCATAAAAAACAGGTCGATTTCCAATATTTTTTTCTAGCGAAAATATTGGGACGACGAAGTCGGAGTTTTACACACGGTTAAGACATAGTTCTGCCGAAATTATTATGTTTTTCATGAAATTAGTATTGGTAAACGAAAAAGTTATTTCTATTTAACCAAAGAGCCACCGCTCCTTCATGGCCAATCGGTGTAGGCGCTTCTGGCGACTGGGGCAACTGCAGTGAAAAATAAAAAAATGTACTTTTAGTATCACAATAAAAGTTTTATGTGGCCGGATACTTTTTTGGAATTTTAAAAGTTACCAAAATGCCATGCTGTACAAAATGAGTTCGATTTTCGGAGAGAAAAAACTTTAATAATTTGCTATTAACGAATGGATGAATATATGAAAAAAGCATCTGGTCATACGATAGAAAATGTTATAAAGTACCGATGCTCTTTCCGAATTTCAAATGAATCGGCTGAGTAGATTTTGAGATGCAACTTACACAGTTTCATAAAACATAGTTTCGAGAAAAAATGCAAAAGAAAAAATGGTAAATCGCAATCCACCGAAATCGTCTTAAATCGGTTAATTTTTAGAATTTTTACGAAACCTTTGTTGCAAACTAAAAATTAGTCGTAGATTAGAAATTCAACTGTACAAATTCGAAATTTAGGTGAACAATTAAAAAATCGTATTTTGGACTACACTATCTATGTGCGCATTACAATTCTTTTCATTATTATTTTAAAACGAATTGATAAAACTTATTGATAAATTTAAATAGAAAGAAACAAATTGATCAGGTATATTGTGAAAGAAGTATTATTTATTTGTGCCATGCTGATGATAATTACAATAATAATAACAATAGATACAAAAATACAATGAAATACAAATCATAAGTGAAATATAATTCATGGTCAAAACACATACATCGGAGCTGAAATAAATTTTTTTTAAAGTACGTACAAACGACGCGTGATGTAAATAAGCAAACGTGCGTCAAACTTTAAGAATGCCGTATCAATTTAAAAAATGTTTGCATACGTGTCTCTGGACGGAGGCACGTGCTAAATCTCCGAAGTCCCAACAAGTTCGAACAGCTCCGAGATGGAAGGAAATTGCTGACGCGCTGGAAGAAGGGCTGTCCCTTTTTTCAATCCAGCCTAGAGAAGAGGCATAGAGCGAGAGAGAGAGAAAACGAAATAGAAATAGTGGAAGAACAACATGCTTTCTCATAAATCTTCGAGCCGATATACGTTGGCTTATAACTGTATTTCCACCGGAGTCCATAATCATGCAGTGGGTCGGACCCAGGGCGTTTATCTTGCCGTGGAAAACAGCTTCATAAATATAACGTATTGGATTCCGCCACTACATAGTTCTCCCCCGAAATCCGGAAGTTTCGCGAAGGGAAACATCTGCATGAAGTCTTTTTTGTATTCTCCATTCTCCATGATGGCTTAGTGCCACTGGAAGGCTTACACGCGAATCATTTTTTTCTTTTCTTTTGACATTTAGGGCGAAAGTCGATCCGTTGCCGTAATATCTTATTATTTTTCTACAAAAACGAACAAAACGTTGAGACCACAAATTGATTGACATTATTTTTTACAAAATTAAAGATTTTTTAAATTATTTTTTTTATGTTTTTAAATTTCTTTTTACACAAAAAACAAAACCTGTCTTCAAAAGGTCTTGGTCATTCGGAGTCTGCGATCCGAATAATATCATTTTACCTCTACACGCTGTGGTTTATGATGTATAAGTGTGCGTCTATATAATTATATATATACACACAATACATAAAGATGCTTACATATATGGGTATATTGTATACAAAGGATTTGTTCAAAAATAATAAATAAGAATATTTAAAACCTATATTGTTTTTAGGTGATATAAGAATAGTAATTTCTCATCGTTATAATTCTCGGATAACTTAATAATAAGGAAAATATTGTTTCGAAGCACCGCCTGAATAGCGGGACTCGTAAACAGTGCTATAATGATTGGTACGAATAATTATATGGCTATATATGTATATATATTCAATAATAATTATTGTTATAATAATAAACCAAAAATGTAAGAAGATAATATATATTTCTTAAATCATAATCAGCACAGATAATTATACATATATATATATATATATATATATATATATATATATATATATATATATGTATGTATGTATGTATGTATGTATGTATATATATATATATATATATATATATATGTGTGTGTGTGTGTGTGTGTGTGTGTGTGTGTGTGTGCGCGCGCGTGTGTGTGTGTGTATTTTATAATGATTGTATCATAACTTTCTAATTAGGCGCTCATATAATATAAATCGAAATATCAATTAAAAAATAAGAAGCTTCACAATTTTGCCAGTTTCGTAAATTTCGAAACTAATTACGATTGCACTTCCATATACCATTCTCCAAATATGAACTCCGTTTGGGTTTTTTTAATGATATTTTTTTTTCTAAAGAGATCGTTTACATTCACTACAGTACTTTTCGCGATGGAATTCGTATCGTCGGCGGTGATTCCTTTTTTCGCGTTGACGATTAGAAAAGGCCACCCATCGAAAATACGATTACCGTGAACTTGGCACAGTTATTTCCGGCACGTCTTACCGGCTCGTGAGACAAGGGGTACTATTTTTCATCCCACTTTTACTCATTTTCGTCGTATCTTTTTGTCACGCCTATGTCAAAGGGGAAACTTTTCTACAACCGTTTTGTTTCAAATACCGAAAATAGTGGAATCCAACGCTGGACGTGTCGGTTGCGTGCTCGCGTCCCCTACCGAGGTTCCCCTTGAGAAAAAAAAGTGTCGTCGACGTGATGAGAATTTTTTATGACTATGTTTTTGTAACGATTTGAATTTGTTTGCAGGGCTCTTTTATATGCTTTAAGGACTATTTTTTGTGAATGTTTTCTTTTCGGCACCTTTTTATAGGCTTTAAGGTTTTTTTTGTAACGATTTTTCTTTTTTTCTACGACTACTTTATAAGCTTCAAGAAATATTTTTTTGTAACGATTTTTCTTCTTTTCCGGGCCCATTTCAGAGGCTTTAAGAACTATTTTTCCAATGATCATACATGGGTTATTTGGAGGATTATTCTTGACGAGCAGGGGTTAAAAATTGGCCTCGATGTCAATTCAATGCGACAGTTTGGGCTGGCGCGAAGTTAGCGACGGACGAAAAGGCACGTCGGGTACTTTTGGCAGCCGGTGCGCACGTCGTTCTCCAATAAACGCCAGGTGCGCAGAACTGCGAGTTGACGATTGTCCAAAAGCGGCAGCTTTAACAGCGCGCGTATATTCGCGAAATACGTATACGTGGGCCTCGAATTTCTAGCCGCGATAAAACACGACGGCGCACCCGGAAAGTATAATTGTCGGGCGAAAAAAATGTATACAGGGTGGTCCATTTAAAGCGTTACAAACAGACGTCCCAAAATAAACGCATTGCAATTTAAAAAAAACGTTTAAAAAAACTCTTCTACCGGGAGTCCTCGAAAAGTAATGTATTAGCGTTAAGATTTGTGTATGAACTCCAATGTATAGAAACAAACATTTTTGTTACGGTACCGACTTTTTGAAATATCAGCTTAGGGTGACAAACTGAAAAAGGGCCGTTTTTTTTCTACTCGATTATTTATCATGTGTTTGATAGAAAGGTATGTCATTAAGCATACATTGAACTTATTTGGTGATTTTTTTTCGCTTAAATGAATTAACAAAAATTATTAAGGTATAATGAAGTTTCTGTATAAAAAATGTGCTCCAACGGCCGGATCAATAACTTGACATAGTTGAGCTGAAAAATAAAAAAGTTTCATAATCTCTATAAATGTAGTTCTCGATGTAGGTAGCCATTCTTCGAAAAAATATCACAGATTGGCGGCTGTTTAAAAAAGTGTAATTTTAGGATTTTTTTATTTCCGGGTGTTAAAAAAATACCAAATGAAAAAAACGAGAACTACTGAAATTACGAAAAATTTCGTTTCTGTAAATTGAAAATCGGACAATTAAAGCTAGACTTATGATTGTGGCCAGATCGAGAAAAGTCGTTTTGAGAAAAATGCGATTGAAAGTTTTTAATATACGTAAATCGTTGCACTACCTGCTCTCACTACATCATCTGTAACTTGGTCAATTTTCAATATTTCAACTAGACATGTTTTTCACATAGTCTGGAATACGTATGCTTTGAGAAAATGCAAAAAAATTGATTTTTTTACCCGTCACAGTGGTGTCCCGCCTTGAAAGGACCACCCTGTATATTTCAAGAGATGTATATATACATCGCTCGGCCCGAAAAGCGACGTCCAAAAGGAAACTCTTGATGCCTCGTATCAATATCTGTCCGAATCGCCCCATGCATTTTCCACGATCTTTTTGACTTTACGAGAAAAAAGCCTTTTTAAAAAATGTTATCGACTTTTCCTGTATCACAGCTATTTTTTTCCTTTTTCATGTATGTACTTTTTTCTTAGAAGCTTTTGAAAGCAACTGGGAGTCATCCCGACTATTACAAGTGTTTTTTGTATCTTCTGAAGTTTGGTGACTGATTAGCTCCAACCTTTGTTTTAAACTTTTAATAAAAATCTAAAGCAACAATTGTAGTGTTCAATTGGTCGTTTTTTTATTGCACAGTGCACTTCATGATGATAACACGAGTTAAAAAATCGCGAGGAAAGTACATATCAAAAAGAGAAAAATAAAAAAATGCCTTTTTTCTCAAGAAGTAGAAAAAATCGTCGAATATAGATGGGGCTGATTCGGATAGGTATTGAGACGAGGCATCTAGATTTTTCATTTCGACGTTACTTTTTGGACCGCCCTGTATACGTATCACGAAATATCCCTACGTTCTTTCGGCTAGGGATGAATGGCCCCGCAATTGGTTACGTTCGCTAACTGATGTCTGTCTGGATCTTCTGTAAACATCGAGCCCACAGGCTGTCTCTGATACACGTGTACATTTCCAAAGTTCGAGCATGATCAAAGGGAGACGCGGAATAATATCATACCGAAAGATGGCGAAAGGTGCGGGGGGACGTCGGTGGCAAAGGGAGGGGGAGCGAATGATCCTAGATGAAAGTCAATGACACAAACGTCGAAAAAGTTTCGCATGACGTTTGAACAGAAAAACGTGTGCCTCTCTCTTTTTCAGACTAGTCACTCGTCTGGCCAAGGCAGATGGAGACAAAGCGATAGAGCCAACGGTAGAGCGTTGGCCTGAGCCTATACATGGATGGGTGACCGCTCGGAATCCGGTCAATATCCGGCGAAGGGACTAGATGCCTGAAGAACCGGAAATAGGCAAGTGCAGGGTAAAACGTAAAGAGGTTGCGAAAGCCTGAAACGGCGTGCGAGATAACATTAAGAATAAACGTAAATTGCATGTAATATAATCAAAAACAATTTTATTTATTGGAAATCTGATAGTAATAATAATTTCGGTTAATAATTTTTATGCTATATAAAAGCCAAATAAGTAAGCTGTAAATATAGTAAGTTGAATGGTGAACGGTGGATATAGCATGTACATGGTAAATGGTGAATATCGTATGTAAATTGTGAATGGTAAATGGTAAATTTAGTATGTAAATGGTAAATAGTAAATATAGCATGTCAAATCGTGTATCTCGCTCTTTTTTAGACGAGTCCCTCGTCTCGGGCTAACCTAGATATAGTGAGGACGAGCACAAAACTCGTTTTATCATGACATATCAGAAAACGAGTTGTGTGAACACGAATTCAACGCGGGAATGTAGTCCTGTTGGTAAATAAATAAATCAAAATGTAGCTGTTGCAAGAAATCTCCGACTGAAAAATACTTTGATGGAAATGTTGTTTTTTTCGTTATTTATATATTATGCAAATTATCGAAATATGATTTTTAAATTTTTAGAACAATGTATACACTGTTCATTCATTTTATAGAACTTTTTATTAGAATTAATACAACATTAATTGGTACATATTATGTCATGAGTTATGGGGGTTGAATTTTTTTAATTGAGTTATGTAATATACAGTCACATATAAGTGTACAAAAATGTGTGTATATATATATATATATATATATATATATATATATATATATATATATATATATATATATATATATATATATATATATATATACACTGACACAAAAAATAAAGGAGCAAAAAAGTTGACCATTTTTTTCGTGTTTTTCGAAAGGGTGTAACTTCGTCAAAAATGGTCGTACAAAAAAAAAAGGATTTTGCAGCTTGAAGTTTCTAGTTTTCAGTTCTGACAATTATTTTTTTTTGAGAATCACTCATTGCGCGGTCGGAAGAAATACCACGACAAAAAAAATTTTGCACATTTTTACGTTTTTCAAAGTTCTGCACGGGTTTCGGAGATTTTTTTCGGACTTAACCAACATCAAGGTCATTGAGCCCCTTTAATTCACTCCGATATGCTTTTTTTTTAATCTCCGTACGACCATTTTTCGCTGAGATATCGGCCTTTGAATGAAAAAACGTCCTTTTGTCTTCAGTCATCGATATCTCAGGAACTAATGGTCGTACGGGAATTTGACCGGCAGTTTTGGAAACGTGAATACATAGTCTACAAGTTCTGATTATTATTGTAGTGAAAAAAAAATTATTTTTGCCATCAGTTTAAAAAAAGTACAAAAAAACTGTTTTCTTGGTTTTTATGAAATCCACCGCTACTTTGCAAATAATACGATAAACACTAATGTTTATGGACGGTCATTCAGCTCAATATGTCCCCAAGAGCCATGCATGCCGTGAATGATAGACGCTATTTTTAAATCAATTCATAACAAAATTAAAGGAAAGAATGACTACCCGCCCTTAAGGAATATGCAAAATCTTGGAATTTCGAAAACGGGATTTTTTTATCATAATTTTATAGCCTACGTTCTTAACTTTTGTTTGCGACAAAGATTTCTTTGAATATCTTTAAATTGAGTTATTACGAGTTAATACGATTTTTGTGAAGGGTCAGATCGCCCACTGCGCTACTGCAAACTTTCTTCATTTGCGTTTTTCTCGAAACCGTTTTATCGAACGTCGTAAGTCGTATCTCAAAATTTATTCGTGCAATCGATATGTTTATTCATTTGCTTATAACAAATTATTGAAGTTGTTTTTTTGCTGTCGAAAATCGAACTTTTTTTTACTCTTTGTGATTTTCGTAATTTTCAAAATTTCAAAAAAGTGTCCGGCCAGACGAACGTGTCATTGCTATACTAAAAGTAGATTTTTTCATTTCAGCCATGTCTAGTTGCCAGACTACCTACACCAATCCGTTTTGCAGCGATGGCGGCACTTTGTTTAAATATTAATAACTTCATTGTTTATCCATATGATTGAATTTTAAAAAGAACTTAAATTTGACAAGACTGCATCAATTATATGTAAAATGCAGACCTCGGCATCCTAATACCCTCATCAGAAAAAATCTTTAAAATTCTTTGGACCCCAAGCTTATGCAGACTCGTTAACTGTTGGAACACTAGTGATCACATTTTTTTACGACCTTTACCAAACTGACCATCTCTGTCATTATTCGATTTTTTCGGTTCTTCCTTTGCTATTTCTCTCGCGAGCTTTCTCTTGGGTGTGTGTATATATATATATATATATATATACAGGGTGAACAGGTGGAGATGCGGGGACGCCTGCGCGCGTGAATTTTCCTCTCGCCACGAGAAGTAACTACTACGGATGGGGATTCGGGGGCGAAGTTTGCGTGCAGGCTGTGTGGCGATCCCTTACCCGAGTAGACGCTTACTCTCAGTTTACCGTCACAATTCGCGCGCTACGGTTCAAGTTCCTCCTTGGCGCGAGCCGACAAGTCATGCCCCATAAATCGCGCAAACACGCGTAACTAAAGTATACGTCGAATGTATGCATCGGACACGATACGGCGGATAACAGGGAGCAAAGAAGAAACCAAGTAGACATGGAATATTAAACAAATAATAATTACAATTTTAAAAAATGATGCTAAAAAAGATGAAAAAAAAATTACAAACATATGCGAAAAAGATGATAAAATTATCAAAAAACAATTTTTCGAATAAAAAAAACCATTTTTCCTGAAAAAAAATGCTTCAAGGATAAAAAAAATTAATAAAAAACGGAATGGAAAGATTCACTTGGCAATATTGGCTACTTGATGAAAGAAAAAAATAAAAATTGAATACAGATTTTCCTAGTAGAAATTCATCAATTTCTTTATCTACGATAAAAAAAACAACGTAATTGAGCGCGACGTAGGTGCATATCAACTGGGGGATCGTAAGCAACAAGGTGCGCGAGTAATATCGATGCACCGCATTCATCGATGCCTCAAGGGCGCGAAGGAATCGTCGTTGATTTTTCCAATCTCGGAAGCAGTGCATCGGTTCCGAAGTGCGGGGTGAACGAGTCGCGCTGTCGGGCGGAAAAGTTTGGTGACCGGTAATTTGAATTTTCGTCGTATCACAGATCAAGTAAAAAAAGTGTCGCGCGCGTCGCGGAGTCGGTGAGATTTTTTTTGGAAAAACGGCAACGGCGGCAAATTCCGAAAAAGAAACGGGGGTGAGTTTTTCTTTATCACCGTTAAAAAAAATCAAACCTCACAAGCTATCACTTAGAACTTAAAAGACAAAAAGATAACGTTACTTGGTCGTAAAAAATGACTTAACTCAAAACGTAACTTAAAGAAACCCAAAGAGAAATGGGTGAGCTTTTTTATGATTGCTAAAAAAAATTAAAGAAACAACAATAAACAAACTTAGAACTAAAAAAACAAAAAGATAACATTACTTGGTCGTCACAAATGACTCGACTTAGAACAACCCAAACAAAAAACACAAGTTCACAAACCCAAAGAAGAAGGGTGTTATTTTTTATCACTGTTAAATAAAATCAAACAAACCTCACAAGTTAGAACTTAAAACTTGGGAAACAAAAAGATAACGTTATTTGACTTGGACAAGTTAACTAACTTCGAATGTAACTTAGAAAAACCCCAACCAAAAATCACAAGTTAACAAACCCAAACTAACTCGAATAAGGCAAGTTTTTTATCACTATTGAGAAAATCGCGATTCACATTTGATAAATCCGAAGTTTGGCGAAAATCTCAAAATTTATTTTTTATGTCTAAGTAATTTTTATATATATATATATATATATATATATATATATATATTACTTATAACTTTACATTATAACTCTGCTTGGTCATAAAAAATAAATTTTGAGATTTTCGCCAAAGCTACGTGTATATATATCCCCATGGACCAAAGTTCGTCCCTCCACTAATTTCATAATTGACAAATTGCATCGATCCACTTTGCCCTGCGGTAATGCATCGCAGATTATTAACACTGTCGAAACGCAACTAGTATCCGCACTTTCCGCAAATTAAAAAAAATGCTATCAGCCATGGTCAAATTGCACATTATCAATAGACCCAAAATGCAATGAATTTCTGCAATTCGGAAATTGCTTAAATTGCATTGCTGACGAGTTTCAAGGTTGCAGACGACCCCAAATTAATTTCTCACTCCCCTGCGCGGTGGCGTTTCCTCGTATTGCTATGCGAGGTATGCGCGGGAACGCAAAAATCCCCATGTGGTCAGCAGCGGGACAAGCCGGGACAAAAAAAACCGCGTATAATTCGCGGCAAATATTCCTCCTACAATGCACTCCTCGGTGTGCGTCGCATATACGAGGGATGCGATTCTTGCCTCGAGCCGGAATCTGACAAGATACATCGCAGCTAACTAAATTCGGGAAAAGTTTCGGGATGTTTTTTTATCTTTAAAACGGCTCGCTATGGAATCAAAATTTATTCAAGCTGGACATCCGGTTTCGCTCGAGGAAGTATCTACTTTCGTCGGATTTTAGTTATTTAAAAAAGGGGAAAAAAATTAACATTCATATGATCGACTTAACATGGAAAACTGTAATCGAAAAAGGTTGGAAAATTGTATGTTTTCTTGGATTAATCACGAATCGAGAAGAACGTTAACCCGGCCCGGCTAGAAACATGCACTTTTACACTCAAATTATACTCGCAATGATAAGTACTCGATTCATGAAAAAATCGATGAGAAAAATTGCGAAAACTATCCTGTACGCAAATTGTTGATAAAAGTGACAAAATTTGTGTGTGTTCAGATTTTGGTTTGATTCGTTTGTTTGAGTTTGATTTTGTTTGAGTTTTGGTTTGTCGAATTTGCCTTTACTCGTTTCGTTTTGATTATGCTTGAGTTTGGGTTTGGATTCGTTGAATTTGACTGTACTTGCTTGGGTTTGGCTTTGCTTGTTTGAGTTTGGATTTGCTATTTTGAGTTGGGTTGAGTTTCTTTGTATGCTTGGATTTATTTGTATGTTTGGGTTTGTTTGTACGTTTGTGTTTGAATTTACGTTTGGGTTTGTTTGGGTCTAGCCTTGACGTTAAATCGAAATTTGTGGCGTGAGATTACGCCGGAATTTCTCAGCAAGTCACATTTCGCCTTAATCGCCCGTAAACTCTTCACTCTACGGATAGTGGCGGGCCCCTCTTGTGTCATACGGTTTGGCGGTTTCGCGTCGGTTTATGGAGCGGAAGGAGAGATTACCGGCACGAGCCGGCGAGAGAGCGCGTTAAAGTATCGTCGCTCCGTCACCCTCTGATCCGCACCTCCCATGCCCCCCGTCGCTTCTCGTGAAATCACTATCGCACTTGCGCGACCCACCGCGAGCCGACGTTATTTGTTGGCGCATTTAAAAGGATTATACACCCGCCATCCTCGTACCAAATTGATTGCCAAATAATCGTTTCACCGATAATTGTTGACGCGGCCCCCGCTCACACGCAAACTGTGATACGTCATATTAGAAAAAAAGGAGTGAAGAATCTTTCGCTGGTGTCACTCGCACGAGGAGAGTTATGCGACCCTTGAAATATGGTAAGCTCTCGCTATGGAGCAACCTCTCGAGGGAGGACACGGTCGATGGTAATTGCACTGCTAGACGGGTCTCTCTCTTTCTCTGTTTGTCTCTATCTCATTGCACCACAACCACAGGCAAATTACATTGCGTAATTTATTCAGTCTACATGGGAACGTCAGAAAAAACGAGATTTCGAAAATTCTTATGCTCTCTCTCTATCTCTCTCTCTCTTATATATATATATATATATGAGATATATATATATATATATATGAGCCCACTTGAATCCGGTGGACTTTTTCCCTGACCCCCGCCAATTCGATTTATTTTTTATCTGATTCCATTGACTCTAAAAGACACCCTGAATTTTTTTTACATTTTTCGAAACAACCCTTAGTAAAAAAAACGCCCCGATTGAAATATCTAAAAAAACCCAAAAAGGAGTGATTATATGTAAAACTTTTCAAGCTATCACCCGCAGTGGAAGTATGTTTTTTTTCTGTGCTTTCTGAGGGATTAGCGTTAAAATAAATTTGAAACATTCCAGAACCCCTTACTTCGGGCGGATACTTAAATATTTTGATACCCACAATGAATTTTTTTGACTATTTTTGAATAAACAAATCACCATCCTGGACCTTGAACAGTTAGCAGTCAATTTTTCGGATTTTTTTTACGTTAATCGCTCAGAAAGCACAGAAAAAATCATACTTCCACTGCGGGTAATAGCTTGAAAATTTTTACATATAACCACGCATTTTCGGAGTTTTTTCGGAGAATTTTTTTTCTTTACTGAGGGTTGTTTAGAAAAATGTAAAAAAAATCAGAGTGTCATTTAGAGTCAGTGGAATCAGATTTCAAAAAATCGAATTGGCGGGGTCAGCGAAAAAGTCCAGCGCATTCACGTGGAATACCACATATATGTATATACACTAAATGTATATACACTACCGGCCAAAAGCATCAGATTATTGCAAAACTTTCTATCATTGGGTAATGGCAAAATAATGTTAGAATAATATAGTTCATTTCATTTATTATTTTACGAAGATATTATATAGCTCTGTATAATGAATCATATTATACTAATATAATTTTGCAATTATCTGAAGTGTCGGGAAATTTTCAGCCGGTAATATACATATTAGGTGTACAAATTAATTCGATGCCCTTTGTAAATCTAGTTCGCTAACTCCGAAGGCGACGAATTAATTCATACACGTAATATATAAAAATCAATTTTCGAAATTTATTTTCCCTTTGAGCGTGAAAGTAAAACTCTCTATGTTGACAGCAATCTTGCGGGACAATAAAGATTTTTTTTTATTTTTGAAAAAAAATGTATACATATTTATTTTATATATATATTACAACATATATGATTTTTCCCAAAATTAATTAATTTATACATATATAACACACTCACATACACACACGCACGCACGCACACACATACCTATATATACATATACATATACACATATAAAGGGTGTCCCTGTTATCTCTGCCGCCTAAAATAACTCGGTAATTATCGACGTCACAAAAAAATGGTCCAAATAAAAGTTGTACGGTGTGAAGGGGGCCCTCGAATGCGACCAATTTTTTTTATTTCGGTGGAGGCGCTGACTCACAGTGAAGGTCACCTCCACTTTTTTAAATGGAATGGTACATTTTTTCCTACATCTTGTGGAGCACCTCAAGCTGCATAAAAAACATTAGGGGGTCAAAGTCGTTCAAGGTCCATAGTGGTGCCTGGCGGGAGCACCGCATTCAGTTCTGGGACACCCAATATATACTCTAGTGCAATCAATTCTGGACATTTTTTTTATTTCGCATTTATTGATCATTTTTACGTTATTATCACTTATATTTTATATTCTTATCAATGTAGACTTTTTGAGGCAAATATTAAGCAGAAACATTATACATTAAATTAAAATCATTACTGTATGATTTCGGTGTAGCAAAATATACATTTTCTGCGTGAATATAAAAAGAACGCTAATTTTCGTTAAAAGCGTCCAGAATTAATTCCACTAGTGTATATATGTATATATTTATTTGTGTAAATGTGTAAATAAATATATCTAGGTATATTTAGTCAATTACAGATGCTTCCAAATCTTAGTTTTGATCCCATCTCGATTAGGTGTCCACGTTTAATGTAGGATATTGTTATGGCGCAATTCGGACAGGCATCCGGACATCAATTGAATTGATGACACTGGAGGTGAGTCATTGGAACGAATGGAGTATAATTACGTCTATCGAAACTGATTACCGCCCGACTTCCGATTTACCGATATTACATGCTCCTCGTCCCATTCTCTCTCTCTCTCTCTCTCTCTCTCTCTCTCTCTCTCTCTCTAAAGTCGGTTGACTTTAAAGTGTCTTTTCTAAATACTATATTGCTTGACTGTCTTGACGAGCATGCACCAGTAAGGAGATTCGTATGTAAGCGAGGCCCTTCGCCCTGGCTCACAGAGAATATTCGGCGCATGATGCATGAACGTGATAAAGCTTGGAAGCGGTATGTGAGAAGTAACAAGGACCCTGTATTTCACAATAAATTTAAAATGCTTAGAAATCAGGTGCAGCATATGATAAAAATAGCCAAGACGAAATTCTTTAGTGAGGCCTTTGATAGTGTCAAGGATGCTGGATCGGCGTGGGGTAAATTGCGTCAACTAGGTATTTTACGCTCAAGAGGTGACAACCACCCACTTGCCGTGTCTATTGATGAACTCAATCAGTATTTGTCATCTACTAATCTCTGTAAAGCTGGAACTTTGCAGATAACACATGAGATTCATACGGTGGGCTATGATGACTCTGCCTTTTACTTCCACGACATCTCCCCTGACATATTAATAAAGGTAATTCAGCACGCTTCATCTGAAGCTCTTGGTGCTGATGGCATCTCCTTACGAGTCATCCGGATGGCCCTCCCGGCCATCCTACCAATGATACTTCACATTTTTAATTTCTCACTCTCGCATAGTATTTTCCCGTACATCTGGAAAAAGACTCTAATAAAACCGATACCAAAGACTAAATCGCCAATCTCACCAACAGACTATAGACCGATTTCAATTCTTTGCGCTCTGGCAAAGCTGCTAGAGCGCATCGTTGCGGATCAAGTCACAATTTTTCTAGAGAACAATGATCTCTTTGATCCTCTACAATCTGCGTACAGGAAGGGTTACAGCACCCAAACAGCGTTATTGCGTATCTGTGATCATGTGCGCCAAGGTATAGACCAGGGAATGGTTTCGGTTATGGCACTTTTTGATTTTTCTAAGGCATTTGATCGGGTGAATCATGCAGTGCTTCTAAGGAAGCTCAACGAGCTGCACTTTTCTGGGCCTGTAGTACGCTGGTTGAAATCATATCTAACTGGCAGGTTACAAGCTGTTCTTGGGCCTAATGCTACAAGATCCGGCTGGACAGCAGTGGAATCGGGCGTTCCTCAGGGATCAGTTTTGGGTCCATTACTATTTATGCTATATATATCAGATCTTAGATTCGCTCTTTCGCACTGTGACTATAACATCTACGCAGATGACCTACAAATTTTCTTAAGGTGTCATGTATCAGACATAGAGTGCTGTGTATCCAAAGTAAACATGGATATTATGTTGGTCAGAATTTGGGCTAACCTCAATGGACTGGTACTAAATGATAATAAAACCAATGCTATTATACTTGGAAGCCGCCCCTTTGTTAGAGCACTAGACTTATCAAAGTTACCTAGTATTGTAAGTGGCAGTTCTGTGATCGAGTATCGAAACTCAGTAAAAATTTTAGGGATTTGGCTAGATGATACTCTGTGTTGGAAGGAGCAAGCTATCAATATAGCTAACAAAGCAAATTCTCGTCTCTACCAACTCAAAGTATGTCGAAATTTTCTTCCGAGACATATTAGGGCCAAACTAGTTTCAGTCTTGATCTTGCCCGTATTTGATTACTGTTCGTGTCTATTGAATGGAATAGCTGAAACGTACAACAAAATCCTTAAGGTTGCACTAAATTCGTGTGTGCGATATATCTTTGATCTGAAATGGTTTGAGCATGTTACACCATACTGGGCAAAGCTTACTTGGCTCCGATTGGATTCTAGAAGAAAGTACTTCATGATATGCACAATTGCTGAGATTCTTCGCACAGAAAGACCAGCATATCTTAGGTCGCTTTTCAAAAGAAATGAGAGAAGAAAGGGCATGGTCTTAAGGAAAAACCTTGAGCCCATATCAATACCGCGTTACCGTACGGAATATCTAAGATATGCCTTTCATATCTCTGCGGCATATTTGTACAATTTACTTCCTTCACAAATCATGTCTCTGAGGAAATCAGATTTCAAAGAAATAGTAAAGAAAATGCTTGCTGAGGGTATTATGTAGATGATGCAGGGTTTCGAGTGGTTAGCTCCTCTATCTTGTCTTTCTTCTTGTCCCTTATTATTTTTCTCAGTTTTGTATCGCATCTTAGTTTGTATATCTTACTGCGTACTATTGTTCATATTGTTCTTCCGTTTTATTATTTATTATTTTTTAAGATTGTTTCTGCATTATATAGAGTCATCTATTTTTGTTTTTGTATCGAGCCTTTCTTTTATTTTTGTATTATCCTTGAGGAGTATGTAAAATGAGGATTGCGTGCCAGAGGACCCTACTTGGTCCTAGTGCACTAATAAATCTATCTATCTATCTATCTCTCTCTCTCTCTTTTCTCTCTGTCCTTGTTCCTCTCTTGTTTTCGACCAACGCCAGTTCCATTGCTACGTTTCTTTTTTTTCTTTTCTGCCTTCGAAACTGATTATTAGAGGTAATCGCATTGCGTTGTTTATTTCTTGTTCTCACATTATTAGACATCTTTGAAGAATGTGCGTGAATTATACGGAGTTGAAGTTTGCATCGTTGAAATGCAATGGAAATGAAGTCTTTCTAATTGCTGATAAGTTTTTTAATGCATTTAGACTACGAAAATCGCTCAAACCTTTTTACGTGTACTCATTAAAAATCTACGACCTCAATTTGCAGAAAAAAGGCTTTGGATAATAAGAAAAATGAAAAACGAAATCGTTGCATTGTAACGATGTAAACTTCAACACCATCGAATTTTTGTCAATATTATTTTTTTCGCCTCTTATTGTGCTGAGTTGACAAAGTTAATCTGAGGTTCATAAATACATGTTTGTCTACATCGAACTTTACTTTGTATTTCAATTTGATCTTTTATTTCGTTTTTATATTTTAATTTCTATCTCGTCGAATCTTATATTGTTTATTTTTATTTCATATCAAGTTCCTTTTTCACGGTTTATTTTTTCTTTTATATTAAATATTTATTTCATTAACTTACTTCATCGGTACTTTTATCTTTGCTCGAAATTTCAGTGAGGCGTAATAAATGTGATCAATCAATCGATCAACCTCTCTCTCTCCCTTTCTCTTTTATTATGCCATTCTCGTTTGGTAATTATCTTGTTGTTATTTCGTATAATTTCTTCCAAAGTAATGCATTACACATTTAAAAATCAATCGATCAATCAACTTCTCTATCAATCTCTCTCCTTCTCTCTAAAAGAATATTCTCGGTCTCTCTCTCTCTCTCTCTCTCTCTCTCTCTCTCATTCTCTCTCTCCCCCTTCTGATTCTGAGCATGACACCACCCACGTTCTCCACCGGGCCTCTGAGTTACGATCGCTCATTTATAACGTTACACTCAACGGGTACGCGAAGCTGAACGACGACTCGAACGATTAATTAACCACGGGGATACCTCGTATTCTGCGGTGGCGAAGTACTAAAAACCGTTCAACGTGGAAAGGCGCGAGAAAATAACGGTACCCAACCACCCGAACGTACGTTGAAGATTTCCGTCAAACGCAACACGTGGCAATAAACAACGCGTATTTATCATTCGCGCGTAACAGGCGGAAGACAAAAATTGTCCACAAATATTTTTACGGGCCTGTCGTCTCGTGGGATATTATTTTTCATGAATGACAGACACTCTTGGCCAAAAGTATAAAGCACGCTGCAATTTTTCTATCCAGACAAAAAATCGAATATCTCGGCGAAAAAAATCGTAAACCGATTTACCAAACGGCGTTTCAAAGAAGAGAAAACCAGCTCCATTTTGCA
This sequence comes from Ophion ellenae, assembly GCA_963210295.1. Taxonomy (NCBI): domain Eukaryota; kingdom Metazoa; phylum Arthropoda; class Insecta; order Hymenoptera; family Ichneumonidae; genus Ophion; species Ophion ellenae. The sequence continues at coordinate 52,732,808 of OY723389.1, forward strand.
CTTTCATTTTTATTTTTGGGATTTTTTTTGTACCCGGTACGTCATTTTGAAAACTCCGATTTTTCACGATTTTCGCACTTTGCAGAATCGCTTGCTGGACTTGGAAAAATCGTCATCTCACCATTTACTAATAAGATCTTGGAAAAGGAAACTTAGCTTTAGTTTTGTTAAAAAAAAATTGCGATTTTCTTTTCGCAGAGAAATTTAGTTTTTTCTTGAAAATACGGCAGGTTTCCGACAGGCCTGTATCGTGCGGCGTAACTTGAAAACTATGAGATTTGGAATATTCAGTCTAAGGAGTAAAAAGTTGTATTTTGTTATTTTGGGGACATTAAATTTTTTAAGATTTTTTTTCCAAAATTTCTTCGTATCGCCAGTTTTGGTTGACAGTCGACGATTTATCTCATTGATTTATTGCCGTTACTTTAAAACAAAGATGTTTTAACGGAAATATCAAGAGGGGAAAAAGTACACACACCCTTGGCCACAGATATTAGGCACCCCTATAAAACATTGATATTTTAAAAAGCACATGAAGCTATTACAATTGCGTTGAACTAAAGCTAAGATGGCATCATCAAATATAAAAGTAAACAATAGAAAACCTCTTTTGGTGAATTGCAGCACGTCTGGATCGCAAAAACGCTAAACATGTGCGTTTTTAAATATCGACAAAAACTTTTACCAGTCTTCATTTGCTAATCTCAGAGTGGAGGAGCTCTTTTCTCCGATTTCATTAGTAATATTCGATTCTGCCGAAGAGTGGTTACTTTATTTTCCCCGATCATCTTCGATTTGACTGACTGTCAGTTTTCATTCGTTCAACTCTATATGAGCTCAAAACGTCATTTGATTCGCACGACCTACAAATTAAATGATGTATCTTTTCTCCTCTTGAGATTTTCATTAAAATATCTATGTTTCAAAGTAACGACAATGAATTAATTATACCAATCTTCGATTGTCAACTAAAACTAGCGATACGACGAGATTTTGGGGAAAAAATCTAAAAAAGACTTAGTGACTCCAAAATAACAAAATACAACTTTTTAATCCTTAGACTAAATATCCCAGACCTTACAGTTTTCAAGTTACGCCGCACGATGCCGGCTTTTCGGAAACATGCTGTTTTTTCAAGAAAAAAACAAAATTACTCTGCGAAAAAAAACGCAAATTTTTTAATAAAATTTATTTCTTATAATTTAATATATATTAATTATAAATATATTAATTTCTTAATAAAATACCTTTTTTCCAAAAAACAAATAAGTAATTTCGTACACAAAAAAAATTTGGAAACAATGACCTTTTGATATTCTCAATATATATATTCTCAAAATACATCTAATACATATATATATATATATATATATATATATATATATATATATATATATGTGTGTGTGTGTGTGTGTGTGTGTGTGTGTGTGTGTGTGTGTGTGTGTGTGTGTGTGTGTGTGTGTGTGTATGTATGTATGTATGTATGTATGTATATGTATATGTATATGTATATGTACACACACATATATGTGCATGCTTTCGCACATATGTGCAACTCTTTCTAATGCACAGCTCTATTAAGGCGGAATATACATTTAGACAGGAAAAAAATAAGCAGTATTGACCGATTTTTTAAACTAAGAAATAATTATTCTACAATTATAAAACTTCAGGTATACCTTAATAGTATATCTAAGTATACGACACTATTTTTTTAAAATTAATTTATCATCAAAATGGCGGAGCTGTGGCAGAGTGTCACGGCAAGATCGCCGCGGGAGTTGCGAATCGGCGTGCAGTCTAGCTTCCCTTAGACTTTGATTTGCAAAAAGGTTCAAACATTTTTTCAGTGAGAACATGTATAGTTTCTATGTGACGGTAATTAAAATTACGAAAATGCAAATTTGAGAAAAAGGCACGCATTTACCAAAAAAATCAACATTTCACGCAACATTTCTGTAAAATGTCGATTAAAATAAGATTTTTTTTCCAATTTCTCAAAAACTATTTCTAAGTTTCAACTCAATCGACTTAATAGTTTGAACTTCACGCCCGCTCTGAATCCAAGCGGTGAGGCACAGTGTTGACGGGCTGTAACGTTTGAAGTTTTTCGAATATCGTTTTGAAACTTTGGGAAATAATTTTACATATATAGTGCTATCGTTTAAAGAAGAAAAAAAATCGATTTTTTTATCGTTGTAAATGTATATCCTGCTTTAATAAAGCATCCTCTCTTATGTTTCAGATTAAAACGGTTCCAAACATGACTGTGACGAACAGGCATGTCCGTCTACCAGTGGATCAAAATGAATGAAAAAACGTCGAGATCCATAGGGTAAAACGTTGAACGCGTACGCGTTCCCGATCGACAGCCCGAAGAAAAGCGCATCGAAATGCCTCGAAGATCGAGAATTCTACTCGCTCTAATGTTGATCCCTGACAGCGAAGCGAGTACGTCGAGTAGTGCGCGAAAATTCGTACAACCAATGGTCGCCAAGAGTACAATACTATGTCGAAAAATTTGGTGTTGAAATCGAAGCCTGTATTAAACAACGGTAATACAAGTATTAAAACAAAAGATTCACGAGTAATAATAAGTACCGAGCTACGAGGGAATCGCGCCTTTTCCAAACGAGGGTCTAGCGCGCGCGTGTGTGTGTGGATTTTCGAGTGGAATTTGGAAAAAAAATGTTATCGACCATGTCGTCCACGGCTGTCGAACTGAACACTTCCTACTACACAACTGTCGTTGGTAGCAGCACCCTCGACGGATTTTCCGGTAAATACTCGACGGTTTGTTTCTCCTTTTTGTCTACTTCAATGTTCCTCCGTATGCTCGTTCGGGCTTTAAATGTCCTCTTTAAATATTCGCTATAAAGATTAATTACTACATGTAGAGAAAAAAAATAAAGAGAAAAGAAATAAAAAGGAACGAAAAAAAAGAATGTGTGATTTTTTATTTAAAACGATGAAGATAAAATATGCAAAATTAAGGATAAATTTTTCTTTTCTCGTTCTTAATTGATTTATCATTTTTTCTAATCTCTCTTCACTTTTTGATCTTAAGGTAGTTCCTCTGCGAAAATCTCAACCAAAAGTTTACATACCATGTTCATGTTTAAAAGATTGATAATTGGTTTAATTAGTAATTAATAAAATTAAAAACTACGCAATATTGACTCGGTACTAGTAGATAATACGATGGATATCATTTATTGCCGTAAAATATATTTTGCATTGTGTTTTTGATCGACCATTGCCAGTAAACTTTTTGCCGGGCCTGTCTAGGCTTTGCCCCAATTGTTTTTTTTCCAGGCTTTGCCAGGCTTTGCACCAAAATTGTGAAGGCTTCTCATGGTTATATCTTGGAAACTAGATGGTGAATCATTCTCATTTTTTTTCACATTATTCGTGATATCTTACTGTAGCGTATCCTCGTTTTTTATCAATTTCTTAATTTTAGTTTTGACGGTAGAATCAATGATGCTCTGTTTGCCCATCATAACGCATTTGTTACGTGTAAACCAAGCCAACTTTAAGTGTAAATATCTCAGGTTTGGGGTGGTCAAACTTATTCAAATTGCACAGATGTTTGGATAATGTATTAAATAACGTATATGTCAAATTTCAACCATTTCTTAATTCAACTCTTCTGTGGAGGTACTACCTTAATGCTGAATGGACAGACACCTTCGTTCGAAGTAAACAAATGAGTACGACAAAAGATAAAATTAAGAGGTAGCAAAAAAATGGACGTTTTTATTTCGTTCCTCTGATTGTTTAAACATATGATTTCGTTTTACTTAATTTTCTTTTTCGTAGTTTTTATTCGTTAACTGCATACGCCGGTTTCTTTCGATATAAGGAAACGGATCGCCCGAAATTTATTCTCGATCCTTACGACCTCGCCTCTTTCCATCAATAATCGATCGGACTTATGTTTTTATTATCATATTGGTTTGCCAACTTTTCATTATTTAAAAAAACGACAAGAGTTGAATTAGTCTCCATATTGACGGCTTGTCTATTGTTGAGGCATATTTTTAAGGTTACTTTTGCGACCTTTTCCCCCTCGTTTTGGAGATAAGGTCCAGAAGCTTCGGAAAATAAAAAAGTTAGCATTGACTCCGATGAAAAATACGTACAAAATTCATTTAGGCCAATTTTTTTTATATTTATTTTGTTTCACAATAAATTCGAATTAAGTGAGATAGAAAATTCAATTTAAACTTATATAAATTTAAAAGAAACTTCAATTAGATGAAAATTGCATTACAATTCATTTAGATGGAAAAGTAAATGAGAAATAATTTACGCAAAAAATAAGTTCGAATTGAATAACAAAAAAAATTGTTGAAATAATTGTACCAGTGTTCTATAATTATTGGTAACTGTAATTGTGCTTGTTGAATTTGGGCGCCCGAAGTGTCGGTGATCGAGCCGGAGAACACAACGGCGACTACATACATGTTGCCACCGTACATTCGCATAACATCGATGATCGTCTGTATCGCCGTGATGGTCCTCGGAATAATCGGAAATTTAATGGTAATTTATTGCTGGACGAAACGAAATATGAGTAAGCGAGCCCTCGAGACGTGGATCATTTTTCTTTGTTTCCTTCGCGTATTTTTTCAAGGTACCGTTGGTCGTGCTGCGAGGCAAGGACATGAGAAACAGCACGAACATCTTTCTCGTGAATCTGAGCGCGGCTGACCTCTGTGTCCTGGTGATCTGCGCTCCGACCGTCCTCGTTGAGGTTAACTCGGGACCCCACGTCTGGCCCCTTGGCGAACATATGTGTGAGTAAAAGCCAAAATTCCGCATATGACTCTGCAAATATGTCCATTTTCTAAATGTAGAGATACCTAAATCTTTTCGAAATTATATTTTATTATATTTTTTCATTGTCAATTTTATTTTATTTATTATCCTTTATTATATTTCATTATGAAATCCTCAGCGGGTATATTGAAATATTAAAAATCGGAAGAAAATATTCAACGGTGAATAGTAAACAGTTGAGAATTTTATTGCCGAGTTCACATAATAATCTTGCTTCTAAATATTTTTTGTATACTTCATTCTATTATTTATTACATAATAATACATAATCGATTTTTTATTTTACTTATCAAATATTGTCAACCTATTATATTATTTTTGTTATATTTTGTAACATTTTTCATATTTTTACATCAGCGTATTGAAAAAATGACATCAAATTACATTTTGTTTATTAAAAATAAAACATTTACAATTCTAAACATTAATTATGATTGTTATTATTATTATAAAAGACAATTATTAAATCTAAAATATAAAAAATTAAATTAGACGAAAAGTATTTTAAAATTATATTCCGTTAATATCACGCACCAACACAATTATTTTCCTCCTTATACCCGCATTTGTCGCTATGACTAAAAGGCAAATATTAAAACCACAATCAACTCCTCACTGTCAAATCAAAGAAGCAAATTTTCTTGCCGCTCCTTCGAATTTGTTTTCCATAGTCAAGTGAAGAGGACAATTTTCTTCCCTGCCTTACATTGCACTGCAAACGTTGCGTTTGCTCTATAAATTCAATACACTCTCGTAAGAACGACAAAGGCGATCGTTCGGCTTCGTCCCTATCGACCATGATAACTCCGCGCCGAATCGAAGATAAACATGGACCGTTCCGACGACAAGGAAAGGTCCGGTCGAAACCTCGGCCTGTGGAACCACGTCGAAATGCTTGGGTCGTCAGTTTTTCGCCGCGTCCGGAACATTTTTGTGCTTATTCGTCGTCTTTTCCTCGATCTACCACCCCTTGGCTGTACGAGCCCGCGGGCTATTACGAATTCGTAATCATGGTATATTTCACGGCTCGATCTTCAATTTATTTATCCAGCCGAAGAGTCTCCCTCTTCCTGCTTGCTCGAATAACTCGCGGATATGTGAAAATCCACGATCCGGCGGTGCATTTTCCGTCATATATGAAAATATTTATACACACACACACACGCGCGCTCACAGACACACACACACACACACACGCACACACGCACGCGCACACACACACACACACACACACACACACACACACACACACACACACACACACACACACACACACACACACACACGCGCGCGCGCGCGCACACGCACGCACACACACACACACACACACACACACACACACACACACACACACACATATATATATATATATATATATATATATATATATATATATATATATATATATATATACAAGCACATTCGGAGACGTTGCGGTCCAACTCTCCTTAGCTGAGTGCACATTCAAGAGTGCGTGACGTTCTGCGATCTTCCGTACGACGTATACTCCGCGAGTGACGTGACACAGCCGCAAGAGTCACGAACGCGCTCGGACAGCCTCTTTTCACCTCCGATTAAAACACTATTGCGACTGGGACCTCACACGATTTCCGAAAATATCAGGCGAGATTGAGTTTTCAAAAAGCAAAATAAAACCGAAAAGTTTTCCAAATGTATAGGGTCTTTAGTTGCTCAAATTAAAAAAATGTGTGAACGTTATCAGTACGCCCATACATACATGTGTATGTACAAATTCATAGGTTTGAATTTTGTTTGGGTTTAGTTAAAAAAAGTCAGTAAATATATATGTGAGTGTAGATGTATGCATATATTATAGGTTTGCTGATTTTTCAAATTCGTTTTTCAAAAATCATCATTTCGAAATGCTGGGATCGACAAAAAAATGTGTGACGGTATATATGTATATATACCTGGTATCAAAAAGTTTCCGGGCTAGTGCTGTAACACGCAAACACTGCTGGTCTCGAAACTTTTTGATCCCAGTATATATCCTGATTTATATATTATCAGCGATCAGTATCATTAGCGAATAATATATATATCGCAATAATATAATATATATCGCAAATATTACTAATTATTCATGTCACTAATTATCGGTGAATCAGTAATACATATAACACATATCACTGATTGTCAACGAATTAGTAACGTACATCTAATATGTTACTGATTTATATTACTTATTACGCTGCGGCTAGCCGTCCGGTTATCGGACGAATAAGCGTATTATTCGTCCGAATAGCGGCTCAATTCACGCCGTATTTCCACGTACATGTTACTGTGATTCATGTCAGCTCGTATCCGGACGAATAACATATATATAATCGTCCGGATAGAATGTGTTAAATTGTTAAACAACCTATCTGGACGAATAATTTACACTCATTCGTCCGAATAAAATCTTTATAATTTTGTTTGGGTTTTGGGTTTGTTTGGGTTTTGGGTTTGTTGGGGTTTTGGGTTTGTTTGGGTTTGTTTGGGTTTGTTTGGGTTTGCCCGAACAAACGCACATAAACCCAAACAAACCCATACAAACCCAAAACCCAAACAAAATTATAAATATTATATTCGGACGATGATAGGTTGGATTATAATCCAGATAGGTTGGATTATAATCCAACCTATCTGGATTATTCGTCCAGATAGGTTGTTTAACAATTTAACACATTCTATCCGGACGATTATATATATGTTATTCGTCCGGATACTAGCTGACATGAATCACAGTAACATGTACGTGGAAATACGGCGTGAACTGAGCCGCTATCCGGACGAATAACATACGCTTATTCGTCCGATATCCGGACGGGGAGACACTCCGTACTTACTATCGGTGAGTCAGTCATATATATATATATATATATCGCAATATTACTGATTATCAGCAAATCAGTGTGATTTATATATAGCAATATTACTGATTTATCTTACTGATAATCGGCGAATCAGTAAAATGATTTAGTATTGTAAAACGGATTTTTTTAATTATTGTTACGTCACTTTGAATAACTCTATTACTGATTTTTGCAAAAACGGTATTCCTGATTTTTATAAAATACGAACACTTAAAGTTGGTACCTGGTTAATGCTGGTACCAAGCCACTTGCACCTATTCGGTTTCCAGTAGTTTTTTTTGCCCATCCCGTTCTTGAAAACTAAGTCGCGGACGAATCAAAGCGTCGAGAAGATCGACGCGCGCGCCGTTTAGGCTCGTTTCGCTCGCAATTAACGTCGGTTTATCGTGTGACGTAAGGGCCAAGTGTAAAACGACGAATCGAACACACTCGTGCGTGCACATCGTCCACGTTCATCGGACTCTCGATCTTCTGCGGTATGAGGCATCCGCATCGTTTGGAATCGTGCCATTTAACGATAGACGCTTTTAGAACGTCACGGATGTACGGGATAAAGCGTAAGAGAAAGAGGAGGAAAGAGAGAGAGAGAGCAAGAGAGGTGAATCCTCACTCTTGCCTCGGACTCCTATAATTAATGATCTTATTACCGGTGTATTTGAGTCAACGCGAAACCCTCTGAATTATCATTCGAATATAACTGATTCGTTTCGCGCGCGCGCTTTGCCTCGTCATTCAGACACTTGGAATTCATCCATGCATCGTTTCCTTCGTTCCTACACAGCCACTACTAGCCGAATCTACTGCTCAGCAGACTCGGCTTAATCCGCTCGGACGAGACTTCAAAAGCCGTCTGATCGAGCCAAGCCGTATCTACTGAAAAGTAGATACGGACGCATCCGCTCAGACACTTCGTTTCACGGCAACAGCAAAGTAATCGCAATATTGTGCTATCTTTCTTGTCATATTGACCGGATAAAAAATTCTATAGAATCAAAAAGGAAAAACAATGTCGCGTCAATTATCTGAATAACTCGGGAACAACGAAGTTAATCGAAAAATCCCAACACACGTATCGGATAGATTCAAACGAGAAATAAAATGGCAACATAACTATTTTTCAGTAACGTTTTCTTTTTTTCATTTGGCCACTATTTTCGGACATATTTTTAACTTTCTTGTCACGATTTGATGTGGAACGCAATGAGGAGAGTTTTTTAGTTTATTAATTATTTATTTCCCGTATTAATATTCGTTTGGAAGTGCCACCGTTCTGAACGTCTTCTGTAATAAAAAAAAATGGCCACATCGGAAAATGTTTCGGACAAAAGTTACTTTTTTTTAAACTTAGAATAACCCGCCGCTATAAAACTGTAAGTGTCTCCTTACGTTTGTAAAGGCCATTGTCGTAAACATCTTTTGTCGTTTTTGAAAAAAATAATGGCCAATTCGAAAAATCTTTCCGACAAAAGTTACGTTTTTTTACCTAGAATAACCTGCCGCTGTAAAACTGTAAGGGTCCATTTTTTTTAAGGTGACTTTGGAATGAGCCTAAAAACGTCCACTAAATAAAAAAGGTACCTCGCCATTTTACTCCTCGTTGGTATCCACTCGATACGCGTCCCAGGGTTTTTCGATTTGGCTCGCTGTTCTTGAGTTATTTCGATGGCTGAAGATAAATGTGACATATTGTATAGAAGAGGGTTGACGACTGGCCAGCAAGATCTCTCGTCATCACACGCCAGCCGAATCCGTTCAACGATATCGTGTTCATCATTATTTGACACTAATTGTACCGTGAGCGTAACTGGAGAGGACTGTAAATAAGACGACGATAGCACTGTCACAATGATGATGATACAGGAAAGGTAGCGATGGAGAAGGAGAGAGAGAGAGAGAGAGAGAGAGGAGACATCATACAGTTGTCCCCTTCAGTGCCCACGTGGAATCTCGAGCAAGTAATTTATGGCTCGTGCGAAGCAATAAACGAGCCAAGGCTATAATGTTTTATCGCTCATACGAAACGCACAATTGTGACACGAACAGCGCATCAACCACTGCCTTCCTCTTTCCGGTCGGATGGTCGAGACTGTTCGCTGCAGCAACAAATTCTCCCAATCGAGTTCCACCTGCGAACTTATAAATTAGTGTTACGTCGTGTTATCGATGGTATGACACGTGAAAATGCATCAGGGTGAAGCGAGAATTTTTTTCTCTAAAAACCGATAAGAAAAAAATTTCGGTCATTGTGAGCAAAAAATTCTCGTGCGAAGTGCTATGCGTCAATTTGACATTTTTTGTTTCAAGATTGGTAATGAGTCTTGTTACGTGATGATATTTTTCAACATATTTTTCAACTGTTTTCACAATAATGTTTGAAGAACTGTTTAATAAAAATTTTAATCACACAACGATGTTATTATTTATTATTTTTATTATTATTCTTATTGTTTGATTCCTTTGATCAATCGGTCGATGAAAATTGACAAATTGATTATTGATATATACAGCGTGGCAATTATAAGGTGACAATCTGCGACGGAAATAAATATGTCTTAATGGATTTTCAAGTCCTTTTCGAAAAAAATATAGCGTTGTTTTGGGATGAGTAGTATTTGCTGGAAAATATAGAGCAATCTGGAGGAAAATTCAAAATTCCATTTTGAGTTCAGCAACATGAAGATATATAAATTCCGAATACGAAATACTTCTAAAATACTTTTTTATTTGGTATTAAATTCCACTTGTCCACTTCAGAATGCATCTTTGATAATTTTTTTCTCGACAACGGGATGGACAACAAAAATTTTTCAGAAGCGGTTCGTATTCGGAGTTTAGTTATCTTCATTCTGCTCTACTCAAGATGGAATATTGATTTTTTTTCAGAATTCCATTTTTTTACAAACACCATTCATCACACAAATGTGCTATATTTTTTTTCGAAGAAGAGATGAAAGTCCATCAAAATAGTTTTTTTGTCTCAGTCACAAAATCTCCGCGAATCCGTAGGGAGCATCTTTAATTAATCTCTTTCTGAGCGCCTTCGCGTTATCCGAGCACACAGACGCCCACATAATCGTAAATTAAATCGTCGCGCTTCCGCGTGCGGAGAGTGAGTCCGCGGTCGCGCGAAGCGGTCCGAATGAACGTGAAAAATGAACAACTTATCAGCTGTCTTGACTCCGCGGCACGCGGCGCTTCGGCACTTCTCTTTATCCCTTACCAACACTTCGTTCATTAATCATAGGCTCGAGACTGGATTATAATTCAATCCACCCGAATAATTCAATCCAATATTATTGGACAGACTGGGCTATAATTGCATTATCTTGAAATATTTGCAAAGTGGTTAAAATGAAACTGTAACGTGTGGGAAAAAAAATGATTGACAATCAAAATATTCGTTAGGCTCTCCCTTCCCCTTAAGCGGTCTTCTCACTTTAGACGCTAAAAAGGCTATACCAATGAACTTTTTTGATAGGTTTATATTATAGATATTGATATAAAGGTTGTTACACCTAATGAATACACTTTCGAAATGCATACAAAAAAATGTGTGTATTTATGTAACCCAAACAAACTTTAAACGCGTTTTTCTCAAAACAACGTTTTTCGGCGGCTTGTTGATAAAATCTTCGAAACTACTGAACCGACCCTTATGAAATTTTAACCACATATTCTTTACAACTATAGCTATAGCGCGTATCAAGGATTTTTTAAATTTTGATAATTACTTTTTTGCCAAAAACGGTAAAAAAACACGTTTTTTTTGTCCGCCATTTTTGCATTTATGAAAAACATCGTATGATATGCGCTATAGCCATTAATTTACTGAATCTAAAACCGTTTGATTCTTTTGTTTCGTATGATGCATCTCCAAGATTTCATGAACAGCGGAGACCTACAATTTTTTAGGATATTTTTTTAACTACCATTTTCGTCTATAAAAAGTCACTTGAATAAATAAATAATTTTTTTAAATGTATTTCAAAAGTGTACTTATTAAGTATAACAACTTTTATATCAATATCTATAACATAAACCTATAAAAAAAATCATGAAAATAGCCTTTTTAGCGTCTAAAGTGAGAAGGCCGCTTAACCGGGCTGTGTGTAAACTTGGAGTCTTTTCTCATGGCAGTATTGCAATAACGAGGTCGGGATTTTACACAAAATTGATACATCCATTTGCCGAATTGGTATTTTTTTTTCATCGAAAAATATTAATAAACAATGACGTCATTATTATTTAAACAAAGTGCCGCCGCTGCTGCATGGCGAATTGGTTCAGGTGATCCTGGCATTGAGTCGTCTGAGATGAAAAGTAGAAAAATGCCATTTTGGTATAATAACAAAACTTTCGTGTTAGCGGATACTTTTTTTTAAATTTCGAAAATTACGCAAATTGCACGCTGTAGACAAAAAACTTACGATTTTCGACCACAAAAAAAACAACGTGGAGCACTTGTTAATACCACATGGATAAACGTTTGATGGGAACATCCGGTCATACGATAAAAAATGTTATAAGCTATGCTATGTGCTAGCTATATGCTTTGTCAGAATAATACCGTTTTTAAAAACGTAGTTTCGAGAAAAACGCAAAAGTAAAAAAGGATACATCGCACAAATCATCACAATCTGTCAACTGTTGGAATTTTTACAAAATCTTTACTTTGAATTCAAATTAAGACCCTAGGTTGTAAAACGACACAACAAATTGTATTTGTGAAATGAAGAAAAAAACGTGAGCCTAATACTTTGGGGCAAAACAAAATGTTTTAAGAAAGTTATTCACAAGCTTGCAAATATGCCATGGGTTATCCTTTTCCCTCGATGCCTAATGCTATTATTTTTCAACGGACAAAAAATGGCCAAGACTGTATACATGTGTGTGTGTGTGTGTGTTTGTTTGGGTTTTTCTGTGTGGGGGGGGGGGGGGGGGGAGTGTTAGAAGAAACCAGCGACAAAAAGAAGGCCAATACTCATCACCAGATGTTACTCGACGGATACCCAAACTTTTTTCATTCAGCAAAGACAGCAAGGAAGAGAGGCACGTGCGACACGCAACCGCGCGAATAGACGCTTTATTCGCAAGACCGCGCACTCCGCACCGTCTCGTTCGGCATTTATTCCCGTTCCCGTTTCGTAAAAGCTTCGCACGAAGGAGAAGAAAGCCCGCGCAAGAGGAGCAGATGTTACCACTGGCCGAGTGGACGTACGTACGAGAGAACGTGTGAAAAGTGATTTTCGGCGCCGCACAAGTCCTCGAGATAACGAAAAAAGTTGACAAACAGTTTTCACGCATTGTGTAAGAATGTGGTGCGAAAAAACGGATTATTTTCAACAATTGAAAAATTAAAAATTATTCATCTCGTGTCAATGAAAAACAAAAAATTGTCAATTTTGTATCAATAAATTTAAAAAAATAATGATTAGCCTTACATTGATGAAAAAAATTCAAAAATAAAAAACTGCCTTCGAAAACTGAGATGAAAAATGCTCGATATCCCAACACTAATGCAAAAAAGTACAAAAATGATCGATTACGTTATTAAAGATCGATTACATTATTAAAAATGATAACATCAATTAAAAAAAAAGAAAAGTCATTGAGCCTCATATCAATCATTTGAAAAATAAAAAACGAAATAAAATACTTTCTTCGAAAGATAAGAAAGGTTAGATTAAAAGTTCTCTATGTCGTATCAATGATTAAAAAATAACAAAAATAAAAAACTTCCACAGATAAAATCGTAAGATCACTTTCAAGGTCGATACAGGGAGATTGAGTGCATTGAATCAATGATTACGCAACTGATTCACTCACAGAGACAGAGAGAGAGAGAGAGAGAGAGAGAGAGAGAGAGGGAGGCATCGGTAAATCCGCGCTGTTTTCTCGCACTTTCTTTACGCACATGCTCCAAATCCCGAGGCTCGCCCTCGCTCGTTCACCGTGGGGTCTCGGAGACCCGTCTCACTTGGCTAGTTCTGGCCAGGCGCCAGCTTCCATTACCGCCCTGCACGTTTTCACAGACCGAGACTTCAAGTCACTCTTCTTCAGGGCGCTCTACCTTCCTGTCACCTACATATATGTTGCATCTCAACCATAGCGGATACAAAACTACCTAGGCATATGCGCACACACACTCACACACACACACACGTGTGTGTGTGTGTGTATGTGTGTGTGTGTGTGTGTGTGTGTGTGTGTGTGTGTGTGTGTGTGTGTGTGTGTGTGCATATGCCTAAGTAGTTTTGTATCCGCTATGGTTGAGATAGCCATTACATATATATATATATATATATATATATATATATATATATATATATATATATATATATATATATATAAGTATTAATACTTATATTACTTACCCACTCATATAGACTCATGTATCATCCATAATCTACTATGCATAACGTAGTCATTTATAAACACTGAATGATAAGTGAATGTGAATATAAAGTAATCATAAGCTTAGGGCCCAAAAAACCGATTGCTTTTCAATATTTTTTTCTGATGAGAGTATGGGGATCCCGAGATCGGGATTTGACCCGCAATCAATGCACAGTCTTACCAACTTTGTTTAGCCGAAAAATATTGATAAAAAATGAAATTATTATACAAACAAAGTGCCGCCGTTGCTGCATGGACAACCGGTGGAGGTGCTTCCAGCAACTAGGCTCATCTGAAATAAACAATTAAAAAGTCTACTTTTAGTATAATACTTGAACTTTCACCTCACCAGACAATTTTTTTGAAATTTTGAAAATTACAAAAATGCCAAGCTGTAGAAAAGAAGTTTGATTTTCGGCAAAAATAATAGAATTCAGTCATACGATAGCAAATGTTATAAACTATGCTCTGTCCGAATTTGAAGTAAATCGGACGTATAGATTTTGAGATCTTTCATACACCATAGTTTCGGAAAAAACGCAGAAAATGGTGAATCGTCTGGAGGCGGTTTGTCGTAGCGCAGTAGGCGATCTGACCATTTACGAAAATCGTCACAACTCGGTCGATTTTTGGCATTTTCATAAAATCTTTTTCGGCAATTAATGGTAAGACCCTAGGCTATACAATTATGCAGTGGAAAAATCGCGTTTTTTCAATTTCAAACTTATGCAAATGTTTTCAAACTTATCCATACATTTATGCGCGTTTTAAAGTACGAATATATTTCTCAAACTATATACGTAGGTACTTAAATGAGCGTGTACACTGGTGAAGTTCATTCTGGATACTTTTGATAGAAATTACCTTTTTGATATTTAAATAGAAAATCTATATTCTGCTACGCTAAAATGATACTGGAATGTTTCTATTTTTATCTGTAATGTTTCGATTTGATATTTGCCTTAATAAGCATACTTTGATCACAATGTAAAATATGAGTGATTATAACGTAAAAATAATCAATAAACGCGAAATGAAAAAAATTGAAGTATCCAAAATTAATGCCACTATTGTACATTTATAAATGTTAAACGTAATATATATATGTAAATATATAATATATTACAACTTGGATGTCACGGTATAAAATTAAATTTGAACAAATATCATGAGAGAACTTCCACATTTTCCCATCGGCAAATATTTTACGATTTGACTCGAAACGAGACGCCTTGCATATATCCAAGCGACCAAAATGTCTTCGTTATGCAGAATATCTCACGATCCGTGAATGCGCATGTGGGGAAAATGTTTGCGAGATTTTTCCGCGACTCCGGTTCTTTTTTCAATGCTGTATCGACTAGCATACACGCTGACGTACAATTCGTATCTTCGTCGCGCATTCGGAGGCATTACTTTTCCTCGCGTTGCCGAGCAAGCGGTGCGATTCGAGCCCTTCATATTTCGCTCATAGCAGACACAATTCCGCGCGTTTTCTCCATTGAACTTTTTCGATTTGTCGATCGAGCGCGTAAACCGAGCGAGCGATTGGAAAAACAAACACGTTCTCCATCGTCGATCTTACCGCGAGTCTTTTCGCAAATAGACTCAAGTGCATCGGCGATGGTTGTCACGTTTCTTTTTCTTCTCCTGGTCCCTTTGCTTTTAATCTTTACCACAAATTGGAGCATCGATCGACGCTGATGAAAAATTGACGCGTCATCGTGTTCGGTTCATCATATTTTTCCGATCAAATAACTCGAAAATTTTCGCTATGGCCTCAGAAGAATATAAAGAAATTGTATTTAAAAAAACGGTCAAATGATGAGAAATTCTATATCGTGTTTATTTCATTATTTTTTTGTAATCGAACAGTTCTGGATTTTTTTCGAGGACTTTGAGAAACAATTTAAAAACAGTCAAATAATGAAAAAATTGTATACCCATGGTTATCATAATTTTTATTTTACTATTATCATTACCTCGTCGTTGTGTGCGAAAAAATCCGAATACCAGCGGGAAGAGAAACCTTGCGCACGATTCGGACAGTGATCGCTCCCGGTGCATCGCATACGTTGCTCCTACTTTATGTCGGACGATAAATCATTTAGGAACATTGTTCGAAGTACTTCACCAATTGGGAGCTTGATGAAATATGTGTGTGCATTCGTGTATCGACTGCTAACAAGGCGAGGCTCGTAACCCACATCGCTTTGGGTGTGAAATGATGTTAACCGATTGGTGCAAGTACATATTTGCGTATATATAAATGTATACATATATAAATATATGGATGTTAAAATGGTTCGTAGAAATTCGAGTTCGCAGGACATTCTCAAAACATCATTTCCATATATATATTAGGGTGGCCCAAATTTGACCTCTATTTTTTCCTTTTTCTCACAATCCAATTATCTTTTATGAAGAAAAAAAAATTGTCGTGTAATCTGCGAGTGGTGAAAAAATATTTAGAGGTTGCTCAAGCCTCCCAAATATGCAAGTTTTCTTTTAAAAAAATGATATTTTTTTCGTTCACTTCTCACCGATGAATTTTACGCTTTATAATTTTTAAATTATCTCATGAAAGTTCTAGCCGGCCAATGAATATTTAGTGTTCGCTCAAGAGCTTCGAAATTTCCAATTGTCGCGGATTTTTTTTTCTCTTCTCACTCATAAATTTAACACTGTAAAATTTTCAAGACAATTGTTCCTTTTTTTCTCTAGAAACGGATTTTTTAAATTTACCTCACACTTCTAATCCGATAAAACGGAGGACCTATAATTTTGTTTACGGACAAGAGCTTTCAAGAATTGTTTTATGAGATCAAAGATTATAACTCTTGGGTTAGTAGTGCGAAGTAACTTTGAAAAATCTGTTTCTAAAGAAAAACGATTAATTGTTTTGAAAATTTTACAAAGCGCCAAATTTATGAGAGATGAATAAAAAAAATTGGCGAAAATTGGCCAGTCCGAAGCTCTTGAGCGGCCACTAAATATTCATTGACTGGCTGGAGCTTTCGCGAGGTTAATTTAAAAATTATAAAGCGTAAAATTCATGGGTGAGAAGTCAACGAAAAATAATCGTTTTTTAAATGAAAATTTGAATTTTTGGGAGGCTTGAGCGACATCTCAATATTTTTTGACCGCTCGCAGATTTCGTGACAATTCTTTTTCCTCTTTAAAGAAGGTCATGGATAGTGAGAAAAAGGAAAAAAAATAGAGCTCAAATTTGGGCCACTCTAATATACATATATATATTTCGCTGCAGTCGAAATTTCAAAAAAAAAAATTAATATCAGAAGCACAAGTTGAACTTTGGTGAAAAGGCACAAAACAGGTAGAAAATGTATCTCGAAATTTTTACAGGATTTTAAAAACAACCTGAGTGAACTTTTTTTTTTTGCTGCCGCAGAAGTGGTTTCTTTTCAAGAGTGGAAAAAGGAAGTAATGTCGATGTGATCTTGGGTATAACCGGCAAGGCCATACGATGCTCAACTTCGAAAATTTTAATTGCTAACCTTATTTTTGATTGTATATTTTTATATCGGTGAAATGTCATTAGATTTTCGATTCGTCGACGCGTTCTTACGTGACATCGATTCAAAGTTCAAAAACGACCAGGGGCAGGCCATCTCACTGAAAAAAGTACGCGGCGTGTCTGTCAGTGGCGTTGAAAGTTTCTTTTTTATTACTTGGCATGGCGAAAATGCCGCGCCTCTTGATAGCGTACCTTGAAGGCTCTACAATACACTATGGATAAGTATTTTTGTATGGAGTACTTTTGTAAGTCATGAACCTTGAAATTTACAATTCCGCCGGCATCAGCTCTACCGGGGTACGCCTTGGGTACTGCTGATACCGGCGGTATTGTATCTTTCGAGTCTCATGACTGACAAAAGTACCTACTCAAAATTGAAAATGCGTTTTGTGGGAGGACACCACTGTGACTAGCCGAAACAAGGTAATTTTTTCGAATTTTTCTTGTCTACTAGATTATTAATTTGGGATTTGAATTGGACTGGGATTGAATTTCATTGGAAAAAGGAAAAATAATTAACAACATTATTGAGGTATAATAGGGCCTCTGCATGAAAAATGTGGCCCAACAGCCGGATCGATAACTAGACAATGATTGGTCCAAAAAATAAAAATACATAAGCCATATAAATGTGGTTATCGTTTTTCCAACAAAAATTCACCAAATTGTTGGGTGTTGAAAAAAATATAGGCGTCGAAATGGTTAAAAATCCCCTATTTTATCACGTGTTTCCGCGACCTTGAAAACCCCATAACTTTGGGGGGGGGGGGGTGAATTTCAACTTCCCTTATTTCAAATAGCAACAAAAAAATGTTAGGCTCATTTTTTTTTAAGTCACTGATATAAAGAATTACCAAAACGGCTTCGTACAACGATAGCTACTGCAATTACCGGAACTTTTGTTTTTTAACATTGAAAATCAGACAATTATAATAGCTACAGTTATGATTCCGGCCAAGTCGAAAAAAGTTGTGTCGAGAATGCGTCAATTGTTGTGCTCTTACTAAATTGTCTGTAACTTGGTTGATGTGCAATATTTTAATTTCTACATTTTTTCACATCGTCTTGAATATATATACTTTGAGAAAATGCAAAAAAAATCGATTTTTTCGAACCGTCGCAGTGGTGTCGCGTCTTAACTGTAACATATATAGGTACGTGTTTAACATCGAGAAGAGTTGAGTACGCGATGTACTTCATTGTGCCAAAGGGTTCCCGCGGACTAAACAAACATATCATCCCATTGATCATTCCTCGCGGAGGGTAAGTGCTCCAAACAGGAAACACTATATATACATACATACATACATATATATATATATATATATATATATATATATATATATATATATATATATATATATATATATATATATATATATATATATATAGCACACGATAAAGCTTTCTCTGTCTTATTATTGCTCGTTTTTGCTGCCTCCATTATTTACCACAACGACCACTTATCTCTCTCTCTCTCTCTCTCTCTCTTCATACATTTCCCTCTTTCTCTCCGGCACTCTCATGCCGGGAGCCTCATACACTCAACATACACTCTGTTGACTCCTCAAGATGTTTGCACCAGTGGCTCCATGGCAAGAGCAATAGCGGCGCACAGAGCTACCCAAAACTCACCACGAACTTGCTCAACGGAAAATAAATGCCCTGGGCGGGTAGTACCGGGGCTCTCGTGTGAAAAACGATTTGTCGTCGTTTGAACGTGAATCACGTAGATCGGGTACGAAGGCGATTATTTTCTCGGCCAAATTTCACGCACTGTTTCGCATACTATTTCGTATCGGCGTATACGCGGGTGGTGACGACTTCCGCTTCTATCTCGAGCATCGATATCAGCCGTGATAATAATAACAATGATAATGATATGCGAGCTCGAAGGAGCGATCGTTTCCGCGGCGAATGATCGCTCGGAGAATGAGATACGAGCTCGTAAATCCCGGCAAATGTTTTACAAACGTAAACCGTGTAGAAGTTGCGGGCGTACGAGAGGGGATGTGTGCGTCGGGAATTCCAATAACGGCGACGAGCCGGAACGCCGTTGTCGAGCCCGACAAATTGCACTATAGGCACTGGGGACAGTCTCGTGCCAAAAACACAAAACATACCGGAAATGGAAAATTAGCCGCTGAGTCGGTGCACACGATGCCAAAGGCAATCGCCAATCGGAATGTGCACTCAATGGGAGTTACGATCCCAGTTAGTCTAGTAATAGGGACGAAAACCCAGCACTTTTTAGCGTAGAATATGAATTTTTGACTGAAGGTAGATGGTTGCGTACTGAAAGTAACCCCAATAAATGTTGCCCCTCAACTCGCCCCAACCCTAAGGAAAGGGGTTGAAAACTTAAAAATCGCCGTATCTCGATTATTAATAGACCTATGAAAAAATGTTTCAAAAAAAAGTTGTTCGGAATAATAAAATACGTGCAAAGACACCCAATCCCCTATGTTTGAAAATAGCGGCACAAAAACACGAGAGCACCACTGCCCCAGACAAGGACGCAACGATATGTCTACTTCGCTCGCACACGCATCAACCCCGAATTTTCAGACACCAAATAACCTTATACGAATTTGATTATTCCGAACAACTTTTGTTTGAAACCTTTTTTGATCGAGCTACTAATTATCGAGATACGGCGATTTTCAAGTTTTCAACCCCTACTTCTTAGGGTTGGGGCAAGTTGAGGGACGACATTTAATTGGGGTTACTTTCAGTATGCAACCATTTACCATCAGTCGAAAATCCATATTCTACGCCAAAAACTGCTGGGTTTTCGTCTCGTTTACTGGACTAATTAACCACCACTGGAACTAACTCGAACACATTCACGAACGGATCAGCAATCCACATTGGTGGCGGCTTTCGATTTTTTTTAAACTCATGTATATGGTGGACCATTGAAAACTATTAGATACGTTTTCTTTCATCGGCGGAGAAATGTTTTTGAGGGGTGACACCACCCCTTAGAGTGAAACATTTCAAGGCCTGATTTTCGAGAAAAAAGAAACTTCTGAATATTCGTAGTCGGCGGAAAATTTCCCATCGGATAGATCCTTAAAATGGTTCAAAACTCGAAAATATGTTTTTAAACCTTTGGGCCCTTTTGCGAAATCGCCAAAATCGCCAAATGTCAAGCAGCCGTGGCGTCGGTTCCATTTGAGTGACATACATCTATGTGAGGAGTTTTAAAAGGGATTTTGGTAGACTCAGAGAATGCCGCTCGATTCATCCTGATAGCGCGATCAGTTTTCCCGGAAAGTTCACGTGAAAAATTACCGAAAAATTCGCGAAATTCGATGGTCCAACTTTGAAATTCTTCCAAAAATCAAAAAATGACTGCATCTTCACGAATCAAGAGGCATTTTGAAGTGAAACCGATTACACAAAGAATGCGCGGAAAGCAGAGTCGGAAATTCAAAGCGAAAATAAATTATCGACGATTCAGTAATTCAGCCAATTATTTTTGGTCGAGATGGGAAAAAATGGTGGATGTTTAATATTTTTTTCTATTTAAGTCTATATCGATATACTTTAACCCCCTGAAAACGAATTCATCATTAATTTTCCCCAAAACCTTCAATTTTTATGAAAAATCTCCAATTGTGTCTGAAAAGATGTCTTTCGTGTTTACCTGCCGTAATTTTCAGTTTTCAACAGAAACTTTTAATTCTTAATCGGCGTTTAAATTTCTTATTAAATAAACCCTTTGAATGGTTTGATGGACGAAAAAAAAAAAATTCGTCCCTTTGGCCTCTTTTCCGCAATCGTCTGAATTTCATAATTTCAAACAGTCATAGCGTCGGTCCTATTTGAGGATTTCCTATTTGAGGATGAGATTAAACTTATTGGAGGGAAGGCGGGGGGGGGGCTAAGAAGGATTTTGATAGACTTCGAGAATGCTGCATGTTTTATCTCGATATCTCGATTCATTTTTTCGGAAAGGCCACTTTAAAAATGGCCAAAAAAGAAGCAAAGGGGAAATTGCCACCTGAAACGGAAAAATTCTCCAAACTCGATGATCCAACTTCGAAATTCTGCCAAAAATAGAAAAATCATCGCAACTTTATAAATAAAATGCCATTTCAAAGCGAAAACGATTACGAAAAAAATGTACAGAAGGCAGAGTCGGAAATCCAAACGAAGGACAAATTATCGACCATTCAACGAAGCAACTTTTTTCAAGGTGCGAACAAAATTGCTATTCTTAATATTTTTTCGACAAGTCTCTATGAATGTATTTTTATCGGGCCTTTATGCAAAGAAGTTAGAAAAAACACAAAATGTCGGGAAAATTAAGGCTCCGCTGTATTTCGACGCGTATCTTGGACTTTCTTGGAAAAATTCAGTATATAAAGAAACGTGGAAATTAATCGGGTGGTAGTGCAGCCGGTGGTCCGTCCCGTGCTGTCGGCGACAATAAAATTCTGGAGCAACAATAAACTTGGCGGACTTGGCTCGAATACGCGGGACGAAATTGCACGAGCGTCGGGGTATAAAGGGCGGCGAGGAGGTGGACGGGGGTGGTAGCAGGCCGCGAAATTCGCGACATGAGAGTTTACGTGTTTGCGAGTTAGCGGAGCATGCCGCCACGGGTTTTGCACTAACCCAAATAGATAATAAATGAATCGGGTATTCGGACTGTATCGCGGCGGACGTTCGTATATCTATACGTGACAACCTATGCTAATAACAGCCTTCCGCGTGTAAATAGATAGCCCCGATTCGACGAGGCCCGAATGCATGTTGGGCTCTGGACTTTATGACAAGGATCTCTCTCTCTCTCTCTCTCTCTCTCTCTCTCTCTCTCTCTCTCTCTCTCTCACACACACACACACACACACACACACACACACACACACTTTTTTTAGTGTTCTTTTCTCCGCACCTCATATTGTTAAGCTTTTGGATTAATCTTAGGTTTGTAATTCGATATTTTTTGCTTACATTTGTATTTCTTGTTAATATTTTCATCTTCTATCTCGTTATAATTTGCATTGCGTATTTTTGTTTAATATGAAATCCGTCGTCTATATTTTTTTCTTATTTTTATTTGATTTTGTATTACATTTAATCCATATTTTTAAAATTTGTTTCATTGTTTCACTTTTGCATTATAAAAATCCTCATCCATGTGATTTCTGTTTATTTTTGCTTTATATCGAATTGTTTTCCTTTAGTTCTTCCTATTTTTATATAATTTTGTATTATATTGTATTCTTATTTATTCAATTGCGGTTGTTTTTGTTTTATATAGAATCCTCATTCTTTTAAATCGCCGTTTATTTTTTATTTTTGTTGTCCATAACAGTTTTATTCATGTTGGGATTTTTTTCATCCGTAATTTTATTTTTGCCCGACAGTTCAACGAGGGCATAATAAATATTGTCAATCAATTCATTATTCAAACGCTCTCTCTCTCTCTCTCTCTCTCTCTCTCTCTCTCTCTCTCTCTCTCTCTCTCTCTCTCTCTCTCTCTCTCTCTCTCTCTCTCTCTCTCTCTCTCTCTCTCTCTCTCTCTCTCTCTCTCTTGCAACTGCTCATTGCGTATACTAGTTAAGGTCCCGGCCACCTGTTTCCTCTTTCGTTCTTTCTATTCGCGATTCTTCATATATTTGCGTTTTTAATCTCCGTTTGTTCTTTTATTTGCGTTTTTTATTTTGGCTGTACAGACTCGTTTTTATTTTTATTTTTGCATCGCGGCTCTTTTGATATTTCCTTGTATTTTTTTTTATTGTATGAAGTACGTGGACTGTGTGCAAAAGGACGTTTCAGCCCTAGAGCACTGATAAACATAATTTAATCCCTCTCTTTGTCTCTGATTTTTTTCCCCAAGATTATTCGGCTTTTCAGAAAACACTGCATCTTTAGAAAACGCACTGCACCACGAGGGCTAGAAGGGTCGAAATAAGATATCTGCAGAGAAAAAAGTTCGATTAAAAAAGAATTAACGGGTTTGCGTTGGAGAAAAACAATATTCTAGAAATTTTATTTCTCTGATGGCTCCGGTTGAAAAAAGGCGAGTATTAAGCCCATACTGCGCGCGCGCGCGCGCGTGTGTGTGTGTATGTTTTTTTTTCGATTAACATAGCAGGAATATCTCCTATCGAGCTTTCAACGAATCTACACGGAATTGCTCCAAGCTCTCCAATCGTTGAAGTATCCGAAGCTCGATTTTTCGCATTTGGTTCTTTCCCCTCCCCAGATTTAATCCGAATTCCATATTATCCTCTCGCGTACAAACTTCTTCCCATCTCCCGTATCTTTGCCTAAGATTTAAATGTATACGAGAAATTTCGACTCAACATTGCGAATGCATTGGTCTGATTTTTCGTTCTTTCTGGTGCTCTTTCCTTCTCTCTCTCACCCTCTCTGTCTCTCTCTCTCTCTCTCTCTCTCTTACTCCCTCACTCGATCCCTATCTCGTTTAATTCCGGAATACGTGTTCGGATATATTGTCCATAGCGAACAGCGTTAGGAAAAATGCCATTGGTACCCGAACCGGAAAAAAAAGATTTAATTTTTAATAAAAGCTGCACGGTTTGCTCGATTACGATTCACGCGTGCTCGTAAAAAAATAATAACAATTTTTGCATGCGTTCTTTTTGCCGATTTTTTTCTCTCTTTTTCGGATGCCGAGATTTTATTTGTAGCGAAGAAAAATTGGCAATCGCGACCGTTGGGCTGTTTTCCTCTCATTGAAATTCGAGTCGTTGGCCGACTAAAAATTCGCGGGGGGGTCGCGAATTTTTCGCCCCCTCTCTCTATCTCTCCTCCGCTTTCTCAGTCATCGAATTACACTCGGGTCGAGGCGGGTCAAACGAAAAATACGCAGCTCCAACCTACAAAAAGAATTCAACGCTGCGAACCACTCATTGTTCGGAGGGCTGCATACTTATAAATGCCTGGTGCATTTTATTACAAGTATATACACAACGATTCGCCCGACTACTCGAATATGATTTAAAAAAAAGGACACGCGGGTACCTAAGTACCGAGGCCGGGGCGAAACTTCATTCTCCACCGGCTATTTTTGTATTTCGCGAAAAAGAATTATCGAACAGG
Organism: Ophion ellenae; assembly: GCA_963210295.1. Lineage (NCBI taxonomy): Eukaryota > Metazoa > Arthropoda > Insecta > Hymenoptera > Ichneumonidae > Ophion > Ophion ellenae. The sequence goes on from OY723389.1 coordinate 52,757,549, forward strand.
CATCCTTGTATGTACACGGTATATGATACACAGCACATGCTGAGAACAATGCACGTGAACGAAATAATAAATTGATGGAGAGGGCGTATGCGAATAATAAAAAGTTAAAAAAAAGTAATATATTTTCGTCCTGGCGTGAGTAGAGGTCGCACGCTGGGGGCCAACACTCGGATGGGTGATCGCTTAAACGCGCACCGTTTGCTTGCTTCAAAATTCTCGTTCACCACACTGTAAAAAATTTCTGTATAAAAATTAATGCACAAGTGTAGGAAGTTTTTATGCGGATACCGCTTATGAAATTTCAGATACGATTTTGAACATCCAAAACAGGTTATTTAAAAAATGAAAGTGTAGCTCCGGAATATTAATATACTTGTGCGTTTGAAAAATAATGCACGTGTAAAGAAATAATCACATGGAAGTATATTGAAATCAAGAACCATTTGCTGATATCAAAATACGAGTGTATATTCAATTCAAGAACCATTTGCTAATATCAGCATACGGGTGTGTATTAATTTCACGGAAACAAAGTATTACCTTTAGTGTACACTGTAAAAAGCTTCTGTGTAAAAATTAATACACAAGTGTATGATGTTTTGATGCGGACGCCGTTCATGAAATTTCAGATAATATTTTGAAAATCCAAAGCAGGTTATTTTAAAAATAAAAGTGTAGCTCCGTAATATTAAAATACTTGTGCGTTTGAGCAATAATGCACGTGTGAAAAAATGTTCACATCCATGTATATTGAAATCAAGAACCATTTGCTGATATCAATGTACGAGTGTATATTAAATTCGTTCGTATATTAAGTTCCTAAAATTCAATTCGTTTGTGCCTCAAATGTAGTGTAAATTTAATATCATTTTCACATTGTTTCATGTGATTTTCATCAGCGTTTATGAATTTTTTTTTCAATTCCAGTTTCGCACTTTTATATAAATCTGTTGTGATCATGCATTGTACGTATCGTAAAATTCAGTTTCACATATATTATATTTTTCGGGCTGCTGTAAATAAATTTCAAACTTGTTTTGTATTTTCAATGCTCTGTTTTTTATAGTTGATTTATTATACATCTGTAGTAATTTTCAATTGAAGACATCGGTTGATGCAATACATTTCCCACAAATTTACAAACTTGTCTTTGAAATTCCATGTTCCATCTATTAAATTCTATATCCACGTTAGAATTTCATGTTCCTGTTTTAAATCTACGGTACAAGTGTTTCAAATTAAATTCCATCTACTGAGTTCGTAAAATTCAATTCCTTTGTATCTTAAATGTCTTGTAAATTTCATATCATTTTTTACTGTGCACGCATATTTAAAAAAATTAAATCGCAAAGACGCTTAGAGCTTATTTGGTTTTGGTTTGGGTCCGATCCGGTTTTTTCCGTTTTTTTTTTGGGTTCAATCGCAACACCATTTTCAGTTTGTTTGATTTCATACGGGTTTTTCGCGGACCACATTTTTTGTTAACGAATTGCGAGAACTCCAATCCCAACGTCATTGTAAGCGTAGGCGATTTGTTTTATTTCTTTTTTATCGTCATTACCACGCACCTAAGAGCAAAAATGGCGAGCAAGCGAGCTTCGTAATTGTGACGGAAATGCCGCCATCGCCTTTGAGTTTGCTTGTGCCGCGCTTGTGCACGCGCCCGCCTTCTTTAATATTCGCCACGGTCGCGCGCCAGCCAATCCGATGTTTTATTGCATTTTGTAATGGATTAAGTTGTAAAAGTTGCGTCGTTTCGAAGGTTTAATGGGTTCACGTTGCACGCCGGTGGGTGCTCACGTGCATAAAATTGAGCGTTTTTGCGCCGGGACGCGTTCGTAACAGGATCAGGTGCAAACGTCAACTTTCTCGGCAACAAAATTGACGGTGACTCAAAGGTCATGCCGTAATTGCGGAAATTCTTGCCGGATCGTGAAGACGTACTTCAATTTATTTAGAACATTTTTTATCGCACTCACGTTTATACTCGGTATAATGTAATGTACGATAAAATTAATTACATATTTTTACATTTTCAATTTTTTCTTTCACCATTTGATTCGTTGTTGTGATTGTTTTTGTAATCGTTCATTTCTGTGGTCATCCTATTTTATTAAAAAACATTGTTTTCACTGGTATTTTTATTTTCTTTGAGATCGATTATTTCTTTAATTTTTCTATTTTATTTTTAATAGTTATTGTATTGTATTGAGGTCTCAATTGCGGGTTTTTACGTATAACCCTTCCCAATTCCCAATTACGTATAACCCCTTCCCTGCCGTTGCGTCCGCAGCCGTCTTCAGGCGGAAGTTTGAATTAGAAGGTCCGAAAAATCGTTTTTTTTTTTAACTTGCTTAAATCGATAGACAAACTATCCAAGGATATATTTACGAATTTACAGAGGCCAATTGTAAATATTTTTGAAGATACAAGGCCAAAAGCGGAGAAACGATGGATATTGATATTCCCTCCTATTGAAAACGTTGAAGCGCGTTATTCATTTCACGATTTCATTTTCACGATTTTTCCAAATTGGCGGGCGTGATAGCAAAAAACTGAACGACCTGTTGAATCAAACCAAAGTTTATTTTCCTCAGTATGAAAATCTCTTCAAAGTGAATTAAAAGAGTCGGTGAAAAAGTCTTTTTCAGTAATTTTTATAGCACGTTGAAGTGCTTTTTTAAACACATTTTTTTCAAACCTGGGAAAACTTATTATTTCACGATTTTTTGAAACTTTTTCTTAATTCACCCAGAAGAAAAATATATGACAATTGAACGTTTTATTGGTTTATTTGGTTCAGTCAAGAATTACGAGCTGCATCTTTTCCGGCGATTGGAGACTGCAGTGGCAAGACGCACATAGAATAGACTGATAAATCTGCAGTCATTCATTGTTTCATGTTGAAAATTTTTCATTTCAAATATACATGATGAGATACCTCAACGTTTACCGGACTCACTTATTTTTTTTTCCCTTCTAAAACAATGCCCGAAAAAAACGCTTTTTTGGACCTTCTAATTCAGGCTCCCGCCTTAAGCTACACTGTGCCGCATTGGCCGAGGGTACGGGGAAACTGAGGAAAACCCGTACCGGTATAGACGGCCCTATACTTTTCTGATTCTCTGAGGCACAGACTTTAACTCAAGTATCTACACTGAGGTAATCAGAAGTATTGGCCTTCCGCTCGCTGGGTGATGCGCCAGCCGGTGCACGGCTAAGCGGTCACCGCTCCGAGTATTGGCCACGCACAATGCTGCCTAACGCGGAGCACCGCTAAAGTCGAACTCCGCCCGCCCATCCACCAACTTCGGTCTTTTTTTAATAGTTAATTTATCTTATTTTCTTACTTTATTTTTCATTATTCATTTATTCCACTTTATCACTTTGATTTCAATTTGTTTTATTTCATTTACACATTATCTCAACTATTCGCGAATCCGATTCTTTTTTTTACCTTTACTTGCAATTAATTTTTCATTTGATTTTTCGTAATTATCTTCAAAGGCGATTATTGTTTCTTTTGTTGTTCTATTTTATTTGTGACCATTGATTTTACATCTTTCTTTTACTTATACTATTTCTCATGGTATTTATTTCTATGTGTTTCTTTTTTTCCTTTACTTTATCCTATTTTTTATTATTCATTTATTTTATTTCTCATTGTTTTTTTGTTTCAATTTTAGCTGTACGCATAGTAGATTCTTCATTAGATTTTAAAAACGTTATTTTCGAACGCCAATAATCTTTTTCATAAAATGTTTTTATTGATCCCAGACCCAAATGCTCTACGGGCTGGTCGACAAAATCAAAGCTGAAAATTAACAGACTCGACACTATCTTCGAAAAATATGCTCGTACAGGATTGAAGCAAAATTAATTACCCGGCTGCATATTTGCAATTCGAAAATTCGCCAAATCGACAATTCGTGATGCGGTAATTTCACGTTAATAAATATACAAAGCCATCGATGCATAAATTCTCGTCAGCGGTTTTGATGTCGTCCACCATGCTCCGCCTTCCATATCGAGTCGAGAATAACATTGATATTCCGAAAATAATTGCATCGCTATGAACGCTTGAAAGATTGCGTTCATGTTGATTCTTCCTTTTCCTCTTTCTCTTTCGAATTAAACAATGTCGTAATTTTTTTTAATTGGGAAATAACGGAATTGATTCGATGCGCATGGAACATCCATATCTGTTGTTTTATCACAGTGGGTCGGTTTCCCGATATCGTAGCGTGGCCTACATTCGAATCAGGCATTTTATTGTCCACTTCGTTTCAAACTCGCCTCCAGTCGCCGCCACACGAAATGTCGTATTTTTTTTTATTAAACGGAATCACTTGAAGCAATTAACAAAGTGGTACTTCGTTGTGTTCCGTCATACGTAAAAAATATCCCCGATTTACGTCAGAGACTTATCGTGATTACATTTTCGTTATACTTTCCATAAAAATGTTCAATATTGATATGCATTTTTTACTGTATCGGATACCTAAAAACGTGCAATATCAATCCTTGTAATAATCGGAACAATAATGTACGTAAAAACCTAAATAATTTAAACCCATTACGTTTTAATGAACATAACTTCATGCATAAACTCAATTGTTAGATAATGCAAAATAGAATTTTGAAAATAAAAATAATAAATTGTTAAAAAATCATAAATTAAAATCAAATTTATGAATACCTAAATTCATTTACAAATATATATATATGAATTTAGTATAGAAAATAGAATCTAGACTAATAGAATTAGAACGTAATAATGGATAAGAGAAATACACACTGAATAAATAATTTATTCTTCGCATACTGATGCTGATCAATTACGTTACTCAACTAATTTTTAAATTTAATGAAGTACGCAGCACACTTACCAGTTTTTTATCATACATTTTCTCTATTCCATTGAATTTATATCTTGTGTCTCTATAATAACAGATTAAAATTCGTCAGGCAACTCATTACTTCTGATAAATAAATGTAGATACAGGAATGCGCCCGAGTGTACACATGTATATATATATATATATATATATATATATATATATATATATATATATATATATATATATATATATATATATATATATATATATATATATATATATATATATATATATATATATATATATATATATATATATATATATATATATATATATATATATATATATATATATATATATATATCGATATATTTTTATAATCGCGGTGTTGCATTCTAACGCTCGCGCACCTGTTTGCAATAAAGTGCCTTTGTAAACTGAATTTGCATTTGAATGCAAGACATGGTCAGGAATGCATCTTCTGCTTACGTTAAATAGCCAAGAAATATAAAGAAGTAGCGATCTCACTGTCCTCTAAGTCTCATAGTCTTCTTTACCTCCCTCTCTCGTCCTCTCTCTCTCTCCCTCTCTCTCTCTCTCTCTCTCTCTCTCTCTCTCTCTCTCTCTCTCTCTTCCCCTCGCACACTCGCTCGCTCTCTTTCTCTTACTCACTGTCTGTCTCTCCATCCTTCTGCCTCGTCTTCTCCTTCTAGTCCTTTGAAAATGTAACGAGTTTAAGAGAGAAACTCCGAGCAACGGTATATCCACGACCGTTCTTTTTACCACTCGCTCTCAACTTCTCCTTGCAATTTGTTATTTGCCTTTTCGCAACTTCGCACAGCGACGCAATTGCAATCCGCGCGAATGATGCATTCAGAAGGCTGAGACACCGTGTAAATAGTGACGAATTAAAGAACATCGGCTATACGGCGAATATGAATTTTACTTACTCGACGATCCACGATGATGCAAATCGCTCTCTACATTTCCTTCTCCAAAGGAACGTTCGGGATATGTTTTATTTAACAGTTTTCATTTGATTTATTAAATAAATTACGCTGCGGCTAGCCGTCCGGTTATCGGACGAAAGGCGTATTATTCGTCCGGATAGCGTCTCAGTTCACGCCGTGTTTCCACGTACATATTATTGTGATTCATGTCAGCTAGTATCCGGACGAACAACATATATATAATCGTCCGGATAGCATGTGTTAAATTGTTAAACAATCTATCTGGACGAATAATTTACACGAATTCGTCCGAATAAAATCTTACTAATTTTGTTTGGGCTTGTTTATTTGTTTGGTGTTGTTTGGGTTTGTTTGGGTTTGTTTGGTGTTGTTTGGTGTTGTTTGGTGTTGTTTGTTTGAGTTTGTTTGGGTTTGCCAAACAAACCCAGACAGCGTAAAAAACAAACCCAAACAACACCAAACAAACCCGTACAAACCCGAACAACACCAAAGAAACCCAAACAAAATTATAAAGATTTTATTCGGACGAATACGTGTAAATTATTCGTCCAGATAGATTGTTTAACAATTTAACATTTTCTATCCGGACGATTATACATATATATATATATATATGTATATATGTTATTCGTCCGGATGCTAGTTGACATGAATCACAATAATATGTACGTGGATATACGGCGTGAATTGAGCCGCTATCCGGGCGAATAACATACGATTATTCGTCCGATATCGGGACGGGTAGACACTCCGAATAAATTATAGAAGGTTGAAATGAATAACGTTACAGTCTCGAGCTTTGAGAAACTTGGGTCTTCGGAAAATTCGAAGTTCGAGTGACTGTGATTGAGACCAATTTTTAATCTAGCAGTCCAATCGAGTTCTCAATACAAAAACATTAATTCTGCACAATTGATTTTGGGGGGGCGGGGGGGGGGGGGGGGGCTTCAGGAATCTTTCTATGTCTTTGAACTGTAGTAGCGATTATACGATTTAGGAGATGCAATTATGCAAGACTTTTTTTCAATAAAAATATTTATAATTGCTCAATGAGAATTAACCCTTTTTTTATTTTAAAAAAATGAGTAAACTCTCGAGATAAATCGCTTTCTTTTGCCTCAATGCAAAAGCATTCTTCCTTTGAAAGGAGAATAAGAAAAGGCAATGAAGTTGTTAAGACGACAGATCCTGCGGAATATGAAACGAGTGGATAATCCCTAAGACTTCTTGATGAGAAAAGCCCCTGTGGAATTTCTTAAATCGGCCTCTACCTATATGCCTATCGAGCGAATGAGTGGCTTACGTCGCCGAGATCACCGGATGATCATCAACTCTAATCCGACTTCCGATTCGAAAAGGAAGTGGCACTGAGACGACCACATTGCCGTATCACGTTCTCGTTAACAGAATTTCTCATTTTTCTCAAATATAATCTTTCTTACACGCGCTTATTGCAAAATAATATATATATGTATATATATATATATATATATAGTGGGTCGAAAAAGTATTTGTACATCTTACACGGAACTTTTGTTAATTTGGCTTTATTTGTGTGCGTGTTTTCCCAAGATTTTTGTAAACAAACACCATGTATATTTAGTATAAGCTATCGAACACAGGAACTTAATAAAGCATTGTATTTTTTCGTAGGATAATTTAAGAACGACCACGTGTACAAATACTTGTTTACCCCCTGTATATGTGTGTGTGTGTGTGTGTGTGTGTGTGTGTGTGTGTGTGTGTGTGTGTTTCTTTATGTTTTTTTGAATCATCTGCTTTTTGTCTTTCGCATACCATTTCTACAAATGATATGAATCGACAATAACTAAGCAACTTTTTAAAGTACTTAGCACAAAATGCGTAGTACATTTTTTTTCACCGCAGG
>OY723389.1:52772748-52955248 GCA_963210295.1 Ophion ellenae
TTGAAATTTGGTATTCTCTTGTTCTGTTCCAGGCAAGGCTGTGCCGTTCGTCGAGCTCACGGTAGCGCACGCCTCGGTCGTTACCATATTGGCGATCAGTTTCGAGCGTTACTACGCCATTTGCGAGCCTCTGAGAGCCGGGTGAGTGATTTTTCTTTTCCTTCTGATCCGCGGTCGTCATCGTATTATTCCTTCTCGATTGACATTGATTGGATATTTTCTCTACCTCGTGTCAGTCCATCGTGTCCACATGCAACTTCTTTTTTTTCATCAATCGATATCGAAAAATCGTGGACCATTCGAAGCAAAATTTTAGCGAGCATGGATCCTAATTAAAATATACACTCGAATGTTTCAGCTACGTGTGCACAAAAGCGAGGGCCACTTTTATCTGTCTCGCCGCCTGGATCGGAGCCGCAATCTGCACCAGGTGAGACAATCAAGAAATACTCCAATTTCGTCCGCTCCGAACGAAATTGACTCCAATTACGCAGCTCTCTTGATCACGCTACTGTTTTCGTCTTTTTTTCACGCCCATTTGTAACCTTTTCAAATTTATTTGATTTTATCTTTTCCTCTTTTTCTCCCTGGCTGTCGGCTTGTCGAATGAATTCTAAAAACACAATATCATTCTAAAAAATTAAAACACCGCACCGTTCCCAAAAAAGTAAGAACCGGATTGCTCCAATTTTTGTACCATAATTTCTTTCTCGTATTTCGAGAAGAAAAAAAAAATTCGCGAAAAAAATCTGAAATCGAACGCCCCCTCACTGTGGTTGGGCAATCAATCATCGGGGGTGAGTGCGACCAACAACTTTACCTCTCACGTATATGGGAGTTTGAATAATTCGGTTTTTCTTGACGTACGACACAGGACTTGTGGTGCGAAGGAAGATATTTGACAATGATAAAGTGACTCGATTAAAAGAGACAATATATAATACTAGTGATAATAATAAAAAATATTAATAATAGTAATAGTAATTCGTAAACAATAAGCAAAATAATAAACATTCATAATAGTAATAGGAAATAATAAATAATAATGATAATAGGCAGCAATGCAAATTGAATAGTAATGACAACAATAATGTTAAAATTTATCAAATCAATATAATAGCAAAATATGCCAAAGTCTATACTTAACAAGATTACAGAATACCATGCAATTACTATAGTACTGTACCATAAACCTGCTATATATGCAGGGTGTCCCATTTATCCTGGGAAATCGAAGCGAAGTGAATACAAAAATCCCACGTTTCGTGTACATTCCAACGAGAAGTAAAATGGCAAAATACGTTTTTTTAATGGACGTTTTCAAGCTGATTTCAAGGGCAACTTTTCTAAAAATGGAAAACTACATTTTTTAAAGCGGCATCTTATTCCACGTAAAAAACCGGTCACTTCAGGCCAAAACATTTTATTCCTCGGGCATTTTTTTTTCTACAAAAAACGTTCAGAATGCTAGCCTCACACTTTTAAACGTTAATTAATACGGCAAATAAATAATTGATAAACTCAAAAAGTGAGTCTCTCTACGGACACGGTTAAAGTTAAACGGAATAGTTTAAAAAACACCGAAGTTCATGGCCAAATAAAAAAAATATAGGACAAAACTAACCCTTTTTCACGTAGCATGAGATGCCACTATATCAAAAAACAAGTTTCGATTTTTTCAAAAAGTGGACCTTGAAATCACCTTGAATACGTCTACTGAATAAACAGCGATCTCGGCATTTCACTCCTCGTTTCAATCTACTCGACATGTGTCTCGGGCTTTTTCGACTTACTTCGCAATGTATAAATGGGACTGTTAGGAATATATTCGGCGTATCGTTCGCTCGTAATTCGATCAAGAGTGATAACACTGGACGGAAACTGCGATTTATGTGATTGGGAAATTCTCGCGGGTACTTAAGTTGCGCCGGCAATTCGCAATTGGATCATCCGCGTGTACGCTCGCTCCGCTACATTTGATTAATCGTGCCCGGGCAAAATTCCTCGTCGATTGTATCGTGCCCACGTCAAGCGGCGAAAACGGATGCACCCGAAACATCGAAGATCTGTGTAATTGATTGTTCGCCCGCAATAATCGAGCGCGATTGGGTCAACGGGTGCGGAATGGTAACCTGCGAAAAATCAATTATTCGCTTATACTCCGTATCCGCTAATTACTGCTATCACTTATTCGACTGTGTATGTATATATATATATATATATATATATATATATATATTAGTATGTACGTATAAGTATATACGTATGTGTGTAGTGCCCTTGACCAAATTCTATCAGTGCTTTGCGATAATTCACTCACATCACCAAATAACATTATTGTTATTTGCTCGTTGCAAACGCATTTCTATGTTACGTATTGATTATTAAATATTGACGCGAATTTCTCATGATTGAGAAATTGATGATCAAATTGAATACACTGACAGAAAAATCCTATTGATATTAACTAACCGCGTCTATTTGATTTTTTAATTCGAATTAACTAGATTTTTCTTAAAATCAAATTTTTCCTATTCCATTCCATTATTGGAATTATTCATTTTAAATATATTTATTTATTCAAATCAAAATCTATTTAATATCGTCTAATAAACATTTACATTTTATTGAATCCTAATAAATCTGTGATTTGGTTTCAACTGTTCGAAAAACAATTTACTTGAATCCACTAAATGTATGTATTTAATTTTTTTTAATTGAAATTCAATATAATTTTCGTAGTCAACTGTTTTTCTAGTAGTAGTATTATTTATTCCGTGTATACCCTTAAAGGGTGCTTACGTACTTGCCCTCCCCATCCCCACTTACATAGGTTTACATAAATTTGATATAATTTGAATGCTTAAACCTACTTTCTATTCTCTTATTTTCTTAGCCGCTCGAATTGCCTCACGAAGTTACACAGTTGTTTTACCGGTTTTAATTTTAGTTGCGCCTCTATTTTCTGATCGATTTCCTCCCCCTTGTATCAACCGTTTTTCTATAAAATTAAACTAATGGTCTGTCTTTAATGCAACACACACATCAAAGGGCGGTGGGGATAGAGGCGCTGGAGAGAGAGGAATTATTTATATATACATACATATACATATATATATAGAAGTTATGTTTGAAAAATCTATAGCATGTTATTCGATAAACCGCTTTCATTGTCACAATGATATTAACTAATTGATATAGTTCTTGTGGTCCAACAAATAATTATAAGAATTCATTTGGTCTCTTGTGCCATATCTACGACTAGGATGTTACAAGCACTCGGTAGCATAGGGTCAGCGTGCGAAACTATAGGTTTGGCGAAAGTTTTCGAAATATTTTCTTCGAAAAAAATAATCTCAGAAGGCCAGGGAACGACGAGTTCCGATACAAAATCATTGGGGTAAAACTCTCTATTAAGTGTTTCATTTCATATTGGATTTATGAAATATTTTATGCATGTAGTATACTTAGATTTACAGTGTATGTTGAAAGCAAATGACGATTTATTCGAATCGAATCTTTATTTATTCAATTTGAATATATTTTAAACGAATAGCTGAAACAATTTAAAAAATATCTTTGGAAACAAATTACATCATAGTAGGCCGCGAGACAAGGAAAAAACCTATTCGATTTAAATAGATTCTATTCAAAATATTTTTTTTGCAATGTATAAATAGGAAATGTCGTCAGTCCTTTCAACGAAATATGTACATTGAAATGAGTTCACTCTATTTATGGAATATATTCGTTTTAGTGTGGAATGGGTTATTACTATTGATGAAATGACAATGATATGGTAATAAACGAATGATAAAAAGATTACTACGAATAGTTAGGTGTAGATACAATAAATATATACAGGGTGAGTCACGCGAAACAGAACAACTGAATATCTCTGTTGGATTTGCAAATACGAAGTATCTACTTATCAGAATTTAAATGGTTTGGAAAGTTGGATGGACGCACATGGCTATCATAATTGTTTTTTTCTTTTTTTTCAAGGTCATCAAAGTTTTTAAAATGGAATGACATATTCTTTCCCCTTGCACATTGTAGCCGGCATCTAAACGAATTCAACTATGTAACATTTCGAGTGACCTTCAAATGACCTTCAACCCAGAAATATTAAATAAAATACTGTCGACTTTCTCCAGACACGAAAATCATGATGATTTGTTCTTCCTTCGAGTGACGCATTGTGAAACGTTCATCGATAAACTGATAGATTAGAAATTATAGAAACTTCAGGAATCTGATAGCAAGAAGGTATTCACAGTATTAAGTAGCTTATAAACACGATTGTGTACATAGGAATAGGTGAAGGTGTTTCGTAAATCTTCTGTCATCACCTAACCTTTTACTCTGTTGTAGTACCTTCGAATGTATCTCAGCTCACAGGAATCATTTAGCGTAGCAGAAATAAACAAACAACTCTTTCACGTTGAATTATTATTATTCAATATTTCTGGGTTGAAGGTCATTTGAAGGTCATTACATGGTTGAGTTCATTTGGATGGCGGCTAAAATGCGCACGGGAAAATAATATACCATTCCATTTCTTTTAATTTGATGACCTTAAAAAAATCGAAAAAAATATTATGATAGCCGTCCTTCCAAACCGTTAAAATTCCGATATGTCCATACTTCGTATTTTCAAATCCAACAGAGATATTCAGGTGTTCTATTTCTCGTGACTCGTCCTGTATACATATATATTTATCAATTATCTATATATACCTAATTATTAATAATAATAATTGTTGTGAATAATTTTTTTCGTTTATTTCTTTGCTATTATCCTTTATTTATTATATTTATCTTTTTTCATCATTTTATTTATGATCACTAATATACCGACAGAAGGTCAATAACTGCCGATACCTTGGTGTAGATACTTGGGGTGTCTGTCCACCAGAGAATCAGAAGAATATAGGGCCGTCTATACCATGACGGGTTTTTCACAGTTTCCCCGTACCCTCGGCAAATGCGGTATAGTGTACCTCTCAGGAGCTGCAGTGTAGAGCTCAGGAATTAATTGAGAAGTCAATAAAATAAAAAATATTATCATTGATTTATTATCTTATACAATTATGGAACGAATGTTGTCGAACGACTCGAAATAAAATATAGATCATCCGAAATGACATTCAATTTAATTCGAATTTCTTCATGAAAAGTTTCCCAAAAAGCCCAAACGATAATTAACATTTATTCTGCGGATGAAATAGGAAATTCACACTCAACACCTTTTTTGGCTTAAAGACTATCACAACACGTTTAGTTGAGAAAGAACGAGAAATCCAATGGACATAGTTCGGGCCGCGTATTAAGGTCCGTATTAAGGTAGTATCTGCTTACAACATCGAGTAGGCAATGTAAGGGGTGATCGATCGAGGCTTTCAAATGCGAAGTTATCTCGGCTTTGAAGTTCCCGGTGCTTATGTATGCAAAGGCAGGAAAGCGACGATTGGTCAAAGGAAAAGAAATAGAGAGAGAGAGAGAGAGAGAGGGAGAGAGAAAGAGAGAAAGAAAGAAAGAGGGAAAGAGAGATTAGGTTAGATTACTATACGTTTATGAGTGCACTAGGACTAAAATGTCCTTTGGCATACAATCCTCGATTTGCGAGCAAAGCAAGGTTGCTTGAAAAGTGAGAGATTTTTATATCACCCGATCTAAGGATTCGTCTAGGCATTTTTCTTTCTTTTTGTCGTGAAGTCTCCTCTCCCTCTCTCATTTTCGTTTATATTAAGTTTTGATTGTAATATTTTTATTTAATGTTTACGTTGTTTTTTTTTTAATTTTATACTCTACTTCATCGTATATTGTATTCTTTATTTTTTCTTTTACATCGAATAATTATTTATTTAATTTCTGTTTATTTTAATTTTATATCGGATCTTTGCTTCTCGAATCTCCGCTTATTATTGTTTTATACCGTATCTTCATTTCTTTAATTTGTGTTTCTCGTTTGTTTCATGTTGAATGTTCGGTTCTTTAATTTCTATTCATATTTCCTTTACAGTGGGTAAAAAACGGTTTTGTACATCTCACACGAAACTGTTGTTAATTTGGCTTTATTTTTTTGTTCGTGTTTTCCCAACATTTTTATGAACCGACACCATGTATATTTAGGATAAGCTATCGAACACAGGAACTTAATAAAGCATTTAATTTTTTTCGAAGGTTTATTTGAAAAAGACGACGTGTACAAATACTTTTTAAGCCACTGTATATCGAATGTTTATTTATTTAACTTCTGTTTGATTTTCTTTCATATCGAACCTTTATTTCTTTAAGACCTGGTTATTTTTGTTATATATCGAATCTTCATTTCTATAATTTCCGTGTGTTTTCATTCTCTTGATTGGTATCTTCATAGTTGCCCAAACTTAAAGTGGGACACAATAAATTTTATTAATAAATCTCTCTCTCTCTCTCTCTCTCTATCTTTGATCCCGCACTACATGCTGAAAGAAGCCCATGGGATGATTTCGCGCGGAAATGAGGCCCACGTAACAAATTCGGCCCGTATTACCGCGTGACGTTTTGTTCACTTCGTGCTAGAATTTATAAGCGTTTTCCGACACTTTGCCGCCGCGAGAGTGGCCGTTTGTGGAAAAGACAGAGAAAGAGCGCAGAAGCCGGCAGCACGTTATACAGCCCCATATATATTTCTACGTCGTATAGAAACGTCTCCCGTAGTCAAAGACACTTGACGAAGACGAGTTACGACCGAGCCGCGGATCTCAATGGCTTCGCATTCTGTACCACGCGGAGCGAAGAGATCCAGCGTGGCCCTTTCAATAAGACAAATAGACAAGCGACGTACGGAGCTAAACGAAACGATAAATTCGTCAGAATGAAAGTCTCGGAACAAGACACAAATAGACAATATATGTTTGTATATATATGGTCCTGCTCCCCCGACTGAGAATAATTTTAGAAAAACTCGATTTTAATGAACAGCGGAGTACGAAAAAAAATTATCGCTACTTGATACTATAGAACAGTGCAATTTTTTTTAATTCCAACAATAAATTTTACCGCGAGGCGATATAGCAGAATTAATTTTTCTAATACCATTAAAAAAAATGTTTCGCTACTTCAGCACGCAATACAAATAACTATTAATGTAATTAATAGTTGATATTAATTAATAACATGTAATTAATAGTTAATATTAATTAATAACATGTAATTAATGTAATCATAATTAAAAAAATAGCATTGTTATAATAATTAAATAATAATGTGATAATAATTTGATAAATAAATGTGATTATGAGATAATGAAGAATAAATAAATCCAGCACGCTATATAATAATGTACTATTTTTTTGTGTTTCTCTACTTATTAAAATCGAGTTTTCAAAATTATTTTCGGTCAAGGGAGCGAGACCATTTTTCGTGTTTCGTTCATGTGTCAATTCAACGAAAATACTTTGATATTTTTCGAGCCATCGGCGAAATTGTCTCGTCTCGTTCGCGCAAAGGCGCTTAAATAGCGCCGTTATCAACCTTCAAAGGAACGTTGACTTGTAACGTTTAATTTCTTATCGCCCTCGAGGCAACCTTCGCCTGCACAGATTTTCACAAAGGGTCGCACTCGTGATCTTTCCGCACTTCCCTCGAGACCGTAGTTCGCGGAAACGCCGCGTATAATATGATTAATACTCTCGTCCGAATAAAGAGGATAGAGGGAATTGATCGAGGGGGCAGAAAAGGAGCTGAGCGTGACACGATTCTCGAGAGGTTTCAATCACACGAAATCATATCAGCTTCGCCCATTTCTTTTGGGAAGAAAATTATTCAAGGCGTTAATCGCATTGAGTCTTTATATACTTATTAATAAATAAAAACTAATCATTGTGTAAATTTAAAGCTCTGAAATCGATAACGCTCACGTTGAGTTATAACGAAATTTGAGACGCTTTTTTTTTATTTTACGAATGTTCATGAGCGATGTCTGGGGAATGTAGAGAATGGGGTAGGATTCTCCAGTTCAATCCTCGTAAGCGCTGTCCAACCGGTTGAGCAACACGTAGCCTAGCGTTGTCGTCCTGCAAAATCAACTTGTCATGGTGTTTCTCCCATTTCGGCCTCTTCTAGTCCAGAGTTCGCTTTAAAAGCATCAGTTGCAGTCGATAACGATCCCCAGTGATGCTTTCCGACGCTTTCAGCAGCTGATAATTCACGGCAGCTGATTTTCCGCGCTTCTTGTTGTCCATAGAGAAATCACGACTTTGGAAGCGGCGAAGGCATACACTTCCTGTAGGAAACGTTGTGTTTCCGTGGCCGATCTGCCAGCCAGGAAATAATGCAGCATAACTGTCCGCAAATGCAATTGTTTGGAACAAAACTTTCCATTGTAAAGACAATTAAAACAGATGATGTTAACGCACACATGACACCTATGACGTTGGGCGGGGCTCCATGGATATATCGTCATGTGTATTGCCAACTTTTAATTCGGGTGAATAGTTTGCCTAACGCCATCTATTGCCAGCGGGCGATTTCACAAGTCTCTAATCAGAGTTTCAGAGTAAGGGTCAAAGATTTTCTTGTTTTCACAACAGAATGTACAAAATTCGATGAATTATCGACAATTCCATTTGTACCTTCTACTATTTTCCCGAAATTGCCATGTAACCGCAAATTTTATTTACTCGCGTAGTTCATTTTCGTATAAAGAGGATTTTCTTCGATTTGTATTCGGGCTTTGCGCCAACTCGTAGAGTCGGGCGCGTGTTTGCCAGCAAGATGACTACAGCTGAATTTCGCGAGGCGCTCAACTCCGGGCTTTGCTGTCTACAATTTATGTACGTTGTGAACTGCCGCCCATTGTAGAAGTCAGATGTTTCAGTTACGGTAAGCCGGTGTCGGCTTTTACCACAACTAGAGGGAGGCAAGTTATACCTCCGGGTATTATAATTCCTCGGAAACATTTGCTTGCGGCCCATTGTGCGAGCGAAACTCGAGCCTTTGTATTAGAAAAAATGTCACTCTCGTAAAATTGATATCCATATATCGTACAACGAAGATGGTACGTTGCATTATTAAGTGGTTGCATGTGAAACTGCCTGCTGGCGATAGGTGGCGTTAGGTCCACCATTTGCTCGAATACGAAGTTGGCAGTACACATGATGATAAATCCATAGAGTACCACTTGAACGCCATAAGTGACATTTGTGCGACTCGTCGACATCATTTATTTTAATTGTCTTTACAATGGCAAAGTCTGTTCCAAATAAGTCAAACTTGCCGAACGTTGTGCCCCATTATTCCCGGGCAATGAAATCGGCCGCGAAAATGCATCGCCTGCTAGAGGAAGTGTATGCCGAAGATGCTCCATCGAGTACAAAGTGCAAAGAGTGCTATCGCTGCTTCCAAAGTCCTGATTTCTCTATGGGCAACAAGGAGCGCGGAAAAGAGGGCTGTTGTGGATTACGAGCTGGTGAAAGCGTCGGAAAGTATCACTGGGGATCGTCATCGACTGCAACTGATGGGTTTGAAGCGACCTCTGTACACGGAAAGGCCGGAATGGGAGAATCGGCATGACAAGTTGATTTTGCAACACGACAAAGCCAGGTCGCATGTTGCTCAACCGGTTAGGAAGTACTTAGAAGAAGTCAACTGAGAAATCCTCATTCACCCGTCATATTCCCCAAATATCGCTCTCTCCCATTACCATTTGTTCCGGTCGATGCCGTCAGGGTTACAAGTCAGCACTTTACCTCGTAAGAAGGAGTGAAAAATGACTCGAAACAAGCTGAATTCTTCCTGCATGGAATCCGCTTGTTGGCCGCAAGATGGGCCAAGGCTGTCTGTTTCGATAAAAAAAATGCCGTATACATATTACCGGGTGTATTGTTATGAATGGATAATCCTGCAACTGTCGATAGGTCAGGTCATGCCCTACTACATATGCTGGAATTTCAATTTAGTAAAAGACCCACGGTTTTCGAGATAAAAATCATCTGTTTTTGGTTTTTCGCATGCCATTTCTACAAATGATAACTTTTTTTGTCCGTATTTTCAAAAAATACTCTTGCTTATTAGTTTTATCTAGAAAAGTCTTGTTTTCAACGTTGAATGTGAAGAAAACTTTATTTAAAAAATTTTGTGCGGAATTTTTATACAAACCAAGTCGAACATCTGACTTTCATAGCCTGCGGTGTCAAAAAAATGTACTTCGCATATTGTGCCAATTACTTTAAAATGTTGCTTAGTTATTGTCGATTCATATCATTTGTAGGAATAGCATGCGAAAAACCAAAAGCAATCAATTTTTCTCAAAAAATAACATAAAGCTCAAAATCTCGAAAACCGTGGGACTTGTACTAAACTGAAATTCCAGCATATAGTAGGACATGATCTGACCTTTTATGAATGGATATATATATATATATATATATATATATATATATATAGTATTATCATTACTCGAGTATAGACGATGCCGTCAGAACATTTTCTTCCGTTCCTTCTCACCGCGTTACTCTAATCCCGTTGATCTCCAGCAGTTCCTCTCAATTTCCTTGACAAACACCAACGAAGAACGGATTCTCCCTGAAATTCCCTTCGACACACATATACAGACACCGCTATCCATACACGAGGCAAAAGCTGGTATCCTCGTTTTTCAGCGTAAGAGGGTTGTCCATATTTCGAGATCTCGACTACATACGTATAGTTCAGTCGCGTATAGAATACGGCTCAGAAGTTTGGCCTCACTTTTCGTATTTCCGGTCGCGACAGGGAAACTTCGATATCTCGGCCAAAAAGTGGCACAATTGATCGCGACGGTATCGTGGCGTCTAAATATGGATACATTAAAAAAAAACTGTAATGGATCCAAAGGGTTTGCTTCCTTTTTTTGATGACACATACAACCGGAAGAATAATACGGAAAACGTGAAGGTTACGGTAAGTTGAAGCAGAATTCCATTTTCAGTGGAATTTCCTGTACGACCGCCAGCGGTCTTCTCGATCGTGTCCTACTGCGTGCGCGAATTAGTTTCGTGCACGGAATTTCCATGTAGTGTCGCGCTTGTTCGTTGCTCATACGCGCACCGTGGACTCCAAATTAATTCATGCATCGGATTAATTAATTGCGAAAAAACTCTCGGAGTATACCATTTTTGGGGATCTTTTTTAAAAACGTGCAAATCAAGAAAAAGATCCGTCGTACATTATTTATTGATACTGTGACTACGTGCAATTTATTTATTTATTTGGCAATATTTATCTCGTGCTAGGGTACGAGGTGCAAGGCTCTGTAGAAAATATACATTTTCATGGTGGGCGTGCTGCTCCCTGGGTTCATGGACATGGAAAAACTTAGAAGAATTTTGGTTGGGTTTGCGTGGGAACTGAAAAATCTAGGATTTTTGTTTGGGTTTATTTGGTTATGGAAAATCGGGGAAATTTTTTTATTTGGGTTTGTTTGGAATCTGAAAAATCTGGAACGACTTGTGTTTGGATTTGTTTGGAAATTGCAAAATGTAAGAAGATTTTTACTTGGCTTTGTTTCGGAACTCGAAAATCTAAGCTTTTTGCACAGTAATGCTACATTCATAGTCTGCCGAGCCAATTTTGGCAATTTCAATCAAATTACGCACTGCCAACTTTCATAAAAATGATTCTAAATTTTTTTAATTCAAAAATTGCTGGACAGACTATAGAAAATCTATTTCCGGAGATTGAAAAGAAATTGCGTTGAAAAACATTAAAAACTGTTCGCGTTCTCGACTAGTCCAGTAAAATAGACAACTCAGCACTTTTTAGCGTAGAATACAAATTTTTGACTGAAGGTAGATGATTGCATACTGAAAGTAACTCCAATAAAATGTTGCCCAGCAAATCGCCCTAATCCTAAGAAATAGGGGTCGAAAACTTAAAAATCGTCGTATCTCGAAAATTATAGCCCAATGAAAAAATGTTTCAAACAAAAGTTGTTTGGAATAATAAAATAAGTTATTTGACGTCCAATCCCCTATCTTGATAAATAGCGGCAGAACAACACAAGAGCACCACTGACCCAGACAAGGATGCAGCGATATGTCTACTCCGCTCGCACACGCATCAACCCCGAATTTTCGAATCGTTTTTGTGTCGCTATTTTCAAAGATAGGGGGTTGGACGTCAGATAACTTTATACGAATTTTATTATGCCAAACAAGTTTTGTTGGAAACCTTTTTTGATGGGGCTATTAATTATCGAGATACAGCGATTTTTAAGTTTTAAACCCCTATTTCTTAGGATTGGGGCGAGTTGAGGGCCGAAATTTTATTGAGGTTACTTTCACTATGCAACCATTTACCTTCAGTCAAAAATTCATATCCTACGCCAGAAAGTGCTGGGTTTTCGTCGCTTTTACTGGACTAGTCCCCAAAGATGTAGTCGCGAGAAAAACGCGTTTAATCCTCCCTGCCCTCAAGGCAGGCGCTTGGCGTAGGCAACCACATTTCCTCTCGTAACTCCCGCCCTAATTAAAATTGAGGAATATTTTTTTTTCTTTTTTAAATTACCCGTTCAAGTATAAAGAATAATGATCAACAATCGAAGAAGAAAAAATTGATCATTTCGAAATGTTGCAGATACATAACTCCTTAATTTTTCTTATTATAAAAATATTTAGAACAATAGTAAAAGGCTTACCTTTATATTTAATTACACAATAATTAATGTAACAGTACAAAGTTTATATCAAATTTAATGATATAATAATTAAATATTATAACATTACGAAGTTTATATTATATGAAATTATATAATAATTAATATAACGGTGCAATGTTGATATTACATTTAATTATATATTAATCAATGTGACAGTACAGAGTTTATATTATTTATTTTCCTCTTTCGTAGCTCGAACAGAACAACATTTTTTTCTTGTCTTCCCCTCCATAATTCAATTTCGTCCTCGGTACACGCTATATCATATTATCGTGCCGGCCTACATAATCGTTTATCGCTGAAATGATTGGATTCTGGCGGAAATTGCATTCGATCTTGATTCTCCGTGTGTCCGGCTCGAAGGGGGAGAGCTCGTGAAATAAGGGTGAAACTACCCCGAAAGTGACAAAGTTCGCGACCTCTGCTTCCACCAACCCTGGCGAAAAAAGAAAAAAAAAGTTTTTTCTTTTTTCTTCCTGTAGATGAGACGTGCAATGCCTCTCGGTATCTTTTTATTGCTCCCTCTCGTGCATTTGGCTACCTCCCTGCTGACCCCGATTCCCAAGTACCCAAACTTTCCGGCCTTGATATACACATCGGTGTAGTTTGGTGCTCTTGCGATAAATCGTCGAACGGGAATCGTCCAAATATATACTTGAAAGCTCACTCAAGCAAGATGACCAAAAAAAATTGTTGCGAAATGCTTTTTTTATCGTCTTCATTGAATTGTTTTTCTATTTTTTCATTACTGCTTGTTGAGAAAGGAGAACGAGGGCATAATAAGACTATCAATCAATCAATCAATCAATCTCTCTATCTCTCTATCTCTCTCTCTCTCTTTCGTTTGCTATGTTTCCCTGGTCTTTTCGTTGCGTTTTTTTTCGCTTGACACCTGATCATCAGAAGTAATTGCATTTCCTTGTTCATTTCTCATTCTCACACTACACATAATTGACCAATATGCGTGAATGTTGTTAATATGATCTTTTTCGCTTTTTGTTAATTTGATTAAGTTAGACTCAGGTGCATAATTTAATTTTTGTTTATATCGAGTTTCACTTGGTATTCCAATTTGTTGTTTTATTTCGTTATTATATTTTATTTTGTTTACATATTTCATTTTCCACCACATCGCCTCATATATCTTTGTATTTTTCTTTTATATCGAATCTTCATTTCTGTTTATTTTTTGTTTGATATTAAATTTTTTCTTCTTCCCATTCCTGTGGATGTTTTTTTTCTTCATCTGTACCTTTGTATTTGCCCAAGAGTTTACTGGAGTATAATAAAGCAATCAATCAATACTCTTGCTGAAAAACTTCGCGAGCCTTTTTCCAGCAAAATTCCAAAAAGTTTTCGCGGATTCCCTCAAACGCGGAATAGTGGGTCATTTCCCTCCAATAACGCTATTCCGAGAAACTCTAAATGCAAAGGAAAAAAAATCACTCCCACGTATGGAGCATAAAACGCGAAGTTGCGCGTGATATAAAAAGTCACGGGCGGTCAGAAATGTCCAGCAACCGCTTACATTTCCCTTTTCGTACGCTCGTTTGATTCGCATATGTTTATTCCGTCGAACGACGAACCGCGGATTTCTCGACGATTTTATTTTTCGTTTCCCTAACGCGAGATTAAAGATCTTTTATGACCCTCCGCTTCACCGGATGTGCCGTTTCCGACACACGCAAAAGAACTCGAATAAGTCTGAAGTAGGGCTCAATCCCATTCGCCATACCAATCAAATGTCAACTTTCAACCAGATCTCGATACGAAATACCCTTGAATTTTTTTCTTCAATTGGGGCGACTCAACACTTCGGGGAATCGTAAATAAATTATACTTGATACCATACGACTGGAAAAAATGCTCATCAGACTCTTTACCACACTATTTATAGTGCCTAGTACAACATTGGATAGTTGCATATGGACTTGAAGTTTGCATCGTTGGAATACAGCGAAAGTTTTTTTGTACATTTTTATTTTCATACAAAGACTTTTTTGGCAGTTTTGTCTCGTGGATCTCCGCATAATCGTCTCAAAAAGCGCTTCTGGGATTATTGTAGAAAAAGTCCGGCAAAAAAGAACTTTAAACGGTTGAAAGAAAAATGTTCGTAGCATTCCAACGATGCAAACTTCAATCTCATCGGTTGCATGTAAAACCGCCTGCTCGCAGTAGATGGCGTTCGGTACGCTATGTTCTCGAATAAAGATTTGGCACTACACATGATGATGGGTCCATAGAGTCCCGCTAAAACGCCATAAGTGACATTTGTGCGAGGTGTCAACATCATATATTTCAATTGTCTTTACAACGGCAGGTTTTGCCTCAAACAATCACATTTGCGGAAAGTTATGCTCCATTATTTCCTGGCAAAGAAATCGGCCGCGGAAACGCATCGTTTCCTAGAGGAAGTGTATGCCGAAGATGCTCCATCGAGTACAAGGTGCAAAGAGTGCGTTGGCCGCTTCCAAATTAATGATTTCTGTATGGACAACATGGACCGCGGAAAAACACCCAAAATGGGGCTGTCGTGTATTGCAACCTGGTGAGAGCGTGGAAAAGCATCACTGGGGTTCGTGATCGACTGCAACTAATGCGTTCGAAATGAGCTCTGCTCGGGAAGAGGCCGGAATGGGAAAATCCCCATGACAAGTTGATTTTGCAGCACGACAACGCCTGGCCGCACGTTGCTCAACCGGTGAAAGAAGTACTTAGTTAGAAAGAGTCAACTAGGAAATCCTATCCCACTCGCCATATTCCCCAGACGTCGGTTCCTTCGATTGCCATTTGTTCCGGTCGAAGCAGTCAGCCTAAGGAAGTTCGTACTCGAAATGCGCAGTGCCTGGGACGTAGCCATCTCGCTGGGTCCGATTCGGATAAAGAACTTTGCCGTATTAGCCGCACCACATAGGGGCATTACGGAGATCCGATCTGCAAGTGTTCTCGACGATGTTCTCTCTGTGCTCTCGTCGTGAGCGGAATAACCGCGACGAGAGATCGCCCGGGAGAGATTCCGCCCTTTTGAGAAAATAACACGACGCGCGTGGGCGATATTGAATTTTTGGTTCACATATATATATGTGTGTGTGTGTGTGTGTATATATGTGTGTATATATATATATATATATATATATATATATATATATATATATATATATATATATATATATATATATATATATATATGACAGGACATACAATCCGTGGAAACGTGAGATACGTGTCGTGTTTCCTCTCTTTCTCTCACACTATCCCGTCCACTTTTGTTTATATTGCGTTTTTATTTCTGTATTTTATTTTCCTCTTTATGTTGTTTTCGATTCGCTATTCTATCTTGCTGCACCTTATATTGCTTATCATTGTTTTATATCGAATCGTCATTTATTTAATTACTCTTCATTTTTATTTTATATCGAATTTTCATGTCTAAATTCTCTGTTCATTTTTTTTGAGTATGTCGAATGTTTATTTCTTTAATATCCGTTTATTTTTGTTTTCTATCGAATTTGCCTTCCTTGGATTTCTGTCTCCCTCTTTGCCTCTCTCTCTCTCTCTCTCTAGCTCCCCCCCCCCCCCCCCCCCTCTGTCCTCGTCGCTCTCTCATTTCGAGAGGACAACAAATTGGAACACGTCTATTATTACGAAGGAAATGAGAACAAACCGAAAAAAAACAAAAAGGTCGATTTGTCGTTTACTCGAACCGTCACGTTTCCCTTGGGCTCCTGCATTCTCGATCTGACCGAGTTACTTTTGTGTTTCATATATTTTTTTCTCTGTTATGAGAAGAAAAGAGCGCAAGAGACAAGGAGGAATTTTTGCTAGTAGTTCGCACGCTGGATCCCGAGGTAAAATTCGTTCAGTGGCTACGACGGTGTAAGATCTTTGCTGGATTGTCACGGGAAAAGGCGATTCCCGGCCCCAGTGCACCCTGATCGTTCGGGTGGAAAAATGCAGCCCGGTATTCCTCGGTTGATTAAATGGAACGTCTGTGGCAAGCAGACAGTGCTGTTCCACTTTCTCACCCTTCTCTATCCCTCTCGTCCGATCCTCGAATCTACCACTCTCACTTCTCTTCCGCCCGCTTTACGATTCCCTTCTTTTTGCTTATCTTCGTAATTGAAGGGTCGCGATGAATACTGAACTGGCGCGGGTCCGTTGCTTTTAAATTCAGAGATTTGTTTCGATTATTTGGTGTATGGTGCATTTATATATATATATATATATATATATATATATATATATATATATATATATATATATATATATATATATATATATATTAAAATTTCATACGAATTTTCAAATTTTAAGTTCCAATTTTAGAACTTAGAATTTCAAATTTTAAGTTCTAAAACTTGCTTTGAACTTTCAAATTCCAAATGATTTTTTGACTTATTAAATTCCATGTACGTAGCACACACGTGTGTGTGCTGTGTGTGCGCACGTAGAATTTGCAGCGACAAAACCATTGGTCCTTTTTCTATTTTTACGTAAACATAAAAAAATGCTCAACATACATGTGCTCAAATATATTTCATGTCTTTATCTATATCATACATTTCTTATACATATAGAGGGTGTTCCAGAACTGAATGCGTTCCCTGAAGTGGGGGGTTGGGGGTGAAATTCCGAGTGGATTGATATGAGCATGTATGGGTCTCAGATCAACTCCCGAATTATTATTCATTATAATAATTCAGGGGTTGATCTGGGACCCCCACATGCTTATATCAATCGACTAAGAATTTCACCCCCAACCCCCCATTTCAGGGAACGCATTCAGTTCTGAGACACCCTGTATATATATTTATAAAATATCTAAATATTTTCACTTTACATTCAACAAACTCGAACATTTTTTATTTGCAATTTTTTCAATAATTCATCCGTACAAATAGAAACAACATCAATAACTATTCTGACATTTCAAATTCTGTTTATATATATGAAATTAGAAATATCAAAAAAATAATTAATGTAATTTTCGTTTATAGCAGCATAACAGTGGAGAATAGAAGAAAAATGCTAATGAAAAGTATCCAAGACTTTTGTGCATGGAAAAAACGCTGCAAAACAAAATTTTCCGGTTCATTTTCTCATTTGCAGGGGTTTTCTAATGCAACGGTATATTATTAAGGCGAAGAAAAATAAAGGGGAAGTACAAAGGGCGAGCTTCGGATTTTCCTTTTTGTCACGCTTGGTCGCGTCTAGTACTTTGAAAATGGCGGCGACTGTGTGGGTGGTAAATTCATGACGAACGAAAGCATGGGAATGTTGGCGCTGCAGGCGCCATTGCGTCGAATGCATTTTACATCTTACTTTTTTTGCTAGTTTTTTATTCGAGATTTCGTCCAGACCTGGGGCGTCGAGGGGAACGAGATTGAGAAAACTGAACGTTTCCTATTATCAAGAAGCGCGAAGGCGAATCGAGGTACAAAGAAAAAGTGCGGGCTATAAACGAGAGGGAGAGGGAGAGAGAGAACTGGAAACAGGACTTACGGAAGGATGTAACGAGAGAAAAAGAGATTGTACATATAAAATAATTTGTAATATTAAATTGAATTTTAATAGTAGTAGTAGTCTTTATGTTCAATGTATACCCTTTAAGGGTCTTTGCACATAGGCACTCGCACGTATACAATTCCCCTTCACATTTATTTATATAATTTTGATCGGTTCTTCCTATATTTCATTTTTCATTGACATCGATTCTTATTCTTCCATTCAAAAGGTTAATTTCATTATTGAAATTATTTTAAAATAATTTTTTTTTATATCTTTATTACAAAATTTATTTTAATTAACCCTTTAATTTAAAATTGGGCCTTGTTCAACACAATGACGTTTTTTAATTGCTTAGAATTAAATGTATGCTTTCAAATTGATGGAATTGATTTTTCCACCATCAAATTGTTTGCCTGGGTTAACCTTCTGTTGGCACACTTACCTCTGGCCATGATTTTGACACACCGGGTCGAATCGACCAGTTGTCTTCATCCATATGCCATTACCAACCCTTCGGTCGGTTCTTTTTTTTTAAGTCAGGCATATATTTTTAACACTTCCTAATATGTCTGCATGATTGGAATTCGGACGATATAAAATTAAATTATTGCGAAAATTTATTATATATATAATAGAGTTTTATTTGCACAACTTGTTATAAAGTTTTTTACAAAGTCTCTTTCACAAACGTACACCTAACAACTTACGTCTAAAATTCTAACCTATATCCTAACCACTACTGATCGCTGTCGCTCTCATCTTTTTCCTTTTTTTTTTTCATTTTTGCACATAATGCCTCTATTTCTTTGAAGTAGCGGCAAATTCCCACATTTATTTTCCCGCTTAACATATTAATGATCTCCCCCTTTATCGCAACCTCGTCAACTCCTTGTATCTACTCCTCCGCTTCTTTTCTTGCCTCTTTTGGCATCATTTCCCAGCCTTTTTTGCAAATTCGGAGGTGCTCCACCGTCTCAAATTTCTCCTCACAAATCCTGCACCGCCAATTTTTCTCCCCCTTCTTTCCCGCCCTCCATACATTTCCACATCTTATTCTTGCCCACAATTCTTTCTCCCTACCCTTCACTCCTTCCTCCTTCCAGTATTTCCATGGGCTTTCTTCGTTCTCCACCAAGTACTTGTATAAACTATCGTATGATGATTTTTGTACTCTTTCTTCTTCCTCCTCCAGTATTTTTTTCTTTAGGTTTTCTAATCCTTCTTTCACCTTTTTTTCTAGTACGAAAATTTATTAAATATTTTCCATTTTTGAACGGTGAGCATTTAATTTTTAATTCGCCTGGGTCAAAACGACTCAGTGTGTAAATAAAAGGGTAATATATACACAATACAATTTTAAACTATTATATACACATAATATTAAACTATTATATACACATAATATTAAACTAATATATACACATACAATTTTAAACTATTTGAAGAAACATTTTATTTGTATATAAAGATAGCAAACAGTTCAAAGGTGAAAAAATCATTTCGAAAAATTCGAACGCACGTATTTAATTCTACACAGATGAGAAAAATAAATTGTCCTCTTATAAAGAGGACAATTTATTTCTCTCATCTGTAGAATGTAGAATTAAATACGTGCGTTCGAATTATTCGAAATGATTTTTTCACCTTTGAACTGTTTGCTCGGGTTAATATCTTTATATACGAATAAAATGTGTCTTCAAATAGTTTAAAATTGGATTTGTGCCATGGCATTCTTCAAAATGATCTTTCTACCTTTAAGATATTGGATTGGGTCGATACATAGGTATATAACACAATTCGTAAGTTTCATTATTCAATAAATCACAATGCCCGTAAGCAGCGAAGTCTCCCGTCGACAATTTATTGTTTATATTTTTTACGATATACGATTAGTGCGGCACAGACACGGGCTCGAGCGATTGAAATTCGAGATTTTTTTCTAACGAGCTCGTTAAAAGTGAAGCGGAGCCGCGATTCTCTCGACTGATCTTACCGTATAATGAGAGCGAAGAAAATCCGAGTCAAATTCGATAAGTTTATCGGTAGCATGTGCACAGTAGCTTGTTCAATGGGCGTTGCAGTTTAAAAATATTCAATCTTCCTCTCCCCCCTCCCGCCCCCCCAACGCCTCGTACATTACATTACAAAAGACTCATAATTTCGAATAATTTTGAAACGTTTGAATTTCGGAGAAGCGATCGATTTCCGGTAACAGGATAATAGTGTTCATGAAGAATGTATATTCCAGGAATATTTAAAGAATTAAGCGGCGAACGAAAAGTGTGAAAATACGGCCTGTACATTTGAATTTTGAAAAACTGGTGAATCGGTAGTAGAGTAACAATGCTGCCGATCTTTGACAATAATATTCCGAAAATGCGTAGAATACTAATACATTTAATATATTGATGTAATTAATTACATTAATATTGTTTATTATAGTAATATTACTTAATATATTGAGATTCTTATACGAATATTACTTGCTATATAATTATTACTTAATATATTAAAATTCTTATATGAATCATATTTAATATATTAAGAACACCTTACTTTGACACTCCGAAAACCCGTTTCCTTTGATGTCGATGATTTTTATTGAGATGCCTGGGGCGCGCGCATAACAAATACTCGGGATATCCATCAGCGTTTCCGGTAAACTGGTAACACAATGTGCGTGACGGAGGCACACATTGCGCGGCTATGCGCGGACGAGAAGTCTGAACGTGAATTTAGTTTCTCCCTCATAGTATGCACGATACGCAAGCCAGTTTTATTGAAAAAAATACGCTCCCGACTCTCTTTCCGCGTATACGGGAAAATAAAATCAGCGCTGCCGATTCGCCGCCGGCGAGGACAAGGCCTTTCCCGGAATTTATAACTTTATGATCTACCGGAAGATCCCGCGCCCCCGTCGGTGTGTTCCGGCCACTTTTGTCGATAAATTCTTCGCCTCGTATAAATAGCGCTATGTAAAAAAAAAATAACCTAACTTCATATGAATAAATAAATATAGTGATATATAAAACGACCGGCGTTACCCCCACTTGTAGCGCAAAAAAAGGCCTTTTTCTTGAATTTTTTTAAAGAAAACTACAAAACTTTTTTAATCGATCAATATACCATCTTAAAGAACACATCTTGAAGAACTTTCAGTAATTTTTTTATTGAAAAATATTACATTGTTTAGTGGCAAATGGCCGTCAATGAAATAATGTTTTTATATACACGGTTTGCGGTGACCAACATTGCGGCGAAGTGGATCATCTGAAAAAAAATGCGGATGGATTTAGTCAAATATAAGTATAAACTAGTCTTTGATCGAAGGATTTTAAAAAATATTCATTTTTCACAAAATGGCGGACAGTCAAAGTTAATGGTTCGATTTTAACGAAAAAAAACGGCCATTTTTTTTTCAAAAAAAAAATCGAACGATTAAAGACTACATTTTTATGTATTAAATAAGCCTGCAAAATTTCAAGAAGATCGGTTCATTAGTGTTCGAGTAATCATGGTCACCGACTTCAGAAATGCCATTTTGAGAAAAACACGTTTAAAGTTTCGCTTTCAACGCTCTTTCAACGCTCATATCTCAGTCAATTTTGTTCGGATCGACTTGAAATTTTCAGGACATATTCTCAGATACTTATACTTCAAAAAAATGCAATAAAAAAAATCGATTTTTTCAAAATCGCAAGTGGGGGTAAGCCCTTAACCGTGCATCAGCTGGCGCATTAGCCGGTCAGCGAAAGGCCAAAGCTTCTCAGACCTTGCTGTAGATACTTGAGTAAAACGCCTGTGCACCTGAGAATCCGAAGAAAATGGGTCCGTTTATACCGGTATGGGTTTTCCACAGTTTCTCCGTACCCTCGTCAACCGTGGTATAGCGTAGCTTAAGACGACTGGAGATGGAACGGAAATTAGGTTCGATTAGCCAAGTGCGAGTGGGGAGTAATAGCAAAGTCTTCAATTGGAGAAGGGTAATCCATTAAAACCCACAAAGGTACACGTCGGAAAAAAGGAAATAAAAAATTATATATATATATATATATATATATATATATATATATATATATATATATATATATATATATATATATATATGTGTGTGTGTGTGTGTGTGTGTGTGTGTGTGTGTGTGTGTGTGTGTGTATGTATATATATTGTATATAATATAAAAAAAGAACGATCGAACTTCCGATGCCATGAATCAATTAACAAGAGAACAACTCAATTAACGAATATATGATCGCTCCAAGTACAAATAACGATGCAAAGTGGAATTTTCCAATTCGATATAAAAACAGCCTTGATACGAGGTTCAAAAAAATTATAGCTGCGGTAATTGAGTGAAGAGAAGATTCTACGAATATCAATTACTCTGTATATAGTGCATTTTTATTTTTTTAACGATTCATAGTCTCATTTTTCACTATGGAAATGTTTAGTAGAATCGAATTACAATATATAAATATCGAATTATCATTACGAAACTACGAATATCAATTACTCTGTATATAGTGCATTTTTATTTTTTAACGATTCATAGTCTCATTTTTCACTATGGAAATGTTTAGTAGAATCGAATTACAATATATAAATATCGAATTATCTTGATCGAGGCTATCATTTCGTTAAACGTGTGTATATTTTCCATGAATGTATGATACTTTACTTCTGTAGACAATTAGCAGACGAAAAATGTTTTTTCTTCGAAAAATTTGATAACCAGATTTTACACACAATTGATACATGATCTTGGCAAGTTTGAGTGTTTTTTAATCCAAAAATATTTAAAAACAATAAAGTTATTATTCGTGAACCCAGTGTATAACATATTATCGATTAATATATGATACTTTACTGCCGTAGAGAATTAGCAGCCGAAAAATGTTCTCTTTCTTCGAGAAATTTTCTCAAAATTGTTCAGATCTCCGACGTGGGTTTTCAAAATTTTCTTCCCATGAGAATATTGGTATAATGAAGCCAGGATTAAACAAACAATGACAACATGTACTTGGCGAGTGTGCATTTCTTAAATTGGAAAATATTGAAAAACAATGCAGTTGTTATTATTTAAACAAAGTACCCTCGTTTCTCCAGAGCCAATCGGTGTAGGCCCACTAGCAAGTGGCTTATCTGAGATGAAAAATAAAAAATATCCTTTTAGTATAATAATAAAATTTTCGTATGACTGGATAATTTTTGAAATTTTCAATGATTACGAAAATGGCAAGCTGTAGAATAAAAGATTGGTTTTTCGACAAAAAATCAACTTTGAACATTTGTTGGTAACAAATGGATAAACATATAAAAAAAGCATCCGGTCAAACGATGAAAAATGTTATAAGGATCCGGATTTTCATTGAATCGGACGAATAGATTTTGAGACACGACTTATTCCGTTTCATAAACTACAGCGTTCGAGAAAAACATACACAAAAAGGTTAACCGTCACAATTCGGTCAACTTTTGTATCTGTTTTAGAATCTGTCTTCCAAAAGTTAATACCCTAGTCTACGAAACTTAAAAAAAAACCTTTTCTTGAAATTTCCAGCTTCCGCAAACTTCCAACTTTCAAATACAAACATTGACCATCCAGTCGATGAGTAATGACCCATGATCCATTGAAGATCCGTAAGGATACCAGTATCGATGGGTTTTCTATCGATAGGCCGAAGGACCTTCGCCAAGCTTCGCCGCGACGTAATTTTTCAATATCCACGAAAAATGTTTTACGTCCTCTGATCGTAAGCACACATTGAATCCATACTAGTAGAGGACGAAAATACTATGAATCAAAATAAGAAGGGTCGCGAAGGAAGTCCCGAAGGCGATAAAGGAACCGTCCAAGTGTGCGCTGCGGCAGGCTTCAGTGATATGAAAAGACCCATGAAATTACGGTTCGATAAATTCTTGCGGCGATCGCCAAATCGAGCCGATAATAATGTAGCAGGATTTAGCCCCTCTTTCTACTATCTTCCCGGTACTGGAGAAGAAAAAAATCGCTTCCCGATATAAATATGGAAGGCGATGGTCGAGCATACCACTTGACCCTCACCAGCTGACTATGCGACGCACCGATAAATCGAACTCTCAAGTCTCATCATCCCTTGACCCCCAACGGACCATTACGAGCTAACCACAACGCGATGAATTTTTCACTCCAAAATTCCCTTTGGAACAATTTCGAAAAGCCATTTTTTTCGCTTTCTCTCTCCCTCTCTCTCTCTCTCTCTCTCTCTCTCTCTCTCTCTCTCTCTCTGTTTGCTAAAAACATCGCAACGTACTACATGCCTTACGTTTGGTTGAAAAGCATCTACGGAAAAAGTACGTTCTTGTACAGGATTGTCGGGTTAAATGTGGATGAGCCTTTCGATAGGCCGTTTTACACGTGTAAAAAGCCTTCAACAATGTCGCAGCGATCCATCATCAGAGCCAGTCGCCTTGAAAGGAAAAAAGAACGAGGATCGGGGGAGTCTAACTCGCCCGTTCATCTTTGGACATATCTATATATAGGTATATGTATACACGAAAGTGTGCGTGTGTGTGTGTGTATAAATATATATCCAAGTATATTACAAACATTAAAGAATAATATTATTTTGACTATTATTACTTTTATACAAACTATTTATTGCTTATGAATTGAATGATGGAATGGTACATTTTTTTTCAACCATCTTGGGGAACACCTCAAGCCGCATAAAAAACATTAGGGGGTCAAAGTCGTTCAAGGTCATTCAAGGTCACCTATTCAAATGAAATACAAATCTAAATATCTCGGATCACTACCAAATATTTGGTAGTGATCCGAGATATTTAGATTTGTATTTCATTTGTATTTAGATATTTATTTTTGTATCATCGATACTGACCTTAAATGACCTTGAACAACTTTGACCCCCGAATGTTTTTTATGCGACTTGAGTTACTCCACAAGATGGTTGAAAAAAAATGTACCATCCCATTTAAAAAAATGGAGTTGACCTTGACGTAGCTTCAGCGCCTCCACCGATAAAAAAATAGGGTGGTCCAGTATGACGGCCTTCTCGAACACTGAAAATTTTGTCTGAAACATTTTTGGATATGATCAATAGTTTGAGTGCTATTGCACTGTAACACTTTATGTGCCTCACCCTGTATATATATATATATATATATATATATATATATATATATATATATATATATATATATATATATATATATATATATATATATATATATATAAAGTATAAATGTAGGTATATATGTACAATTTTTTTCTGTTGCTTCTTTGGAAAGTTTAATATTTTTATCAAAATGTAAGACCTATTGGAAGCAACAAAATAGTCTTCATCATTTTTTTAACATGCTCGAGAATGATCGAGACGATTTTATTGATCATCATCTTTTTTGTACTTTCACAAATACATTTCAAACTTGAGGGAAAAAGAGCAAGAAATCAACTTGTACACCCAATACAATATTGCAAGAGAACAATGTTTTTTTTTCAATTATTTCAATTTTATTCAATCATTTTATTGAATAAATGCATTAACCATTTCGTTAAACAATTATATTAAATAATTGTATACAATAATTATTAAAATAATGTCCAAATTAATTCAATTTAATTTCATTATTTTCCAATTAAATGATCCCTATGAAAGGAATACATAAATGCGTATCTTTAAATTTAATAATGTAGATGGTAATTTGAATGAGAGTTAAAAAAGGGTTAACGAATAATATCTCCCTCATCTGCTACGTGCATGACGTCATTGTAGGATATGTGCATATACATTTACGAGGCAGCCATAAGGTGTCCCATCGAAAAGACATATCCGTACGGTATCGAGGGAACATACGCATCTGCCGTCCATCGAATAATACAAGCGATATAGTGCCCGGAAGTATCCCTATCGCAATTTTCCCCAAGACGGAAGCTCGAAGAAGGATCACGAGTGTGAATTTTTACACCATAAAATTCATGAGTTCGGTGGTTTTCGGTCCTGCTTCCATCTCGTACAGGCGCCCTTTGCTGCGCTCGCTCTCTAGCCCTTAACAATACACGCTCCACAGGCCCCACACACACGCGGCCTGTTTCTTCGCTCCGAGCAATCTCGTGCACCCCATAAAAAAGCATACTACCCTCAAACATTCCACGCTACCAAAAGCCCAAAAAGGCGACAACCTCCCCCGCCCACTGACTCGCACCCTTCGTCCCTTCTGGCTCGAGAGACCGGAAAGTATACGGCGGCCACCCCGCGCGCGCGTCCGATACTTTACCCCTAAAATCCATTAGCTACGAACGTTACGTGTGTCTCGGCGAAAATGCCCTTTCGAGAAGACTCCGAACGCTTGATTGTTCCGTCATACGGCGTTTATCCTCACCGCGTACGTCGCAGATTCGAGGTCTGCAATTTCGAGACCGTTTTTTGTGTGCGCTGGTGTTTTTTTTCATCCAAATTTTTTTAGTTAACCTCGTAGGCGCTTTTGTGGAATAACTTTTTATTTATTTAAATATAAGGTAATTTATTGTTATTATATAATATATTGATATTTTTTTATTTTTTCCACATACGGCCAGATCAATGAGAGGCTTATTTGGGTATACCCGAACAAACCTAAACATCGCATACTTTCTATTTATTTGAATTTATTGCAATTTATTATGGTTGTATATTATGAATTTATTTTTCAACATATGTATTAAATTATGAGGATGAGATTTGCATGCACCCGAAATAACTCAAACCAACCCAAGCAAACTCACTGTGTAATAGTGGAATACTTTTTATTTATTTTGATATATTGGAATATTTTTCATATACCTACAGAATAATGAGAATATTATTTGTGTGTCTGTATGTGTAATTGAAATTACGATATTATATTTCGTTTTTAATTGACATTTATATTTGTATAATACGTTTTGAACGAACGTACATATTTGGATATCAGTTGGAAAAGATAGACAATATTGAAATGTCAATTACACACAATGTGTAATTTATTATTCGAATCACTCTCAATTACATTGAGAGTAAATTTGTAAGTAATAAACGGTTCGTTCAAAAATAATAACAAGAATAATTAATAACTTAGAGTAGAATAAGTAGAATCGTTTACTACTTACAAATTCAAATATATATATTGTAACAATATATACACACATACATATGTATATACATAAATGTATACTTAGGAAAGAATTTTTTTCAAAGTAGTCATACAAATAATTACAAGCAATTATTTATACTAATTTTTCTTTTTTCATATTAACATTGATACATAATTATCAATTTTCAGTACTATTATAATGAAAACAAAATTGTTATTAAAATTTATGTACAAAAATAGCCTTTAATTACCGCTAGTATTACTTTTCAATCATCCCATCACTCGGTACCAATTCATATATATACATACATCCATACATACATACATACATACATATATATATGGCACTTGGTAAACATTAGTTATAAGGCTGGAGGGGTTAAAATAATGCTTCGATTTAAACTTAAAAAACTGAACAAACTGCCATTAGTGTCAGGAATGTCGTTTTAAAAAATTAAGCGGTTTCTCCACTTGGTTCATTAATTATTATTAATTAACTTAATTAATCAATTATAATGAAATTAATTAATTAATTATTATTAATCGAGTATTCTCGAACAAAACTCAACTTGAACCTTCAAAATCTCCGAAACTATGTGGTGAAACGGATTAATTTTTGGACAGTTAATGCATCCTAAATTAATCTCCCGGTGATATGAATTTCAATCGTCTATAACCATTTCGATTTTGGTATCGAAACTCCTTAAAGCCAGCTATAGCCAAAAAAACGTCCAGAATATGCGACCAGACACGAGTCCATAATCTTTCAACATGACAACGCTCGGCCTCACGTTGCTATTGTGGATAAAAACTATTTGGAAAATAGCGGGTGGGAAATTTAGGCTCACCCGCCTTATAGCCCAGACCTTGCCCCTTCCGACTATTATTTGTTTCGATCGATGCAGAACGCTTTGACTGGAATACGCTTCACATCACAACAGGGTATCGAAAATTGGCTCAATTCATTCTTGGCTTCAAAAGATGAACGCTTCTTCCGCCACGGAATTCATAAATTACCAGAAAGATGGGGAAAAGTAGTGGCTAGCGATGGACAATATTTTTATTAATGTATTAATTCATTTTATCATTAAAATAAGTGCGTATTTTAAGCAAAAAGACGGACCGAATTAAGTTGTACACCCAATATATATATGTGTGCGTGTGTGTGTAAACGTCGCTCCAGTGAAATCGAGAGTGTTGCACGAAAAATCACAGCCCCCGTTTATATCCCAAAGGGCTGGTTCGCAAAGTGTCAGAGCGAAAAAAAAACCCAAAAACGAATAAAAAAAAGTGCACTATTTTATTTCACCGCGTGGGAATCAACCGCTGAAGGTCCAAGAGGGTTGAAGCTCGCCGTTATACAGATGGGAGTACTTTCTTTCAGCTCTTACTTGTCTTTTTCTTGGCTCGTTTGTCCCCGGTGCTCCTTTTTCGTATTCTCTCGTGTACTCTCGTCCTTTTCGGTACACACGCCCGTCAGCTCGCCGCAAAGGAAAAACGCGAAGCCGCTTCTCCAGTTACGTTTCTTCATTCCCTGTCGACGACGTCGAAGACGATGCTCCTTCGTAGTCATTTTATGTAGTGTTCTCGTCCGGGCGTTTCCGCAACGATAAGTACGAATTAAAGTTATCGCAACCCCCCCCCCCCCCCCCCCCGGCCCTATTGGCGTCAAGAAATCGCAGTTTTTCCATACATCTTTGTTTTAATATTAAAAAATATGAGATAATTTGCGCATATTAAAAGGATATAGTAGAAATAACAGTTGGCAAAAAACCGCGAAATGTGATAGAAAAAATCATAATAAGTACATGTATAACAAACTCAAAGTATCTTAAACATGGTTTGACGAAACATCGTTCTGCTTTCTCCTTTCTGCAAAACTTTCCTCAAAGATTTTCACAGTACAAAAAAGGCATAAAAATAATAAGATATATTTTCTTTTAATAACAAAAATGTTTAAATATAGTACAAATAATTAGTTAAAAAAAAGTGAAGAACCTGCGATTTCAGCTTTATCACACTTTTTATGCTAATTATTATTTCTACTATATTTTTTTATATGCGAATATTTTTTAAAAGATTAACTTTTTTCCATTGTGGGTCTATTTTTATAGCTTTTGTTGTACTTGAAAAATCCTTAGGTGAAACTTTGCAGAAGGAAGAAAGCAAAACGATGTCTCATCGAACCATGTTTGGGTTTGTTATACTTGTTCTTATTATACTTTGTTTATATTATATTTCAAGGTTCAAAGAATATTTTTCATCATTCTTGGTATCTTTATTTTGTTTTTCGTACGATAAAAATCGTGGGCAAAAATTTTTAAGACAAAAAACACGACGAAACTTGGAAGATCTTTTATTGTTGTGAAATTGGGTCAATTTCCAATATTTCCTCTTCAGTGCTTGCTCCACGATGCAAATATTACAAATTCTTCTGTATAGGCAAGCCAGACATACGAGAGTCGTAAATCGAAAATAAACCTCGAGAGTGCGAGAGCTGCCTCGAGCAAGGTCTAGCAAGATATAGTGAGGAAAAGTGCGAGAGCGGCTTTTTATACGAGTCGTTTGCGAATTTCTCTGAAGACTTCCTGGCCCCTTAAGACTTCGTGCGGTGCGCTTTAATACGGGCTTAACGTATATTTCGTTCGTAAAAACCCCGCTTAATGTGTTTCGTGGATATTGTCTTATATGCACTTATATAACTGCGCACTCGAGCTCTGAAGAAATGCTTTATTCTTGAGCACTTTCTCTCTCTCTCTCTCGCTCTGTATCTCTATCTCTCTTTAAGTACTCACAGCAGTGACGTCAGGCCTGAAATTCGTCACACTTAAAAAAAAAACGTCCCACAGTTTTATTCGAAAATATGATGAAATCGTATCAACAAAATCATTTGCAATGCACAATTGTTCAATTGTATACGAAAAAAGGCATGCCCAAAATTGCATTCTAAATATTATGAAATTGTGTTAATAACGGTACTTTCAATGTGAAAATTGTCTATGGAATATTTATCAATTGAATACACGTTAAAAAATACAGTTCCAAAATTACATCCAATATATTATGAATTTTGAAAATTACATGCACTTTATGAAAATTAATTTCGAAAATTTATCAATGAAGTGATATGCAGTGGAATGTTTTTTTAATTAATTACATGAGGAAAAATTGCATTACCAAATTACTATTACGAATATTATTAAATTGTTTTAATAAAATTAGTCCCAATGCAAAATTTATCTTAAAATATTTTTTGATTGAATAAACTTAAAGGATGCATTTTAAAAATTGCGCAAAAAAAACAAATTTGCAATGTAATATGTTTTATTGACTACTTAAGGATAAAATGCTTTGCCAAATTTCTATTACAAATACTATGGAATATTTTTAAGTTAATTATACCTCAAAATCTGCATGGCCAAAACTCCAATCCAAATATAGAAAAATCTCGTCGATAAAATAATTTCCAGTACAATGTTTTTCAATATCGGCTAAGGAAAGATACAGCTCTGAAATGTCTCCAGCAATATAATAAAATCAATCTGGTGACATAAAAACAATCTGACGAGACAAACGAAACTTTACTGCGACGACGGTTATTATAATTTTTTGCCTCAACAATCGACAGGCTGAAGTTTGGCAACGGCACTAGAAAAATATCGACTGACACACACTTTGTGAGCACTGAATGATTCATGGATACCACTAGCAATATCATCCGTATGCATGCGAAAAGTCCGCGAGCTTTCACAAAGTTATCGAAGCGGCATGCAAAAAAGATCAGTGCAATACATCGCCGTCCAGCTGGAAAGCGCCCGATTGCTTATCGCATCGTGTTGCACAACGTATTATTCTTTTATGTTTTTTATCCTGTCCTTTGTTATTGCACGCTAAAATAACACTAGTTTAACATTTTTTTTCAAAGTTTCGATGTTACTGAATAGTAAGCGCTTCATTTGACTGAATACTCGTGAATATTAAGGAGGTTGGACCGGTCCGGTTGGGTCAAATTACACTTCGTTAACTTTTTTTCAGTAAATTTTAAAAAATGCACACGAGGTATCGATTCATTTTGTAGATGCTAATGTTCATCAAATATACAATTGAAGGGCAAAATTATCCGTTTTCATATTTTTATTACGTGAATAAGAAAAACTTTTGTGTTACAACGAACTTAAAAAAGTAAAACATTATCGATGATTATTATGAAAAAACTGTGTCACTAAATGTTTTATACAACTCAGAATGAAATTTTGACGCATTTATAATTATGCCTATTTATATTTATGTCACGAAATTGTTTACTATTACCATTAATTAGTACTACTACCATTCTATATAGTTCTTACATTTGTTTTAATATTTTTCATTTTTCAGAACATGATAATTTTCCATTCTTATGTTTTTTGTGCTGTAAAAATCATTGACAATGACTCTGAAAAAAGAAAATGAAAAAACCAACCACGTAGCATTTAAATTTGTTTGGATTTACCACACTCACCCCTCTTTTGTATATTTTGTATTTTTACTCAACTTCAAAATCCTTTCCACAATCTCGATAGTACCAAAAAAAAAATATTACGACGCGCAGTATAACACAAACAAACCCAAATTATTGAACTGCAAGCAGAGTCATTGACCCGCGAGTAAAAGCCCGTGCTAGCAAAAGAGCCAGATCGTTGATGCTTTCAATGAAAACCAAGAAAACCGACAAAAAAATGTTTTTTTTTTCATTCTTGGTTGATTGCAGTCCAATGATCTGGGTATCGCAGTATAGCGTAGTCAGAGTGACAATGAAGAACGACAGTGCAAACGGCGAGGGGACTATCGAGTCACGGAACATTCCTGTTTGCCTAATGCTGGCGAACACCTCGGCCACGACGGCATTCTTCCTTCTCCTCGTGCTGGTATTCTTCATCGTGCCACTCCTCCTGCTATTGGCACTTTACTCGGTGATCGTGAGACATCTGATGCGCGATCGTACGAGCGCCGCGAGCACCAGCGAGAATTATCACAGCCGGGCTAAAAAGCAAGTCGTCATGATGCTGATGACGGTGGTCTTGAGTTTTTTCGTATGTCTGGCGCCCTTCAAGACCCTCACGTTTTACCTGGTGCTCGCACCACCCGAGAACGTTCAGGCGATCGACAACGACACCCTACTCAACATCGTCTACTTCTCCCGCATTATGTTCTACCTCAACAGCGCCGTCAATCCTATACTTTACAACCTAATGAGCAGCAAATTCAGGCGAGGCTTTGAGAGACTGTGCGGCCTACGAAGACGGCGCGACGCCCTGAGACGAAGCACCCTCAGAAGTACCGTCAACGCTACCCGAATCTCCAGAAGACAATTGGACGAACAACAAGAGGACTTTTTATGACGGATCCCGGACCTTTTCGTTAATTGTGTCATTGCTGGAGATAGGACCAAGTCGTGGTGACGGCCCGAAAAATTGCCAATTGTCGGGATTTTTTTACATTAATAAGATTAGGGTTTTAATTGTTTTTGTTTTTTTAATTCACTAGTGCTCTATGAAAAAAAATATATTTTAATAATTTTTCAATTTTTTAAATATTGCTTTTGACCGCTGAAAAATGATGTCAGAAAATGGAGCCAGATGGTTAACAATCCTAGTAGACTAAAAAAAATTTGAGACGAAAAAACCAATATGATTATTCGTCCGTGTAAAAAACTGTAGAGATGTATGAAGGGTTTTTTTTTCGATAAAAATTAACAATATGTCCTCAATTTTTTAATTGAGGCCCGATTTGAACGGCAGTTTTTTATTTTTAAAAATATAAAACTTTGATAATAATATAAATGCTTCTATACCACCATAAAGAATGAAGTGAAAAACGGTGTGGCCAAATTTGTGACAGTTAGCTCGAACATTATGGTACATCACGATATATGGACTTACGATCAATCGGCGAAGCCGGGTAGCGACCGAAATATGGCGAGTTTGACGACCACAATTTAAAACCATATTTTTGAAAGTCCATATTTTAAAACATGCAAAAAAAAAACAATTTTGAACAAGTTCTATACTAGCATGGTCCCTGAAATGACACACGATTCTGTTGATAAAGAAATCCGTTGATAGTTTTCGGAATTTTTCGCAAAAATGGTTCGCCACCGATTCACGGACTTCGAATTTTGACGTATAGTTCTGAGTGTCATGTTTTTTCGAATATACACTATCGTCCGATACGACAGCCAAATTTTTTTAGAATGTATTTTTTTCCGTGTACCTACTTGCAATTTTCCCCAATTTCCTGTTGCTCACAATTTTTTTCCCCCGTTGCGTTAATTCCGGGGGATTTTTCAAAACCTCTCAAGGTTCACTTTTTTTACGAAGAAATATAATGTATAAAAAATATAGGGGCCCTTATTTCAACACAATCTCGAATAAAACCAGCCCTCCACCGCCCTCCCACCAAAATCAGAACTTCTTTTTTTTAATTCCTCTTAATAATCATACGTATTGTTTTTTCGATTGTGCTCGAAATTACTCAAACCGGATTTGTGTATGAAACAATGAACGAAAAATAAAAAATTTTGTATGTTAATTTAAAAAAGGTAGAAAATAATAAAAATATATTGCCAACAAGACTGAAAATAAAAAATACCTCCTATATTGTATTTTGAACGCAGTATAACACCCAAATAAAAAAACACTGTATTTCACTTCACACATAGTATAACATGAAAACAAATATTGCCAAATCAACAGAAAATAAAAAACACCATATTTCATTTCCAGGACCGTATAATATGAACAAAAAAATCCAGGAGGGTCAATTTGAGATACAGCGTCTTGCGTACCCTTTTGGTGTTTTGAATATCTCGAAATATCTCAGAGTAGATCAGACATTTCGATTTCTTCGGGCGTCTGCTATCCGCTGAATGGATCGGAATATAAATTTGCGGGCGTACAAGAAACACTTCTCACTAAATTTCCGTCAAGTTTTAACAGATCTCATGGTTCTTGCTTTTTCCCGTGACATCGCCGTCCAACAGAGAGGGAGAGTGAGAAAGCTTTAGTCGTATTTTATTCATTTCATCGTCACCGATATCGGGGTCAACATGTTAGGGCTAAGGGTGGTGAATCGGAAACGATGTCGAAAAACCCTCCCACGCAAGGACAACGCGCCGAGACCCGGACGCTTTTCTTTCTCTTCTTTACCAGAGAACGCTTTTAGTGGCGTGAGCATGATAGAAAAGATAATACGTTGCAGGAAAATCAATTTCCGTGTCCCTCGTGTATTTTTGGGACGTGAACGCAGGAGGTCCAGAAATAAAAAGGAAGTATGTTTGTCAAGTTAAAATGGCACCCTCGCCGGTAAAGATGCGAAATTTTTCGAAATTTAGAAGTTTTCGAAATTTTTCCCAATAATGACCAGGGACCGATTAGCTGAGAGAAGATTTTGTTTGGGTTTGTTTGGGTCTCCCGATCTTTTGGAGAAAGAGTCTGCCGATTATTTCGGCAAAGAAGCATTTTTAAATCTCCTTAAGACGGGAAACTGCATTCGAAACAAGTGACAAAAAGATGTTCCACTCGAGCCAATGAGAAATCGAAGAGTGCAGCGACCTGGGCCAGCCAGAAACATGCATTTTCACCCGCAAAGATTCGCATTGTGTAGAAAAACTGGCAGTAAAAAATTGCAGAAACTGCGTACGATGATTGTGAAAAAAATGGTATGTTGCTCCCTTAGAGTTTCTGCTGTATACATCCCGGCAATTGTGTCCAGTGGTGGCAGCGGAATTATTACCAGCCTTGAAAAATGGCCACCGGACACGAAAAATCTTGTCGAGCCTTTCCAAGTAATTT
This sequence comes from Ophion ellenae, assembly GCA_963210295.1. Taxonomy (NCBI): domain Eukaryota; kingdom Metazoa; phylum Arthropoda; class Insecta; order Hymenoptera; family Ichneumonidae; genus Ophion; species Ophion ellenae. The sequence goes on from OY723389.1 coordinate 52,807,885, forward strand.
ACTCCGCCTAATTAAACGTACAGTAGATATACATGTATCCAAAGTTTACGTTTCTTATCATCGTGCGAATACACTCTATTTTTTTCGAAGTCAATAAACATTCAACGTCTCGTTACTAACAATGAGCATTTTTGCGCAGTTAATATTGTTCGCGGCAGCTCGTTCCAAAAAAAGACCCCCATAAGCTGTAAATAATAAACGAGGGGATCGCCACGAGCTGTAAAAATAGAAGAATCGCCATGTGATATGACGGATATTGAGTGAAAATTGCGTTTGATTGCAGCCCAATACTGACGATGGTGGACTACTTGATGGAGGAGGACAAGAGCGGTTACGCGTTTCCGACCTGTCAGACCCAAGCCGACTCGTCATGGATGGTGGTCTTTATCGTAGGGACCATAATAGTATTCTTCGTATTGCCGCTGATAATGCTCGTGGTACTTTACACGGTGATTGCGAGACACTTGATGGCGAATCCGGCGATAAGTCGGGGACCGGTGAACAATCTGTTGAAGTACAGAAAACAAGTGGTCCTGATGTTGGGCACTGTGGTGCTCTGTTTCTTCGTGTGTCTCTTGCCATTTCGAGCCTTCACACTCTGGGTCCTTTTGACACCCTCGAGGACTATCGTCAAGCTCGGGATCGAAGGTTACTTCTGTCTTCTTTATGTGTGTCGGGTTATGCTCTACCTGCACTCGGCCATCAATCCGATCCTCTACAATCTCATGTCGACCAAGTTCCGCGAGGGCTTCCTGAGGCTCTGCGGCCTCGGGGTCAATCGACGCAGGAAGAGGAACAGGAAGACGACTTCCAGTCGCGCGAGAACGTACACCACTGGCTCGACCAACTGCAGCAGCAACCACTCGGACTTCTGGAGACGTCACAGCAGCAACAAGAGCTCCAGCCTCAATCAGGTCCCTAACTCCGTTTCCATGGAAAAGCAGCCCATCAGACTGCCTATCTTTTCCGCCGTAACCGGAACTATCATTAAGAACAGCCAGCCCAAACAGGAGAGCTATGTTTGAGAGCTTTTTTCCAGTACCCGACAACTTCCGGTTCCCTTTCCTTCTTCTGCGTCACGTCGAATCAACGCTGAACCGATTATCGCCAACAGTTGTCTCTTTGTTCATTTTGGGCCCGAAGCTGTCTCTTTGAACAAATGACAGCTGAATCGTGGTCCTTTGTTGCCGTGTTGCTTCGACGTGAAACCCCTCGATGTACAACGAACGGAAACGGGGTTATTTCGTCAACGGGAGTCGAGTCGTTTGAATAAGGTAATACGGTTCATCAAGACCCGAGTTGGAACAATAAGAAATTTAACTGGAACGCCCCAAGTGGCAACTTATTTGTCACTGGAGGCCACGCTGACTTTGATACGAATTGCCATGTTCACTCGTGACGATAAAAAAAAAAGTATTGTGCGTGCGTATGTGAGACAGAACTAGTCAGGAGATCTTGAGGCTAAAAGAGAGAGAGAGGGAGAAGACAAAGGAGGGGAAACGGAGAGAAAGAGAAGAATGGTGAAAGAGAAGAACGGAGGAACGAGAAGTAGAGATTTATCGCGTCCTCCTGGTTGTCTTCCCTCCATCCCAGTGATTTACTTTACGATTCCACGCTGCTCTTGGCGAAAGATAGATATTCATTTTATTCCTATAGCTATGGGTTTAACGACCAGAAAAATACACTGTCGACTATATCCGAAGCAAATCCAGGGAATTTGTCCGATGCAATTTTGGGAGTAAGGAAAGTGATAGAACGAGAGAGATAAAAGAACATGAGTACGTATGCTGACTTTTTGGCCAACTCTCTGGAAAAATTGTGACGCCTGAAGACGAGAAATTTTCATTTTTCCAAAAATCAACAAAAAATTCTATTTAAATAATACTTTTATTATTGACTGAAGAGAAATTTATACTCCATTCTTGATCCCGCCACAAAATTTCTCATGAAAAATAAATCAAGCGAGCTTAGTTCTTGGACGTATTCAAATTCTTGGAGTATTATTTTTGTTCTTCTACAAAAAAATCGCGATTCAGAATTTACAAATAAAAGAAAACGAAAATTCCTTGGTTTACGACTTCGCCATTTTTTACCAACTTTTCGGAAAAAATGACGACGTCTTAAAACAAAGAATGTTAATTTTTTATTTGTTTTTTCGTGTCGCACTTTCCAGTATTAAATGTAATGAAGAAAGAATTGTTGCATTCAGTAGAAAATGAATGAATTACCGAAGTTTTTTCATTGTTTAAAACGAACAAAAAATCAGCAAAAAACAATCATATTCGAATAACACTTTGTTATTGACTGAAGAAAAATGTATTCTATATTTTTTTATCCCCCTACACAATTCCGCATCAGAAATAAATCGAGTGAGCTTAGTTCTTAGACCTTTTCAAATTCTTGACTTATTTTTTTTTTATTACACAAAATCGTAAATTAATATACACAAGTAAGAAAAACTTAAGGCATCATCACAGTGTAACGGGTCGAAAAATAGCTGATTTTCTCGATTTTCTTTTCGATGGCTAAAATACGCTAATCAGTCTGATTTTTTTATGTCAAATCAAAGCATCCATGAAGAATAGAAAATAATTTTTTTAGCGTTTATTTTTATTTTTTTACATTCTTTTTAACGGTTGAAAATGTCGAAAAAAAAGGATCCCTCATGGTGTACGCGATTGTGGCCGTAAATATTATCCGAAACAAAATTTGTAAAAAGTTTATTAACCAGTATGAAAGCCGCTATCTTGTGATGGCGGTTTTTTAAACATAAAATTTGACAAAATGGCGATGGTTTGAGAAAAAAAGTATTGAATATAGCGGATGTCTCCGACATTTTATCTTTTAAAAATTATGAAGATGTAAAACAAAAAAAGTTACCATAGGAGGATAAAGAACGGCGTAAAGAATGTTGTGTCAAAATTTGAGACGGACAACATGCAAACTCTTCCTTCGAGAGTGTACACCGTCTTGAAAAACGACATTTCGAGGAAAAAGCTGCAGCAACCGGAATAATTCGAATTTTGTCCCAAAAATTGAACATCATGTTTATAACCGTCTATACTATCGGATAATGCAAAAAAAGTTTTTTTTTCTTCAAATTTTACACCGTGATGATCCCTTAAATCGACCTTTATCATTGAATGAAGAAACGTCTTCTTAAATGAATTTAAAAGGCGTACATTGAAACGACCTCGAAAAGTTCGCAAACAAACCCAAATTAACATTAAAAAAGAATAACGAACAAGACCAAATTTGTTACGTTTTAGGGATCAGAGATTCGTTATGGCGCAAACGGAATCGTCAAAAAAGGAGAATCTGTAACGCGCCGGTAGGACAAGGCTCGTCCAAGAGAGAGAAAAAGAGCGAACAGAAGAAAAAAAAGTGGAGGCGATGAGGACCAAGCAAAAAAAATCTTTACCGCGAGTTCACGATAATCTAGAGATCTCGAACGAAGGATTCGTGGCAAGAGGAGCACGCGAATCGGATGCGAAAGGAGAATACATTTTGAAAATTGGCTCCACAGAGATTTAAAAAAATGTCAGAGCGCAGTTCTCGTTACGAAAATAACGCGAAAAAAGGATAGAGTGAGAGAAACAATTCGAAACCTCGGCAAGAAAAGAATCGCCGCCATTTATCACCGCAGAGCTTTATGCACGATTATTCTTTTTTTTCGCGCCATGAATATCGTGCGGCGAAGAAACGATACCAAAGATCGCTGAACCAAATTAATTTTCGAATCGGACAAACTTTTGTAGGAGTCACCGTAGTAGCGTAAATGTTTAAAAAATTTGTTGTTGATAGCATCTTGGAAATGGGCTGAGAAACCGTTGTAAGCGAAAAGCCCGAAATGTATATAAAATCTAGTCGAAAGAAGAAGGAATATCGCCAATTTTTAGTCTTCATTGGCTCGTATTATTAATTAATTTAATTATTTATTTATTTACATATCTATTTATTTATTTATTCAGTTGTTTATTGACCTATTTATTTATTTATTTATTGACTATTACGAGTGAGAAATGCACAAAAACGTGCTGACAATCGCACTCTGTTCCTTCACACGCGACATGAACTTAAATTTCGAAACTGTTAACAACCGAGTACGCTCAGCTGTTATGAAGAGAGAGAGAGAGAAAAAAAAACAAGAAAAAAGACAGTAATACGAGCCTCGCATCGAGCGCGCGGGAGCGCAATAATTCTCATTCGATACGTAGTAATCGAAGCAAGCGTTTTAAAATTGACAAATCATTCCATTCCCGAGTCCGAAACTCCGGGACGCTAGATTCGCGCGAAACGATAAATAAGAGACAAAAATAAAATTTGAAAAAAAAGCAAGATGTTTATCGTCGGTGGCTCACAAATTGTGAGCCTTTTGTGTATATATGTGTGTGTGTTTGTGTGTGTGTGTGTGTGTGTGTTTGTGTCCGCGCGCGTGCGAGGGTGTGCCTGTGCCTGTGTGTAATACTCCCGTCACGCGTTACAGACAGCTCCTCGTAACTGCGTCCTCAAGCGTTGAATTTCGTTTGCCTGACGACAAAAGCAACAAAAAGAAATGAAAACCGAACGTCGGTGCTTGACGGATTAAAATTATTGTATTGTACGTTGCAAGAGAAATGTGTTACCTTATGTGGGAGAAACGAGCAAAGTGATTTATTTTAATATGTGGCTGTTGAAAATACGTGCTACAACGGAGAAGAACGCAACTCGTTCCTGTAAATATTTTGTAAAATCGAACAGAATAAAATGTTTTTAACGGTCGGTTATGTACGCAATTGCATTTTCTCTTTCTTTCTTCGAGTCAATCGATTTTCAATCGACCTAATCGGAGTTCCGAAAAAAAGTCCGGTCGTACGAGTGCAGGTAAGTGTCGTGCGATAATCTCTTTCTGTGCAAAAATACGAGAAATCTTTGTCGAGATAATTGAAAGCTTCGAACTGATCCGAATATTAGATCAGACCGCAAACAAATTTTCGGCCACGCCCAGATTAATTAGAAAATTTTCAACCGCCGGCGGTAATTCGCGATCTCGAATACTCTTCGCGGAGAGAACTTTTTGTCCCTCTGCCGGCTCCAAAGTTGCCAGAGTCTTCAGTTGGTTCAAAAGATCCTGCGTTTTCTCGGCAATCTCATCGATTATTGATCCCTTGTTGTCGTCGTCGTTTTCGCAGAGTTGCACCATGAACAGGGCGATCTCCTTGTGCGCTTTCGTCATAGTTAGGCTTTCTGGAAATGGCCATGGGCGGATGTATTAGAATGTTTAATATGTATAACATAATACCGTGTTGGAAAGAATACATATATATCATGTGGTTGAATATGAAACTGCCCAACGAGAGTAAAGATAGCGGTTCGGTAAGAAATCGACGAACTGGTTTATTCAAAGTATTGCCCATCGGAACAACCGTTGTCGGTCTTGCGGCCGACAATCGGATTCCTCGAAGGGGGAAATCGGCTTCTTTAGAGGCAATCGTCTCTTAAAAACGATGTCTGGGGAATATAGCAGGTGGGGTAAAAATTCCCGGTTCACTCTTTCTAAGTACTTCTTAACCAGTTGAGCGACATGCGGCCTGGCGTTGTCATGCTGCAAAATCAACTTGTCATGGCGATTCTCCAACTCCGGCCTCTTCCCGTGAGAGAAGAGGCTAGTTTCAAACACATCAGTTGCAGTCGATAACGATCCCCAGTGATGCCTTCTGACGCGTTCTGCAACTCGTAATACACGACAGCGTCCTTTTGGGTGGCTTTTCTACGGTACTCGTTGTCCATAGAGAAATCACGACTTTAAAAGCGGTGGAAGCACTCTTTGGACATTGTACTCTAAAGAGCATCTTCGGCATACACTTCCTCTAGCAAACGATTCGTTTCCGCAGCCGATTTCTTTGCGAGGAAATAATGGACCGTTACTTTCCGCAAATGTGACTTATTTGGAACAATATTTGCCATTGTAAAGACAATCAAAATAAATTATGAAAACGAGTCGCACAAATGTCACCTATGGCGTTTTAGTGGGACTCTATGAACCTACCATCATGGGTATTGCCAATTTTAGGTACGCGAAAACGTGTACATAACGCCACCTATCGCAAGCGGGCGGTTTCATACGCAACCACCTATATATATATATATATATATATATATATATATATATATATATATATATAATATACGTCATGTTGAAAAAAGCATTTGTATATATTTGATATATATATTTCGATTTTATTGATTGATTTGATATATATATATATATATATATATATATATATATATATATATATATATATATATATATATATATATATATATATATATATATATATATATATATATATATATATATATATATATATATATATATATATCAAATCAATCAATAAAATCGAAATATATATATCAAATATATACAAATGCTTTTTTCAACATGACGTATATTGCATATACATCTTAGATAAAATTGAAGATTATAACCCAGGATATATAAGATCATATTGTTATAAGCCTTAATTCAATTCTGCAGTTCAGTTCAACGCTTAAAGTTCTAGTACCTGTTGATGTTCGTTTATATTGTACCTTTAGCATGTGATGCGACAGTAATTTCTCTCGCTGGAATGTTTACCAATAAATCGAACAAATCCGACTTGGATGATATAGAACTGTCCCGACATCCGGCGACATAGTACGAGTAACTCTACAAAAAAGTAAATAATAAAAATCCTTTGTGACAACATTTTACCATCGCGGTACCTCGTTAGTGCTTACTTTCAATTCCAAGAGTTCATCTTGAGCTAAGTCGATCCACGGAAAAAGATTATCGGTAACACTGCGATGTCTCATGAGCGTGGGGAAGGTCTCGATCCATCCGAACAATTCCTCCAGACTGTGATGATAAACGACGATTTTTTTCTTCAATAAAATCGCTGTGTATATCAGTATCGTTTCCAATTCGAAGGTTCTTATGAGTCGTTTGGCTTGACCGCTGTTCATATGCCATTCACTGTCAAATTGGTGGATTACAGCGCCTTTGGAGTCCCTGATGAATCCTTCGGAGTAAGCCAACAGGTAATGCTTCAAAACCTCAGTAGGGTCGCCACTTTCACAGTACGCGTTGCTCAGTATTCGACACAGCTCCTGGTAGTTGTTGGGATTGAAATCCTTGGCGAAGAGCACCAGAGCGCAACGCTTCACCTGGGGGAATAATCGATTTTTGTCATAGATACATACATGTCTCATGCAAGGACTGCAAAACAGAAGGAGAAACTTAGGAATTAATTATTCGTAGTAAGCAATGCGTGTGAACTTTTTTTTTCTCTCGTATTTAAAATAACATATTTATTGTTGAGCACTCAGAAATTACTCTTTTAATTATAGATTATTAATAATTTTGGAAGTTATCCAGTCCTAACTTTGATACAAATCTGTTTGGGTTTCATTGAGTTCATTTGTAGCAAGCGATGCGTTCGAATTGCAGATTTTTATTGTAGTTGAAATAATATATTTATTTCTGACCACTGAAAAATAACGATATTAGTTATAATCTAAAAAAAATTCGGAACTTCTCCAGCTATAACTCTTATACGAATTTTTGTCAAACCCAAACAAATCCTTCCTAGAGCTTAATATTTTATTCTTTTTTTAAAAAGATTTCTTATCGAATATTTCTTCATAATAACTGAATTTTGTAAAAAAAAAGGCAGCAAAGCCTCTTGGAAAGACAAGACTTTCCATCTTTGAGAAAAACGAGCTACAAGAATTTGATAACCAATACGTCTCCTCGTTTTGCTTTAGAATACATCTTGGATTAAAGTCAGAAGGGATCGGCATACTTAGAATTTCACTTTTCTTTCTTTAATGCACTCTGTGCTTTTGATTAAAAAGCGAATTTTTTAAAATGAAATATTCTTACTTTAGGTAGTTTGTTGGCCGCAAAAGCTTCACTGCTGTGAATGTAAATCCACACGTCAGCGAGCCTCGCACCAACGAAAGATTGAACGCTGCTCTGTTTGGTGCAAGAGTTCCATTTTCGTGTGACGTAAGATTTCTGGGTCTCTGTGACCGTGGGGTAAGACCAGCTCCAGAGAACATCCCCGTTGCAATCTTTCTCTACGATCAAATTTCCAAAAATCGAAACATCACAATAACATCGAGAGTGTTTTGTCCTGTACTTGCTGGAAGGCAATATCTTTTCATTTACCAATTATACTGCACGATATCAAATTAACTAAGGGAGGCATTTTTTGCTCGCTTGCAATTCGGTCATTGGAGTATCATTGCCGTCACGTGCGGCGAGGGATCGAATTCTAACGAGGCTCGTCGCCTCTTTGTTCAATGTTAATAATGAAAATGTGACACTTGCGCGAGCTGTCAAAATACGCGGGGTTACGCTTGAAGTTATCCGATCGACGAACAGGGCTGAAGTTAGCTGAGCAAAAAAAAAATTTTCATTTTTTTCGAAAATATTTGCGAATTTATAAAAATTGTAGTCACTTCGATGTAAAAAAGGATATTCCATTGTACAGTCAATTCAACTTTACAGTCAATCGAATTTTTGAAATTAATATTCTAAAATATTAATTATGACTGTAAATTTTGAAAAAAATGATATGTTATACCAATTTCGAAAATTGATATTTTATTTAAAAATACCATTTTTTAGAATTAATTTTTACAACTGTTATTATAGAATATTTTGATATTTTGAAGAAAAAAAAGTTTAATGGATAAAATTGAACTTCCGATTATGCTCACAAGCACAGATTGCGGAGATCTGCTTGTAAGCAGGATTGCGGAGTCAGACTGCTTGTAAGCACAGAATACCATAGACCAGACTCCGTACTTCGAAGCGTCCGCAGAATTGTAAAAAATAAGTGTTCCAGTCAAACGGCGCTGGTCTAGATCGCGCTCGATATGTCATATGTATGCGCATGTTACTTTGACGGAAAAATAACCTCAATTTGTTTCCGATATTAATCGAAACTGTGCTCACTTGCTGTGCCATATAAATAAATACAGGTATAATGCCTATTATAAAGAGTGTAGAAAAATGAAAAGTTTTCGATACATTTTAAGCGAAACTTCAAACCATGTATGTATAACGTTAATTTGTAATACTTTTCTAGTGTCTTTCATTATTGACATACGCACAATACAACATAACTTATCATTCTAAAAAGTGCCACAATCTCAATGTTAATTCTTTACATCTGTGACTCGCTACATTTGTTTTTCGAATACTTATGACTTTCATGCTTCTGTTTCCTGTATTACGATAGTGACGTTACGAAAAGCGATTTCAAGATTATTTTTTTCAGATGAATTGGTCCATTTTCCATTTTTAATTTTTACGCGGTATTAAGACGGAATGACACCTCATCGCGGTCGGTATGGTAGAACAATTGTAGATACCCAAAAATCTCTGAAACGGCTCTTCAGATCCCGTCGAAACTTTGCCAAACGACGTCAAATAGATAGACGAACAGCTGTCTGCCGCTCAAATGTTCTGAATTTGAAAAAAAAAACGTAGATTGGCTTATCATAAGCCGATCTACATTTTTTTTCTCAAATTCAGAAAATTTGAGGGGCAGACAGCTGTTCGTCTATCTATTTGACGTCGTTTGGCAAAGTTTCGACGGGATCTGAAGAGCCGTTTCAGAGATTTTTGGGTATCTACAATTGTTCTACCATACCGACCGCGATGAGGTGTCATTCCGTCTTAATCAGAGTGTCGCGGTGACTTTCGCGTTATGCCCCGGCTACACCACCGGTCCCTCGTTGTCGGAGCGACGCCAGCGGTAAAATTTTGTATCCGAACTGTTTACAATTGGGCACACCTCTTGGCTACCGTCGCCCGTATAGAGTTTGCTCTGTTTGAGGGCGGCTAACTTCACAGCTGACGAACAGCTGTTCGCCATCAGTGCCGTAACATCGCTCCCAGCCACTCAACCCCCTTTACTTAGCAATAAAAAAAAACATCTAATCCGTGAATAAAGTTACACTCAGACAGCTCGTTATTTACCAAACGCGCGAAAAACAAACATGAAGGACAAAGCGCAGAACCCCCAGCCTGGTGACGGTATCCGGTCCCTTCGGAGCACGATGCTCTTCCGTGCGGTCAACTATGAACTGTACGCTCGTCCAGTGAGTACACAAAATCATAAAAATAAAAAAAGAATTTTTTTTTGAAATGATAAAACTAAAAATACATTGTGGTCAGAATGCGATAATAATGGGACTGGGGATTGCGGCGATGACCGGTTGTGCCGGTTACATTTTCTACATGCGATCGAAGTACGAGGGCATGGGCTTTTACACGGCGGTGGAGTCCGATGGCACAGAAACCTTCAAGAAGAAAGTCTCCAAGTGGAACAATTGACCAACACTTATACACATCGTGTGAACCTTTGTTAGCACTCGTTTATTGACGTCTTGTCGCTTGTACATACTGTAAATACACAACGAAGACGCAGATGACATTCGCAGCATTGAAATGCAATGGTAATTGATTCATTTTAATCGCTGAAAAGTATTTCAGCCAATTTGGACTATGAAAATCATGTTTTTATGAATTTTTGTTAGATATCTACGACCTTAATTTGAAAAAAAGTTTGAGCCATGTGAAAATTGAAAAAATGAAAAAAGAAATTGTTGCATTCCGACGACGCAAACTTCAACACGATTCTTCATACTGTTGAAGTTTGCATTATTGGGATGTAACAAAAATTCTTTGTTGTAAAAGTCATATAGAACTTTTATAAATTATATTTTATATCAATTTTTCAATATTTTTAGATAGTTTATCATATCTATTTATTATATCTATAAATTATTTTCTCTAGAAGGTAAATAATTTGGATTTCCTTGGTTTTATTTTTGCAAACAATATTTCTTGACAGATTTAAATTGCAGATCTTTGTATCGGCATTTTTTTTAAGCGATTGAGGAATTATCGTAGCTAAAATCTTTCAGAAACATTTAAGCAAAGCAAAATTTGCGTAATTTTCTGAGTTTTATTGAACGAAATTTTTTGTTCACAAACATTATGTAGAACTTCTATAAACTATAGCTCATAGAAGGTAAATCATTTTTATCTTCTCACTTTTATTATTGTGAAAAATATTTTTTTACAAATTTCGATTACACGTTTCTATATCAGCATCTCACAAAATTATTAAGTCGTTTTCATAGCTAAAATCTTTCAAAACGATTTAAGCAAAGCAAAGTTTGAGAAATTTGATTAGTTTTAAGGGAATAAAGTGCGAAGGTTATTTCTTCATCCCATTGAAGGTTGCATTGTCGAACTGCGAGGAAAGTTCTTGTTCATAAAAATTATACAGATTCAATAATAATTTGACGACAAGTAATTTCTTTGATTTCCGAACTTTCATTATTGCATAAAATATTTTTTACCGATTTCGTTCGCAAATCCCCGTACAAGCATCTTAATAAATGCTCACGTGATTTTCGTAGCTAAAATCTGCTAGCAAAAATGTAAGCAAGAAAATTCGTCTTCTTCGCACTGCAGTGATGCAACCTTCAATCTTAGGTTTCTTCCTTCTCTCATGCTGTTATTCGATTTATTTGTACATATTGTGGTTTCTTTATGTTTTATCATTTACTTTCACAGCGTTTCATCCAAGGGCTGGAGTCACATTCGGTACATATAACAAATCCAAGGCAAAATGCGAACTCAATGGGGAATTTTGCCTTGCAAACAATATCTCTACACAATGCACGATATAACGTAAAACAAGGACTCTCGGATCGCCAACGTGACTATAAAAATGCTCTATTATGCTCGTTGAAACGTTCGAGTCCGGAGAACTCGGACATACTCCTCTACGACGAGGAATACACACGGCGTCTCGAATAAAATGTTGCGAGCTTACATCTCAGAAAGTACGAATCATAAAGAAAAATATTTCAAATAAAAGGTATTTTCTTTCAAAAGGAGAAAAATATGGAAATGTTAATTTGGACTTGGGTATAACCGCTGAGGTCAACTTCAATTTTGTTTGTTTGTTAGAACTCTCATTTTATCGCGTATATTCTTATAGCTCAGCTCGAGGGCTTTCCAAAACACTATCGACAAGTCCTTTTTTTTTATCGAGTACTGTGTTAGTTATGAGACTTGAAAGTTACGATACCGGCGGTTTAGGGCCTACGCACACGGCGTATTTTCTACGCGCAAACGACGCGATACACACTTGATCCACAGGTTTCTTGGACTGAACAACGCGCTGTGAGAGCACATAGAAAATACGCCATGTGCACAGGCCCTTACGCCAAAATCACATTGACGTTGCCATCTTTTTCTCCTCTTAAAACGAAACAACTTTTGTTTGAAAAATTCTCCACTATAATCCGTACTTCCTGATGACGTATAGATCGATGCATCGTTGGAAGTTAGGGAAATTTTTTTCTTCTCAATTCCGCCAATTTCAATTGGCCCGATTCGGGCTGTAAAAATCACTCAAACGTTTTCACACATTCTTAGTAGAGATGTACAACCTCAATTTGAAAAAAGACTTTGGATGTTGATAAAATTGACGAAATAGAAAATAAAGAAAAAAATCTTTGCATTCCTACCATGCAAACTTTAAGGTCGTACTTTTCGAGATATAAGCTTGTAACACCATATAGCGGTATTTCAATAATAATAATATTGCTCGTGTATATCGTTCGAGTGTACATATTTCACAAAATATATAAGCGATTTAGAGACTGCGACTACTTCTGTCCGAAAGACTTTGCTTGACATAGGGAATTTTGTACTTCTTTACTCGATTTTTTTGTTACATTTCAGTAAGTTTCGGAACTTACAAAATTTTCCGATAACGAATTGATTGGTCCGTGAATCGTTAACGAAGAGTCCTTGTCCTTGCTTACGAGTAAGCGTACGAATTACATAATTTGTAGAATTCGAAAAAATGTATGGTAATTTCTTCAGAAGTTTTCTTAAAATCGCTGCAGCTCTCCATAGTAGTTGGATCGCTATACCTCTTCATGGTAGTTTGATCACTAAGCCTCACAAGTTACAGGAATATACTGCAACAGTTCCAACAAGTATTCAATGTACGAGTAAAGATTCAGAAAGCTAGACGCGAAAAAAATGCCTCGCGGCTTAAGCTACAACTTCAACCTGGCATTTTCGTCCCTAATTCACGATGTACGAAAATTCATATTAAATTTAATAAAAAATTTAGATTAGAGTAAATTTTACCAATTGACGATAAAACTTCAACAATATATTCCATTTCGATCGAATCGAGATTATTTCTATTCGAGTTACTACATTTTGATAGGTGTGAATATTTTCAATTAACGAAATCAAGAATAAATTTAAATTTAAATTCCAATCTACTCAAAATGAAATCCAATCCAATGCGGCAAATTCGGATCAGCGTGTACTTTTCACCAATTTACGGGCATTGAGGCTGTCAAAAGGAATTGACAATAAAGTAGCAGTGTGAAGATAAGAATCGACCTCGAAATAACCGGAGTGTGGGTTTGTTTAGGTTTTCCTGGCAGTATTGAAAGTTCTTCCGCTTACGATACGATAAACAAAGAGCGCACGAGCCGCTACGAGTGTTTAGCACGCGATTGCTAAATCGTGAGTTTACGGGGCAGATAGACGGAACAAGAATGGATTTGATGGGAGCACTCTCGTGTACCACTCGCTCTCGACGGATAGAAAAATTTCAGACTACTCGGGATATTGTAATTATCGTGTACGTATGTAAAGTACGTATCTGAACGTTAATTTGAGGTAGTCGCGTTGCCCGAGAATCAATCGCGGTTCGTTGAGATTTCGTTTCTTGCTTCGCTCTCATGGTTTTTCGACCGTCTACGTGCAACGGGTATGCTAGACATTTCGCCTTGTTTTTCCGGAGCCGAGAATCCTTGACCAAATTCCTTACAAACCTTGTAGCTCTTCTACGAGGATGGAAATTTTAGGATCGTTTCGTGAAAGGCCGTTGCTATGTAATCAATGTTGTTCTCGTTGAGGCCGCACATGTTGATGCGACCGCTGCGCAGCATGTAGATGTGGTAGTGATCCCGCAAGTGCTCGACTTGCCGCTCTGGAAAAGAGGAAGAATCATCAGAAAGATCATGGAAAAAATGGAGAAACATTTCGGAATTAACAATGAAAAATGCGCATTCTTCTTCATTGTCTCGTTGCCCTCTGAACCGTTCGCCTACCAGTTAGTCCGGTGTAGGAAAACATCCCGATTTGCGATATGATGTGCTCCCAAGAGCCTGGCGTTTCCAGCTGCTGCAACTTCTCGTGTAGACCGGCTCGCATCGCTATTATCCTCGAGGACATTTCGCGAATGTGACCCTTCCTGAAACGAGTAATCACGGACTTCATTACTTAAATATTCAATTAAATTGAAGATCCGAGAAGTCTTCATTTCAACTACCATTCGGCGAACAAATCGGCATTATTCAAAACCGTGGCGACGATGCGGGCCCCATGATTCGGTGGATTGCTGTACATTCCACGTACGATCAGCGTCAACTGGGACTTGACCTGTACGAGTTCCCGCGTGTCGTTCATCACGACTACGAGGTTGCCGACCCTCTCGTTGTAGAGGCCGAAATTTTTTGCGAAACTCTGCGCGCATAGGAATTCCATGCCTCGTTTGGCGAAGAGGCGAACCGCGTAAGCGTCGCGGTCCAGATCGCCGCTCGCGAAGCCCTGAAACAGATAGGATACTTTGTCGTGAATATAATCGAGTTGAAACCAATTGCGTTCACCGAGTCCTTCGACGAGCATTCGTACTTGATAAGCGCTGTCGAAGAAAGTGAACAGCTGTTTCTCCTCGACAACGTCGGCTATCTTTTCCCATTGCTCGGGTGTGGGGTCACAGCCTGTGGGATTGTGAGCACACGCGTGGAGTATGACGACCGCGTTCTTGGGCGCCTCTCGAAGATCCTGGAGCATCCCCTCGATGTCGACGCCCCGGGTCTCCGGATCCCAGTAGCGATACTCGCAACCCTTCTTGAATCCGGCGTTGTTGAAGATCAGCTTGTGATTTTCTGCAAACGTAAACACCCTCGATTACGATCACCGACGAAGTTTTGTCACCCGCAAGAAAGAAAAGAGGCGAAAAGGGCAACAAAACGAATTTTCTCACCCCATGTTGGAGTGCTGTAGTAAAAGGTGTCAAAGTGGAGAATTCTCGCCAGGAATTCGGCACCCACGCGAAGAGCTCCCGTGCCGGAGAGACTCTGCAGACCGAAGGCTTTGCCTTGAAGAACCGTGGGGGAGTCAGCGCCGAGGAGAAGACGCACCGCCGCTTGGCTGAATGCCTCTAGTCCAAGGATTGGCAGGTACTCGTGATTCTGGAGCTCGTCAGCGGCCAGCGCCTTCTCGACTTTGCGTACTACAGGCAGCACCCAAGGCTTCCCTTCGCTCGTTCTGTAGGCTGCCAATTTGAATTATTTTTGTTGTTGTTAATTCCTCCAACTGAGAATCGCGAATGTTGGGAAATATTTCCACAGGCCTCCATGACCCAAGAACTCGCCATCCCACATTTTAACAAGTCACTAAAAAAGCGCATTGTATGTCTGGCAACTTCTAGTTGGGTGATGGATAATTATATTACAATATGGAGGACGTCGTGCTTTGCGAGCTCTCGAAACTCAAGAAAACAGTCACTGCTGAACGTTACCAGCAGCTGGAGCATTCGAACGATAATTCAATTGAAAAAGAGCCAATGTTAGCTGGAACAATGCTGTGCAACAATGTTCGACCCCCCATTGCATTGACAGTGGAAAAAACACAGATGGAACTCAGTAGATCCTCCCTCAAAAAGCCAATTCTCCAGACATTGCCCCAAGTTATTATCACTCGTTCTGGCCAATGCAGCGCACCTTTGAAAATACACAATTTCGTCATAATAATGAGGTGCACAAATGAGTAGAATAGCAAATAATGTCGAAAGACAGAGTATTCTTTCACACGGGAGGCCACTTTGGCCTGACATTTGGAAGGAAATAGCAACATTTAAGGGAAAATACTCTAATGTAATCCAACTAGTTTCTACAAAACAAATGCTTGGAAAAGGGATAAAAACAAGCAATTTCTACAGCAACTACCTAGTCATTGGTACCAGTATGATTTTGTACTGGTAATCCACTTGTAGGGTAGTACTAATCGTATTAGTATTGTAGTATTCACTGCACGAGATATCATAGTTTGCATTATAGAACTCCGTAGAAATTAATTCTTTTAGATTGCTCCAAAAATGTTGCCCGATATAGAATAAAAATCCATCAGATTGAAGTTAGCATCAATGGAACGTAATAAATACTCATTTTTTTATCACTTGAATTTGTATTGACAAATTTTAGGTACAGAAATACCTGAACCATTTTTTTAGATTCTCATATGGAGGTGTAATTTACAAATCTGCAAAAAGATGCATAGCAATGAAAATAAGAAAATGAAAATATTAAAAATAATACTCTGTGTTCCGCCGTTGCAAGCTTCAAGACAACAAAAATCCCTCAAACGTTTTTATATATTCTTAGTCGAGATATATGACCTTAATTTGCAAAAAAAAGACTGGATAATAAAAAAATGAAGGAATAAAAAATGAATGCAAACGTCATATTTGCATCAGTAACTTCTCAATTTTCTTTTCCACTATCAGAATTTTGCCATAGTCTTTCTTCAAACTAAGGTAAGTCAGGGCTCATCGATTCCCAATGCGGAACCTAACAAAGCCTCATTGAATTTGTTGCAGCATCTCTGTGAAAGGTCGGTAAGATAAGATACTGCGAAAAAGATAATAAGTGACAAAGGAAGAATCGCGGAGCTGATTCAAGCTCCGAGTGGTCCCCAAGCAATCCGTGACGACGTCTGAACCTTGGGCTTCGGTAGGCAAGAGCATTGCATGATAAAAATATGACCGTCAGAGCGGCGAGTTACGAAGGTCAATTTTATTAAACGCTCGGGCAGAAAAACATTACCGGCTACGTCATGAGGGTGTTGCGCAATTCTCGTTGCTCCAGTGGGTAACGAAATTACTCGCCGAGTCGTTTCGGATTTAGATAACGAGTACGTCAGCACAGGCGATAATTAACGCGTGTTAAGACTGTCGCGATACAAAACAACCGCGAAAAAATTGCGGAATTACTTACCACCGGTCGTCAAGCCGCACTTTTGTTCGAAAGGATCATCGGCGAAGGACTTTTGAAGGGCAAACACCTCGATCGGCGGTCCTAACTTAACACCCGTAAATCTCGTCGTACTCATCTCTTCGATCTTATTTCTTGCCTACTTGTAAAATTTACTTGGAATCGCTATATTATTGCAAATATACGCATGTACTTTTTGAAACTATTTCCTTCTTTGGAATTCTTGTTTTTCCGGATACGACCGAATCTACGTGCTTCAGCACGATTATGCGCGACGCGAGCGAGCACTGGGAACACAATGCTGCCGATAACTCTCGACTGGTTGCGGATTTTCAGCAGGGAGGGGACCGAAACCGCGTGATCACGATATAGCGAGAGAGGGACGGAGCGGGAGGGCGTGCGGATCCGTACAGGAGCGATTTATCAGCTGCGATAAAGTGTGATCTCTGCTATGATCGAACGATAGACAAACGATACGCGTCACATTTCCTCGCCGCAGCTTATCTTATCACCGACTTATGCGAACGAGGATACGAATAAAGATATTCTGTATAGTACCCTTAAATATTAAATCTAATAAATTTCATATTTTATAATACACAAATAAGATGATTGATTCTAATATATTATTCATTATTATAAATGAATAAAATATTTTTTTTTAATAATTATTTTGCAAAAAAAGTAAATTTTAACGAAATTCCGATCAATGCAGTATTCTATTTATATAATTTATTCGATGAAACATTCGATCATTATAATTTGTACTGAAAACTGCAATCATTATATACTTATATAATAACAACCAAGCTGAATGGTACATAACACTAAAATTACATTACCGACAGAGCTTGCGAACTTGGTCAGTGATCAACCGAGTTTCTACAGTCACCGCTAGATGGAGGAGGCAGCCACTCTCGCCGTTGCGACTTCTGGACTCCCGGACTGCAGAAAGGCGTAACGTTTACCACTTTTAACTGAAAGTCGATACGCGCTACGCCCTGACGTGGCGGGCATTCGAACCTCGTGTCGCTGATTAACGTGTTTGTTGTTCAGTGCGGCGACGACGACCACGTGCTCGCTCTCGTTGATAGAGGTATTATGTGGCTTTCACGAATACGCTTGGCTTTGGCTCAAATTACCCGGAAGATGAAGTACATTTAGCATGTGCGGGAGTTTATTCGATCGGTCTCCGATCTATCGAATATTTGTCAAAAAATTTATGACAGGCGAACATAACCTCCACAATGTATTCGAAAGTAGCAAGTCCATCACTATAAATATCGCGATCGATTCCCGCACGAACTTCTTTTTAAGTGCTCTGAAGTTGTTTGGGCCATTGACATTACGAATTTTCGAATCCTTCGAAAGCTTTTACGTTTCTTTATTAGAGATCTGCAACCGTAAATTGCAAGAAAAAAAGGGTTTGGATAAAGAGGAAAATGTAGAAATAAAAAATGATGCTAACTTCAATGTGACGAGGCAATTATTTTCTTAGCCCGAGTAGCCGATAGGTTCATTGTCTCTGTGTATTGCTCGCAGGATCCAAAGAGAATTCAAAAGGGCTCCAGCGAACAAGTCCTGTTTTGTAAGAGTCCAACGATGGCGGAGCCCCAAGGAGACCAGACAGAAAAGAAGAAATGGACGGAGCAAGAGCGTCTGGAATTGGCAGCCAAACTGGACTCGGAGCTGGACGATTACATTGACAACTTAGAGAAGAAATCTTACACCGAGGGCTGGCCCGAGGATCGCTGGCAGGAAGAAATGGATAAACATCCTTTTTTCATGAAAAACTCGCCTCAGCCCGGCGATCCTGTCTCGCCGCTCATGCAGGGCCTGCAGCAGCTCAAGTATGGCGAGGAAGACAATACACCTGAGGGTGTGTACCCTTAACGTGTCAATACAAAAAAACCCCAACGTTTCTTTGGAAAGTCGTCCATCAATCGTGTAATGCGTTGTCCCCTTTTTACTCCGTCCTCACCTCTTACGTGATTTTACATTTCACTTCAAGTGCCCTGCCTGCTCTTCCGCCAATTATCGCACAATTCAGTCATATACACATTTGTGTAATTCAAAAATAATCACTAAAAACATACCCACATTATTTTGTTCCACGCGATCCCTTGAGATCATCCATGATGTTACCTTTACCCCTCCACTCCACGCCGTCTAACCGCTACCTTTTAAACCTCACATGCTCAATAAACGCCCCCTTACGTTGCTCTCTTTGTTCTTCTGCACTACAGAGCTGGCTGCGAATTATAAAGAGGACGGCAACTACAATTACAAGTACAAGAATTACCGCCTGGCGATAATGAGCTACACGGAGGGTATAAAAACCAAGTGCAAGGATATCGCTCTCATGGCGCAACTCTACAATAACAGAGCGGCTGCTAGTTTTATGCTGAAGAATTATAGGTGAGCGATACACAGGCAAAGGAAGAATAAAATGAGGCCTCGATTTCTTGAATTTCGACAAATAAACTCGTTGAGACTGAAAGAAAAACAGGCAGTGTGTTAAAAATAACCGTACAAATAGAATAATGATTTCTTTACGAATTGGTAGATCCAGTTTATATGACAGTGAACACGCTGTGAAACTAGATCCGAGCTACCGCAAAGCTCACCAGAGAGCAGCCGAGTGCTGTTTTCACACAAGGGACTATGACCGATGCATAGACCTCTGCGACAAGTATCTCGAGTCGTATGCAGCAAATGAACAAATGTCTAAGCTCAAGGACCGGGCGATTACAGAGAGGGTAAGCGAACGAAAGAATTACGCAATAATTACGAGGCCGAAGTTTGCATTGTTGGATACGCCGTGCGTTCGGATAATGTTTATTTTCGATATTTAAACATTTATTTGTAATGTTCCTACGTACGCCCTTGCGCACTTCGACGATCCTTTCCCTTTAACATCTACCCCACCCGCGTCAATCCACTACTTCCGGTTCATTGGAGGTCCTGCCGGAAGTTTGCTCACAGCCATTCTCTCTTAACGTGCCACTTTATCGAACGAGGGCACAGGGAAACAACAGTGGGGAAACCTGCGCCGACACGGGCGAATTCCCAAATGATTGGAAAACAAACATTTGAACGCACTTCAAGGATGCAAACTTCACGAACTCAATGTCATCGCAATTGGTCTGATCGCCCGTACCCAATCGGCAGAAAAAGGCGCAGCGGGATGCAAGAATGCGTGGAGCACGTGCCAGACGAACGGAAAAGGAGGACGACCGGCTGGTAGAGACAATTATGGGCAGAAAAATACACGTCGAAACTGCCGAGAGTAAAAGAGATTTCGAGGTTCGGGATCTTCTGCCTCTGGTGCCTCAGTTGGCGCAACACAGAGTCAGAATGGATGAGGCTGGCCGTTTGATCTGGCCGGTCACCATTCTCTACCCGGAAACTCTGCAGACCGACTTCATTCAGAATTTCCACGAGGACACATCGTGAGCTCACTTGATAACCTCTCAATTCATTGTCATTCAATTCTTTCAACCGCTTGAATGTTAGTTATTAAACAATTGCGTGCTTTTAGGTTCGTCGATCAACTGGAGGATCTCTTTGAGGAGCCACCCGAATGGGATCGCGAGAGACGTTACGTTCTTGCTAATTTAAACGTTTACTTCGAAGGACCGAACAAAAGCTCCGTTCACAAGGTTGCGGTCGATCGAAGTCTCGGCAGCATTCTGCAACACGAAAAGTAAGATTCACCTCCGAAATGTAGTGAAGAGCTTCTCGGGAATGATACGAAGTTCTATGCATCGGTGAATAAGATTTCACAAGCCTAGGCCAATACTTGGATTTTTTCTTATGCGCGTATAAAGATGGCGAAGTCGAGATTTTAACCACAATCGATACATAGTCTTGCCAAGCTTGACTTTTTTAAAATTGACACACATTAATAAACTACGATATTATTATTTAAACAAAGTGCCGCGGTGATGGATGGCCAATCGGTGTAGTTGGTTCAGGCAACTAGACTCAGCCGATGTGAAAAATAAAATATGTACTTCTAGTGTAATAATAAAAGATACTTTTATTTAATTTTTAAAATTACGAGCATGGCAAGCTGTAGGAAAAATGTTCGATTTTCGAGAAAAAAAAAACTATAATTGAACTTTTTGAAAAAAACAACTTTAATATTTTGAAAATGTTATAAACTTTGCTTTGTCGGAATTTGAGATGAATTGAACGAATACATTTTGAGCGAATTTTGAGATTCACAAAAATCGTCATCACTCAGCAATTTTTTTGGAATTTTGATAGAATCTTCGTTGCAAATTAGAGTTATGAATCAAGGCTATAAAAATGTCCATCAAAAAAGCTTTGGCAGACTTGGGAAAAGAAATGTGATATTTCTTTTGACTCAAAACGCAAAAATGCTTTTTCTCAAAATTCGCCTACTCTCGCGAACCCTCAACGCGAATCATCAACCCTAAAGAAAGTCCACCCTCATGAACGTTTATCGGTTGCAGATTTGTTCTGCGAGGCGGTACACCCACGTTCCTCGTTCTCGTCGCGTCGAGCGACGCGGAGAAGCGCTTCTTGGACGCTTACCGAAAGACGTAACACGTTTATTTCCGGACCAAGACGATCATCTCGTACCAAAGAGGAAGGAAGAAAAACAATTGAAAAAGCAAACGGGAGTTTTATTCGTATCGCAAAAATCGGCGTACCGTAAACGCGTGGGTGTCCAACGTGACCCAAGGTTGGAGGGCGCATACAGATGCGCGGTATGTAACGCGACAACCACGAGCCTTGCGTTCTTACACGAGGGAATGATTGATTCAAGCGACTACCGATTCTTCATTAATATCGCAGTTATAAATTAGCCGGGCCGCCCGCTCGGCGGCCCCGAATATCGGACAACACGGGGCGAGAGACGCCCGCGACTGGCTGACTGGCGCGACGACGCAACTCCCGAACGCGCTATCCGAGGTCATTAGTTATCCCGGTAATTACAATTCGGTCCATCCAATCGGAACCGGCTCTAGACGTGGCGATGCTGGCGTTGCATTTCGGCTTGAAACGCGCGTGCGAGCAAGCGAGAGAGAGAGGGACAGAAATAGAGATATCGATTTCGACGGGGCTCCTTCATCGTTTATTCTTCATCGGACAGTTCTTCAATAACACCGTGGATTCAACGACTGTCCAAGGATCCTGATAATGCGATTTCCGCGGAATTGCTCCGCCGCGAAAATTTCACCCAGGTACGCCGCAACATTGTTCAACGTTTTTTTTTTTTTTTTTTCTCAAGAAATATTCCCTCCCTCGCTGTCTCTCATTCTCGGAGAGACGAGATCCAAGCTGGGAGGAAAAACGGTAAAAATGGCCGGAGAGAAGGAGAGTGAGATTGATTGATTGGAAATTTTATTATCCCTTGGGAAACGACGAGGCAAAAAATATATACATGGAAACATTAATCGTCGGATTGGAATTCAATGTAATAATGGACTAAGAATGATGATCAGAATACAATAACTAAAAATGTAATCATTCATGTTACGCAACGCGTTATATAATGTGACAATTCAACGGTATAAAATATATTTATACAAACTTTTACACCCCATTTCATTATTTCAGGAGTTGATTTTCGAAAAATCCTTTCTTAGTGCAGCTCTACCCTTTCTAAGAAACAAATCTTCCAAATTTCATGTTTCTATCTGTAGTGGTTTCGGCTGTGCACTGCCTATATGTCGGTCAGTCAGTCACGGAACTGTTGTGTATGTATAGACAAGTGATCAATATATCCATTGTATGGCAATACGTATTCGTACAATAATATACACGTAAATGGTAAATATATGAATGCATATATTATACGGCTTCCAAATATTGTAATATAAAGATACGATAGACGAAATCGACGTATCGCAGGAAGTATACAAATATAAATCCAAGTATAGAAATGGAAGATTACTGGGAAGAGAAGTCGACGTAATGGAGAAGCAAAGAAATATGGACAAAGTTAAGATGCGCAAATATAGGAAAAGGAGGGGCTCAAGGGACACGAAGATACCCTATGCCGATTTTGTAGGAAGAAGCAGGAAAGTTTGGAACATATATTTGAATGTAAGAAATTGAGGAAAGAATTTATAAGCAAGTAGGCCGTCTGGAAAAATGGTGAGAGACTGTTAGGGGAAGGCGCTAAAATGTAAAATTAATAGAGAGAAAGGGAAACCGATAGAAGAATGGTGTGAGTACGTGAGACTGTTCGACGGCCTGGTAAAAAGGAAAGCGCAAAGAGGAGAAAGAACTCAAGATAAAGGTAAAAAAAGGAATGTTGACAAGTGATAGAAAGGGAAGCGTGCGAGAAGGGGTTTTAATGTGAAGCGGAAATGTGAACAGTGTAAAAACCCGTAAGGGTGTACCTGGAAATAAATGAATGACTAACTATGAAGATGCAATAGGATGATAAGTAATAGTAAAATAATATAATATTTTAAAGCGAATATTCGAGTAATATAATAGTAAAAAAATAATTATATACATATTAAACAAATTAAACAAAAGAAACACAACAAACAGTACAATATAACAAAATAATTGTGCAAAACAAAATGATATAATTAGAAAAAAATGAAGTTATGATAACAAGGGGATCTAAAAAACACGTCGATGACTAATGGCAAAAAAAAATGGAAATACTTGAGCTTCAATCACTAGAATTCTGCTTCTGAGAGTGACGTAATTGCTAAAAGACATTGCCAATGAGAGCTGGAGGTATATCCATTGAAGGTTTTTTTCATTGACGAGAGCGCTAATTATTCCGATTTCATATCAAAAAGAGATTTATAGAGAGAAAGAGAGTGCGGCAGACAGGATGAAGGCGAGCGCAGGGATGATTGCGCATCTCACAAAGGATGGACATCGATTGGCAAGCTCCTCTTTTCCTTCATTCTCCCTCATTTTTTTTGTTTCAAGCCGTCCACGACCCTCTCACTCGGCTGCTTTATCCAATACGAGTGTCGAAAGTTTCGTCAATACGTCGAACTGTCCGCCAAGTGATGATATAATTGGACGTAACTGTCGATACCGAACGAAGACGGCAGAGCCAGATGAAGCAACAACGCTGTAAAGTTCTCCATTGGCGGACGTCAGCTTTTCCAAAATGTCTGCCACTCTCACTTTTGTCCAGGAGATTGAGATCGACTTCAGTCACTCTAATTATTGACATTGATGATCCGTATCGAAAGTGCGGGGCAGAGCGGGACAGAGAGAGAATCGAAAACGAGAGGCAGCTCGGGAGTTACACAGAATGGATGTCGAATGCTCATACGTAAATCTGTCCGTTACCGTGAACAGAGAGCGTAATTGCAAAGCCGTAATTGCATACGTATATAGCCCAATAGAGCGATGACGTTTTTGCCCTTTTGCCAGCGTCAAAAAGGCCAACGCGCAAACGGGCGTAGCCTCAATCGTGTATTTACCACCAAACGTAATATACATGTTTATTCGTCCTGTGAAGCATCCGCGGTATTAATTATTCCCCAGAATCAACAGTTCGGTATGATTGAACCGTGCAATGGCTCCCCAAAGCCTTCAATCACACTGCAGTACCTTCGGACTGTTTCTAATGTTTTTTCTCCTCCGTTGCTATTGCCACAGGACCAATTTTGAACCACATTGATTAACCGGTGGACAAATTTGAATCCTCAAAGTAAACTGAGGATCGTGTACAAACGTAGCGAGTGCTGAGGTGGAGTGGAGGACTACGAAGCTCTAGGGGAAGCGATAAAAAATGCCTCGGCAGCCATGTCGACTTTAGGTACAAACTCCAATATGGTAACAGCCAAAGCACGATGTGAAGTTGACCGTGACATTCCGATTAAGCCCGAGAAAAAATTCAACGATGGAAAAAGGACTAATTTATTTGAAAAATAATCCTCAAAACGTTTTTCATAACGTAACTCCTATGATACGGAAATCTTAAGGAGGTTTCGAGCGTTAGTCACAATCCAAAATTTGAAGACATTTTTTTTTATATTGTCTAAACTATACTGAATTTTTACGATTTGTATGTAATTTTTTCAGAACAAAACACCGGAGATAAAAAACAGTTTAATGTATGTAATTTTACGTGCGGTTGAATGACGAGACGTTCACACTACGGGTGATATCATTTTTTTGGCTATTCAGCACCAAGATAAACTATTTTTAACAACGGATCAACGCAAACCAAACTTTTACAATGATTTAGAGAAAAAAAACACTCATCTTGCCCATCGTAAAGCAAATATATTCAATATTAAACCATCGAGGTTCGACCAAAGGGGTGTCGTTCCGAACCGCCCATACCGCCGATTAATTTGGAATTTCGTGTACCCATGTATTTTGACTCGCTAATCACCAATATGATAGTGAAAATACCCGCAAATATTATTTTCAAGGCCAAAACTTACAAAAACTGATGTATCAAAAGTTATTCTATTTTATTTTAAGAAATGTTGATCTTGGAGAAAAAGTTTCCTACATAACGTGTAGCCTATGAAAATATTGATGTTTTATGTTCTATACAGCATTTGTCTGAAACGTTTCTGTTGCGAGAAAAATGGGGTAATCCTCCAATAAGTACATTTTGCTAAACTCCATTAGTTTCGTTATTATCTACTTACGCACTTTCACTGTAAAAAATAAGCGTGTTGTCGGTGTGTTGAAGCAACACACAACACGCCTACAGCGTGTGTAGGACCTGATTAACGCGTTGAAACAACGTGTTTTACTTATTTTACCGTGTTTAAACAATACGCTCTATTCCATTCTTGGTAACAACACGTTTTAAATATGTTGCTGTAGAACACGCTTAATGTAACACACATGAAGCGTGTCGAATCAAGCCATTTTCTTTCAAACAACACACTTAGCGTAGGTACAGGCGACTCGAACGACACAAAGCGTCGTGAAACAACTCACTTGCACGCGTGTACCACAAACAACACGCGTCCAGTGAGTTGATATGACAATATGGCGGCTCTATAACCTCGCTACGTTATGCACGAACTTGCGAAAGAATTTTTCTATTGCGAATTGTGTTATCTTAAAAACGAAACACATAAGTTTTTGCTCGTCGTGCACACCTACATGAATGAAGAAAATGATGTGCTCTGTGAAACCATGGTAATTGCAACACTCAGTTTATTGACGTATATATAAAATAATTTTTTGCTAAAGTGTCACTGCGAAGAATTTTTTTAATTTTGTGCGGGTCAATATTTTGTTCGTTGTTAAGAAAAGTTTCTGTCCAGAGTGAAGAAAGATACTTCTAGGGGGCAAATTTAATTCTATGCGTACCAAGTTTTCTGTTCAGTGGAAATTTTCTGTGCGGCGTGGAGGAAATTCGTTGTTCCTCCACTCAACTGAAATTGCTTGTACAGGGCAAAGGAATTTTTTTTTCTGTGCGAACAAATTTTTCTGTTGCGGGCAAAGAAAATTGTCTGTTCGGAATGAGAGAAATGTCTTGTTCGGGGCAGAGGAAATTGTCAGTTCGGAGTGAGAGAAATTTGTTGTTCGAGGCACAGAAAATTCTTTATTCTGTGCGGACCAATTTTTCTGTCCAGTGCGAAGAAAATTGTTTGCTCGGAGTGAAGGAAATTGCTTGTACAGGGCAAAGCAAATTCTTTATTCTGTGCGGACCAAGTTTTCTGTCGAGTGCGAAGAAAGTTTTCTGTTCGGAGTGAAGAAAAGTGCTTATACAGGGCAAAGGAATTTTTTTTTTCTGTTCAGACAAATTTTTCTGTCGAGGGCACAGAAAATTGCCGGTACGGAGTGAGAGAAATTTCTTGTTCGGGGCAAAGCAAATTTTTTATTCTGTGCGGACCAAGTTTTCTGTTCAGTGCTAAGAAAATTTTCTGTTCGGAGTGAAGAATAATGCTTGTACGGGGCAAAGGAATTTTTTTTCTGTGCGGACAAATTTTTTTGTCGAGGGCAAAGAAAATTGTTGGTTCAAAGTGAGAGAAATTTCTTGTTCGGGGCAAAGAAAATTCTTTATTCTTTGCGGACGAATTTTTCTGTCCAGTGCAAAGAAAATTGCCTGTTCAGAGTGAAGGAAATTTCTGTTCACATTTCACATTTTATGTGTGTTGGGTGTAGACACCCACACACATAAAATGTGAAATGTCTTCATTACTCTTCTCGTTCAATGTAACCATGTATTCCGTTTCTTGATGAAAAACCGCAAGTATAGCCGATAGCACAATGGTTAGCGTACGTATTAGGTATAGAAGTAACTAGGTTAGGTAGGTTCGAAACCGGGTATGGACAATAAAATTTATTCGCAGGAATTGATTTCAGGACGACTGGAACTCATCAAGTATGGTAGTAAACCATCGGAATAAACCACCAGTAACGGAGAAACCTTTTTTATTTATTTTTATACGTATGCCTACGTGACGTCTTGTACGTTATGCCCAAGCGTCCACAAGTACACATCAAAAAGTGTGTTGATTTAGCCATCAACACATTTTAAACACGTTGAAATTGGCGACAAGCGTTTACACGCCTAAAGTGTATCGAAACAACACGCTTTGAACTTGCTAAAACACGCTTGAAGCGTATTGACAGAACACGCGTAAAATGTGTCGTTCGACATCAACACATGAGTTGCCGTGTTGAAAACGGCGACACGATTACACACGTGAAACGTGTTGAAACAACGCATTTGTTTTTACAGTGATTACCGCGGGAAGATCAGAGTTTAGTCTTTAAAGTGCATGTTTATTTTTTGCTTCATTTGTATTTCATTTCATTTTCTGCTTTTTTGAATTTTATTTTATTTGTTGTATTTTGTTTCGTTTTGAAGACTCAACTGCCTTACATCCGATTTACGTAAATTCGCAGAAACGTAAAGACCCTCGAAATAAAAGAAGAAACGAATTCTGAGAACGATCAACGCGTATAAATCAATCACCCCTGATGCCGTCTCTCCCTCTACAAAGCCGACTTAATACGCGAAAAGCCAATCCTTTTTGGATTCAACAAATTAGAACAAAAATCAAGCTACCTTAACCATTTAAAAATTTCGAAATATAGAAGAAAATTTGAGTTAATTTAACTTTTTTGTTCATTCCGAAATCGATGCAAAATCACTTTGTTTCTGACATGTTTCTTCACTTTCTTTTCGTTTTTATATTCTTTAATCTATTTCGTCATAATTTTATATTTTATATGTGCGTCAACAGGTGCTGCAACGATGTTTCTTTTTTATGAAATAATATATGCAATAATTTACCAATTCGACTTACGTTAAGTTCGTGTTATACATAAAGATTCCCGGAACGCATTACTAACGTAACTGGGGGTCTTATCGTACCCCATTTTGGGCGCGGCCTACACCGGCATCGCTTGATTGGAACACTTATTTTTCACAATTATTCGTTTAAAGTGCTTCGACTCCTGTTCTCCAACCTTCTCGTTAGCGTGTGTATCGTGGTAATTTCACCGTCGGCTGTAAATTTGCGAATTATCAATTCTCGGAGAAATTTCACGGTTGCCTATGTCTCAGCGCGCTGCTGTTTTGGAGCGCCGACCTGGTTGCAGCTGCTGCAATCAGCGGTGCTTGTAGCGTATGAAAAATCAACAGCGATCCAATAACAGAGTACGTGATCGTACTAGCTCATTTCTCCTGGCGATTGGTCAATCAATCGATATCATAAACACGTAGCAATTAATAAGCAGCCAATGCAATTTCAGGCCAACAAAAAGTGGCCACAGCTCATCCATGTCAAGTCTGTCCGGTCTCTTTATTACGGGCGCGCATACTTTCCCGTTGACCTGTCAGAGACAACTGCACGTTGCTTCTCTCTGTTTTTTCTCCCCCGATCATTCGCTCTGCTACATTTGAGAGCCTTCAAAGAGCCCACGCGAATGGATTCGACATGGACAATAAACAGTCTTTTGAATTTTCATACGGCAGTAGCTCGTCCTATCGTTGAATGGACCGATTGGTTGTCCATGGCATCCGGCCACCGTCATATACTCCCCCGCCTGATGTACACGTGGGTGGCACGAATAAATCGTGACGAATTTCAATAAAGTGACAGCGCAACGCTGCCAAGCCCTCCTCTCGGCTCTACGATGTTGACGAGCTTTGAACACGTTGCAGATGATCGTGAAACAAAAGGGGCACAAAGCCTTTTATAAAGTGCCCTCACAGAGTTACCTCCAGCATTTTCTATTTTTTTTTTCTATTGGTGATTGTGGTTTTTACTATTCTCTAGACTTTTACGCGTTTTGGGGAAAAAAGTGATTTCGAAATCTTGATTAGTGTGGAGTTGGGAGGAAAAATGTAGCCACGAAAGGAATGGCTCGGGTGCTGGTAACTTCGTACGACTTTTCATCGAATCTACATTTTACGAAACGATCTGCACGATAACGTAAACAGTTTAATTAAATTTGTTTAAAACTTTCAAATATTTTTTAACGCAATTTTTTTTATTCTTTGGCAATAGACTCCCTACAATTCTAAAGAAAAAATGACAAACATTCAAAGCGCAAAGTTAGACATAAAAATAAAAAATATTTTCGATCAACAATGTAACGTTTTTCCTTCTAAATTCCGAAATTTAGCTTTACAGACTGTAATTATAACATTACTTTGAAATACTTTGAAATTGGATTTTTTAGATAATCCAACCCAAGGTGCAGTTATGCAGACCATGCGAACGTGTATTTACGTCAGAGGCCTGGACAGAGTCCATAGGCATGAATGATTTTATGTTAAATAATTTTTTCAAACTTTCACTTAGTCGAAATACCAATAAACAATGCACTACGGACGTTTCGCTTCATTTTTACCCGTCAAAAACATTCCCGAAAAACCCACCATTACGCTCTACGAACGGAATCAACCCGAAAATACAGGGCTGTAGGTGGGCGCGCAGTTTCACACGAGCGGTGCATCGATCGACAGGCAACCAGTTGTAGAATGGTCCCGTATCGACGCAGGTTTCCCGCAGTTTCCCTGTGGCCAGAACTCCGGCGGGGTCTCCGAGGAGCTGGAAATAGTGGTGGGACGCGGGTGCGGTAAAATCGGAATGGATAGGATCGTCCAAGCCCGCAAGGGCTTGCGAAGAAACATAACGAAAAAAGAAATACCGAAAATAAATATCCGAACGCAATTGCACAGAAAGGAACGGAAGGCGTAGGAAGGAACGTTACAAATAAATGTTTAAATGACGAAAATAAACATCATCCGAACGCACAGCGCTTCCAACAACGCAAACTTAAGCCTCGTATTTATTGCGTGATCCTTTCGTTCGTTCACCCTCTCCGTATTCGCCCAGTCCTTGAGCTTAGACACTTGTTCGTTCGCTGCATTTGACTCGAGATACTTGTCGCAGAGTTCTGTGCATCGGTCGTAGTCCAACGTGTGAAAACAGCACTTGGTCGCTCGCTCGCGAACCTTGCAGGATCTTGTTTCATCGCGTGTTCACTGTCATATAAACTTGATCTACCAATTCGTGAAGAAATCATTATTCTAATTGCACGGTTATTTCTTTGTCGCCTATTTTTTCGTCTCAACAAGCTCATTAGTCAGAACTCGAGAAATGGAGACCTCACTCCATTCTTCCTCCCTTTACCTCTACATCGCTCACCTCATTATTCAGCATGAACTCATCGTTATACCGATAATTAAAAGCAAAATCACGATCGCAAAAGATAAACATCCAGTCCCTAAGCTATCCGAACTAAAAATCAAAAGGACAAAAAGTAACTCGATCAATTAAATACTAAATCCCGAAACAGAGCTACCGAATAGTCGACCCCTTGCGTATCCGCGCAATAGCCGATGAAAGAAAACAAAAAAGGGGTAGCATGATATTCCGAGACTCCGTACCTTCATATAGGCTATTATCGACGGAACATGACGATATAACCCTCCTCATTCAAGTGTCTCGTGCCATCAGGATGCGTATTGAACGTTCACCTATTATATTCGATATTCCATAATAAGCACGGGGCTCGAGGAAGCTCGAGACAGGATTATCCGGGCTGTTTCGTACAGGATCAAAGAGACGCACGGCGCGTATACAAGATGAAAAAGCGGCTTTGCGAAAGGGGGGGCAACTACGAAAGGATGCGAGAGACATATGTCACTATATCGGAAACGCTTTGTTTGCCACGGGGCTGGACGGAGTACGGCGCGAGGAGCCTTCTTAAGTTTCCTCTGCGTCGTTTACCTGCTGTAAGATATGTGTGCGTGTCGTGCTTGACTAAGGCAAACTCGCGCATGCACTCACGCATTTACCTCCCTTTCGATACACTACCCGTCAAAAGTGTTTTATGGCGAAATAAAATATCGTCAAAATCCGCAATCTTTTTTCCACGTGAGCACACATATGTCGCTTTGATTTTTTACAGTTTCCCTGTGACCTCGTATGAACGCGGTAGGATAGAGCATTACGAGAGATCGGCATGGGCAACACTCTAAGGCGGTCGAGTCTGGAAGTAGTGACAAGTGCAAAAGTGAAGGGACGGAATCGAAAAAAACGGTAGGGTCACAGCAAGAAACATTAGTAATATTTGTTTATGGAATAAACAACATTGAATTGCGGTAATTTATAGAATTAAAAAAAGTTCATTTACCGGAAATAATTACGTTAATTAACAACAACAAAAAACTATTAATTTACCGTAAAAAAATATTATCATACGGTAAAAAATTGTTACTTTACCGATTAAAAAAGTTATGTTAATTTACCGACGAAAAAAATACGTTAAAGAATAACGGAAAAATTACGTTCATTTATCCAAAGAAATAAAAATAAAATCATGTAATTAACGCGAAAAAAATCAAGCATTCATTACCAGCGGATAAGAAATAACAGATCCTCGAGGTACTTTTGTCGGTCGTTGTATACACTCCTAGACGGTGTATTTAAAAGTGGATGCACTATATAGAATACAGTCGTTATGCAGTCTACATCGCAAGAGCGCACGAGAAGAGAAGGAAGAAGAGAGGAACTCGCTCGGTCGAACGCGCGCTTCGTTCGCCCGTTCACGCTTCGGCTGCCACGTACAGAAATTCCCAACGCTTTATCGGATGGACATCTGATCGAGGGAATCCCGACGTCTCGTTTCGCGACGATGCGCGGGGAACGCGAGGAGGCCGAGAAGAAGGAGCGCCGCGTCCTGCACACTCTCGATCCTTTTACAATTAGTCTCCATTTCCTTTTTCTCCCGTCCATACTCTTCTACACTGTAGACGTACATTTTTCGCTTATTTTACCCCCCCCCCCCCCCCTCGCTCTCTTTCTGTATCTCTGCGGAGTACTTGGCTTTTTCAATTTCCTCGCAAAGGGCACAAAGATTTTCTTAATCGATGGGCAAGTTTGTTCGTTTATAACTCAAGAACCACTGAATCGATTTCGACGAATCTTTCACAGAATCACAGTTTGAAGTCTGGGATGGAATTTACGCTATGCAATTAATTACAATCGCAATAAATACATATCACAAAGAGTATATTTTTTTCAAAATGTACAGTCCACGAAAGTGGTGGGGTACAAGTGAAGGGGGGGGGGGACATTTTGGTAGGTAAGAATCCCACGAAAAAGGCTGTGTGTATATATATACAGCCTTGGCTAAAAGTATTAGGCACTCTGTACATTTTCTATCCGGCCAAAAAATCGAATATCTCGGCGAAGAAAATCGTAAACCAATTTACTATACAGGGTTTTGAAGCGGACTAAGGCCAGCTTGGTTTTGGTTTTTTATTTTTGCGATTTTTTTTGTACCCGATACATTATTTTGAAAATGCCGTTTTTTCACGATTTTCGCACTTCGCAAAATCGCGTGCTGGACTTTGAAAAATAGTAATCTCACCATTTAGTGACATGATCTTCATAAAGGACAGCGTTAGTTTCGTTCTTTAAGAAAAATTTTGCGATTTTTTCCCGCAGTTATTTTGTTTTTTCGCGTTTTTCATGTGAAAGCCCACTACTTTTCGACTATTCCGAAGACAAGGAATCGCGCTGAACTAATGAAATCGCAGAAAAGGGCTTCTCCACTCTAAGAATAACAAATTAAGACTGGTAAAAGTTTTTGTCATCATTTAAAAAACGCACATATTTAGCGTTTCATGATCCAGATGTTCTGCAATCCACCAAAAGAGGCTTTCTATTGTTTACTTCGGTATTTGATGATGCCGTCTTAGCCTTAGTTCAAAGCAATTGTAATGTAGTTCTATGTACTTTTTAAAGTAGATATCGATATTTTATAAGGATGCCTAATACTTTTGACCAAGGCTGTATGTACCTTTTCTCCTCTTGATATTTTCATTACAACACCTTTGTTTCAAAGTAACGGCAATGAATTAACGAGACAAATCGTCGACTGTGAACCGAAAGTAGCGATACAAAGAAATTTTTGAAAAAATATATGTTGTGACTCCACAATAACAAAATACAAAGTTTTACTCCTTAGATTAAATATTCCAAACTTTTCGGAAACCTGCCGTTGTTTTTTCAAGAAAAAACTAAATAACTCGGGAGGAAAAAATCGCAAAATTAAAAAAAACTAAAGCTAAACTAACTCTGTCCGTTTTCAAAATTCATATTACTAAATGGTGAGATTAATATTTTTCATAGTCCGGTACACGATTTTGCGATTTACGAAAGTTGTGAAAACCCGGCATTTTCAAAATAACGTACCGGGTACAAAAAAATTGCAAAAATAAAAAAGCATAATGAAGCTAGCTTCGTCCGCTTTAAAACCCCGGATAGAAAATCTACTGGGCACCTAATACTTTTGGCCAAGGCTGTATACTAACAATGTTCGATGAAAATGATTGAAACTCCAATAAAAGAGACACCAAACAAAATCGACAAGTTAAACTTAATTAGTCTTCGGGCGATTAAGGTTTTTCCATTGAACGTTGGCCTCCCCACAACGCGCGCAAAGAAAAACCTTAAAATATATTAACCTCTCGAGTTTCTCGTTATTTTCTCGCCAATACGCGTGCACGAGCTCAATTTTCGTTTCCGATTTTCTCATCGAGGCGCATAAACTCCGCGGGTAGCGTTATAAAATAAGCCTGATTTTTTCTGCCGTATTTCCGTTTGCCGCGAGAGCCGAAAAAAGGCCGGGAAAATATGCAAAATTGGCGTAAAGAAAAAAAGTTGCATATTTCGAAAAGTATCGTAATGGCAAATTGTGGGAGAGTCCGCGGCGCTCGGTGGTACTCTTCGGCGCAAACATAAAATCTGCATAAATTTGCAATTTTTGCATAAACCGATCGAGCAGTGAGATCTACCGGGATTTAACGTCGTGTATAACTACGCGTTCCCCCTTTTCGAAATTGCCAATTTGTTCGTTCGTTTGCCGATACGTTGCGCGGGCGCGGGCGGATCGCCATACAAAAAAAGATCAATCAGCATTATGAGAAATTTTTCATGCGTTTAAATGTCGCGGCTCGAATCGAAAACACACGTGGACGTAGTTCGCCGAAAATCAATTCCGAAACAAGTTCGACTCAGCAATATCCCTGCCTACTTCGAGTTTGCTCTCTCTCAATGCTAATAATTGCGCAAGGCATCTTTTGAATAATTATTTTATCCCCATACTACTGCGTCAAAATACAATGGGAAAAAAAACCGCTCGACCACGTCGATATGTTTTTCGTTTGAAAAGTTGCCGGCCCTAATGTAAAACTAACGCCTCGATGGGCGTGTCGCAAGAGGTGCGCCGAAATTACACTTTCTTCGTGTCAGAATAGAGAATTATACATCTTGTCATTTTCGTTACTCAGTTAAAAATGTCTATAGCCCGCAGGTCGAGGGGACTGGCCTAATTGACAGTCGATATAATGTTCACGAAATATTCCATGCATACGGGATATCCGGATTTTATTGCCCACTCCAAATGAATCGCGAAAATGAAGTCGGATCAAGACCATTTTTTACAACAACAAAAATTTACAGGCTCGTCGAAGAGGTTTGAGAAAAAAATAAACGTTGCATTCACGAGACATTGCGTGACCTTTATTATTCCTAACAGGACCATATAGTTATTTATCATATTGTTGTTTGTTAAAAAAAAATAGGCAGTGTGGAAACGAATCTAATGAAAAAAAAAATCAGCTTTTTTTATCAACGCAAATAGTAACTTTTTTCACCGAAAATTGATACTTCCACTCTGGACTGCGGCCATTTTTTTCAAGAATCAATATTTTCTTCAACTTTTCGTCCAAGCACTGGATAATTTTGGACGACAACTAAATGCGTTCGATTTTCTAAATTATGTATGGTTTGTTTCCGCGCAGCCGTGGTCACCCCACAAACAACGTTTTTCAAACAGCGCCCTGCACAAATCATTGTATCTACCACACTTATAAATATTTTTCGACAAAAAAAAATGATAAAACATACTTCAAATCATACTCTCTAACGTGAAACAAACCTTTGTTGAAAACCTACACATGTCTTCCCAGACAAAAAAAAACACGAAAATTTATCTTTTTCCGACCACGAGCTAGGTGTAACCCGTTAAGGATAACATCCGTATATTTCATTCTCAAAAGTTGATTTTTTAAATATATCATACAGATATGGGAAAAGGTCTTTTTGAACCCGGTGTGCGTTTTGTTGGCTATTTTGTTGGCTAAGAGCAGTTTGCACTACTCTTTTGAGGACGGTCCTCATATTTTTTTATTCAACGACCTTTGGTGACAACGATTCTCCAAATTAATTTCGTATAAACATGCTAATATATATATATATATATATATATATATATATATATATATATATATATATATATATAAATGCGATTTCAAAGACACTGAACTTCAAATACCGCTGATTGTGAGGACAAGTATCTTCAAAATGGCGTTCACATAAATGTCGGCATACATACATACATACATACATATATATATATATATATATATATATATATATATATATATATATATATATATATATATATATAAAATAGACTGGTCTTATAGTAGCCATTGGTCCGCTCCATTAGCCTTACATATATATATGCACACTTGCACCTACATAAGTGTATTGTGTTGTTTCAGAGAGTGGGGTGGTCGTGGTCGAACCGTTTTATTCCAATCAAATGTCGTAAGTGGATTAACCTCGGGCTACCCGAACATCATACTCCCAGTGCGTACATGGCGGCATCGTTTTACCAACCAAGAAGCTTGTGTTTATATATACATATATAGTACGGGGTACACGTCCGCGCGTTATTATAAAAGTCACGCACGTTAACGCACGTGCTTGGCCGTGTTATCGCTCTGGACTGCAGAGAACACTCTCTTTCTCTCTCTCTTGCCCTGTCTACGTACTCTATGTATCCTTCTTATTTATATACCTTCGTATATATATATACGTATTCACATTTTCGCATGTTAACCTGGCAATATTTATGTACTTGTGTATACAAAACTGAACGAATTGCGTCGAGCGTACACGATCTCTTAGTATAACGCGGGGAGTGAGTCCTGGAAGGGTAGAAGGCAACGAGAAGACGAGCTGTCGCCCCGAGGCACGCATTCGTAACGTTGTAAGTGGACGCGGGTCTCTCAAGAAGAGAATGTACATGTGTATGTATGTATGTCGTCGAGTATGTACACGTCCGTGTGTGAGCTCACGGTATCTCGGTCATTGATACATCTCGCTGATATCCACACCCGATACCGTGAGAGGCTCGCATTACGCTCGTGTACTCGTTATACGAATGAACGTTGGTCCATTTCAAGTATACTTACAACATACCGATGTCTGCATGCACTTTCAATTATAATTACGCGATTGTTGGACTTGAAACGAATTGATTGGGCAATGTTGTTTTAGTGATCGTTGGGAATTACTTCGATGGTATTTGAGAAATTACGAGTCATCCTATCGCTTACTTTATGGAATTTATTTATTTATTCTGTATGACGATGTATGTGAAAAAACTTGGGGCTCGGAAAACAGGTCGGTTTTTTTTTCTCCGAACAGGGTATTGGAAGGACAAGACCGGGATTTTAGACACAATTGATACAAAGTCTTGCTGCCGAATTTGAGTTTTTTTTTTAGGAAAAATATTGATAACAAATGAAGGTATTATTGAACGATGAAGGTAATTCTGGCAACTAGGCTAATCTAAAATGGAACATAAAGTATTTTAATATAATAATAAAACATTCCTATGATCGGACCAATTTTTTAAATTTTGAAAATTACGGAAATGGGATGCTGCAGAAAAGAAAGTTCGATTTTTGGCAAAAAAAACTATTTAAATCATGTGTTATTAACAAATGAATAAACATGTGAAAACATCATCCGGTCATGTGAAAGAAAATAATATAAACTATCCTCCGGCCGAATTTGACGTGAATCGGAGGAATAGATTTTGAGATCCGACTTGAACCGTTTCATGAAACCGTATTCCAGAAAAACGGCAGCAGAAAAAAAGGAAAATCGCAGTCGGGTTATCCTTCACAAAACTCGTCATAACCCGGTCAACTTTTGGTTTTTTTAAAAATCTCTTTGGTGCAAATTAAAATTAAGACTCTAAGATATAAAACTAAACAATCAAAAAATAGAATTTTTGCAATCTCAAGTTTATCTAGATCCCTTAATCAATACCTATAGTTTCCCATATACCGCAAATAGTAAATCCCGGTTCCTTTTATAAGAATCTACAAATTTAATACTGAAATTCTTCAATTACTTATATTCATCTAGTATTAAAAACTTACTATGCTATATCTGTTTACACTCATAATCAACTATGAATAGTTAATAAATAAATATAGGCAGTAAATAAGTAATAATCATACGAGTTCTATCTGCCCAGTTTCGAGCCAAATTATACATATATAAATACGGAAAATATATATATTCCTGACGTAGATTAAAAATCTCTGAATTGAGAGAACGAGAGAAAAAAGTGACCAATCCATTCTCGTACAACGCGTTCGAGTCCATGGGAAAGGATAAGTCGGTTAACGCTTTCGAAAGTATGCGTGTTAACGCAAAATGAGTTTCGTACAATCGACCAACACAGAGAGACAGAGCGAGAGAGAGCGAGAGAGAGAGAGAGAGAGAGAGAGAGAGAGAGAGAGAAGGCAATTTAATTTGATTCTAACGTAATTACGTTTGAACGAGGGAGAGCGAGCGCGGCGGCAAAGTTTTTGCTGGTATTCTGCAAGTGGCTCCCTTTCATGCACGTATACGCGCATATATAAATTCGCGTTCGTTATCCGATGTGTTCCATTTAATACAAACTCCGATATAATCCGATTATACCAATGTTATCTCACCTTGTAATCACTGTGATTGCCACGCAGAGTGTACGCGAGATATCGGATATTTTACCCGAGGAAAAAATTTGCCACTCTTTTGGGGACATGTATGTATATTGGTCGTATGCACGCGACTCGTTCCTCGTACTCTCTCTCTCTCTCTCTCTCTCTCTCTCTCTCTCTCTCTCTTTAATTCATAAAACAAAATTTTTGCAGCTCATCCGTACGAATTATAATTCTACCCCTCCCGCAAAGTGTTTCTCTTCACTTTTCCAGCGTCCATAAATGCCATAGGTACGGTTCAAGGATCATTGAGCAGCGAAGGAGCTGGATCCGTAAAAAAAAACCAACGTGACGCTCACTTAAAAGTTTTATGAAACATGCCGAAATTTTT
Source organism: Ophion ellenae (assembly GCA_963210295.1). Lineage (NCBI taxonomy): Eukaryota > Metazoa > Arthropoda > Insecta > Hymenoptera > Ichneumonidae > Ophion > Ophion ellenae. Next base: position 52,846,674 of record OY723389.1, read on the forward strand.
ATCAAATTTTCATTTCCCATAAAAATTCTTTTTTTTCAATAGGAACAAAAACAAAAATAACGACAGTGATAGTTGCAATAATAATTATATTCTACTAGTACGTAAATGGCAATAATAAAAGTAAAAATATTTATAACGACTGTATAGCAATGTGTTAAGAACACAACAAAAAACACCAATGATAATTATTATCATTAACATAAAATAGCAACAATTTTTTTTTTAATCATGGTAATTACAACGATAATAACAAAGTAAGTGATAACAATCGTGACGAGGATAATCAACTAATAATAAGTCATCATGATAATGAGTGATAATGATAACAATGATGATAAATGTAATATCAATATCATTGATAACGATGTCCAAAAAAATGATAACAGTAAAAACCATAATAATAATATGAGCAATATTAACACCAACGACGAATTAAGAATAGCTATCACTGATGATAATAATTAAACGAACCATGCTTCAATTTGAAACTAGTCTGGAATAACTTATTTCAAATGTGCCAACCGTCGACTTCGATGTTATATCCCATTTATCGATGCTTCACAGAAATTGAATGATACAATAATATAAATGTAAAACAAAAAGAAAATTATCAAACAAAAAACGGAGAGATAAATCACTGAATTTGGGGGAGAGATATCCCGGGGACTATCCATAGGTATAATGGCTGAACGTTGAAAATAAGTCGAGCAGGCTGTCCGTCGGGAAATCTCGACTGCAACGAGCGGTTTTGGCTCTCTGTTTCATATATATGCGTACCTATATAGAGCGCATCTATATAGACATATAGATGCGCTCATACCTTTTCGGCCCTATATTCGCGCTTGCCTGCGCGGAGGATCGCGTGTTCCCAGTGTGACACTGTCAATTCTCATAGGACCCTATAGAACTTCATCTTATTCGTCGCTGCTCGCAGTCTCGGCTCCCACACACGCACTTTTGTTCATTGGTTACACCGTACTGAGTTCCTACATTATCCAAAACTTTTGGATATCGAATGGTTGTTACCATGTTCGCGCAAAAAGTGGTTTTCAGCATGCGGCATATGGGCCCGAAATGCGAAGCAGTAATCATATCTCTTCGCAGCTGATGCCAATCATCGCAATCTCTTTGAAAAACTGTGTCGCACTCTATCTGAACCCGATTTTCATTTTTTTTTGCAATTTCTCAAAATGTTTTGCGACTAGAACATCATAAATTTCAGTCGGTTGGTCGGGCTTTTCAGCCGATGGTCCATAATGTTTCTCGGTTCCGAGCCATTGCGGGTGTCTACGTTCCGGCGTTATTTTCTGGGACTCTCTTTTTCTCTCTGCTTCCTGTAGCCTGGCCCTTTCCATTTTCTTAACAGCAGTGGGGATGACTCCCGCAACTTTTTGGTGCATTTTCGATAGCAGTCTTCCAGAATTAAACTGGGTTACTGCTCCGTAGCATCGTACCTGAAAGGACTCTTTGGCGCAATGGTTGACGCGTTTACCGGAGTTTAATTTGTTCTTAACAGAATTACATATCTCCGCAACGTTATTTGTCACATTTCGCAATAGACTTTTGGCATGACACATCAAATAATGAATTGCTTCTGCGAGCAATGGATATAATCCTGTGCGACGCAGTTCCGGTATCAAGTTTTTTTCATTCGATTTGGGCACGCAAGCCATTGGCAGTGTTGCACAATTCGAATGATCTCCAAATACATGGTCTAAACTCGTTAAAATGTCGTCTTGCAAACGCTTCACTTTTTCCGCCTCCAAAACATCTTCCGCATTACGCATATCGCGCGCTGATTCGATAACTTTACGAAGCTTAGAACCGCTTTTCGATACACGGTTTCTGAGCTCCATCACAGTTATTGTGCCTCTCGTTGGAGCACACTGGAGTTTCAAACTAGATGCGTGTCTAAATTTGTTGCACTCTATTTTTCGACCATGACCCCGTGCTCTGCACAAGGATCAGCATTTCGAATGGCTTGAAAAACACAACTATCACCATCTGCTATGAGGGTTTTGTAAATCAAACCATGCGTTTCGATGCTACTTTTGAATCCTTCCAGAATAATATCTGTTTCCATAGAAGTGGAACTTTGTTCTCGACTCCAGTTTTTGTAACAGATGTGTTCTGGTGGCTCTCGGCCTAATTGTTCAGCCTTAGCATGGATTGCACAATATTTATTTCGCACTGAAACATAGAGGGCTAGCTTACTCTCTTGACCAAGAATCATTCCTGTTCCAGAAAGCGCGTCATGTTCCTTTCCCGACCAGAAATCAGCGATAGCGGATTATCGGGTACCTAAAGGAGGGTAGTGTTTGGGAATACCATGCGTTAGGGCCTCCCATGAACCGCCGGCATGACAGAAACTAGACATTTTGACTCAAAGGAGGCCAGTGAGGACCACAACTGAACCTACGGAAACGCAGGTGGGCCTACTTCGAGCGCTCCCCCAGAACCTACTCCATCCCCCCCGCCTTCGACCTACTGTGCACTGCTAAACAAAAAATTAATTTATATAGGATCTATTTAAATAAAATAGGTTTTTTCCTTGTCTCACAGCCTACTACGATGATATTTGTTTCAAATATATTGATATATGTTAATAAAGATGAGATTCAAATGAATCTTTATTTGCTTACAATGTACACTGTAAAGCTACGTGTACTATATGCATAAAATAATTCATAAATTGAAAAGAAAATGAGTTCCTTAATTGAGAGCTTTACCACAACGATTTTTCATCGTAATTCGTCATTCCCTGGCCTTTAGAAATGACTTTTTTCGAAGAATATATTTGCCCCATATGCGAATCGAACCTAGTACCTACCTACTCATAGCTCCGCACGCTGCCCCTATGCTACCGAGTGCTTATAACATTTTGGTCGCTGATATGGCATAAGAGACTAAATGAATACCTATTTGTTGTATCACATAAGCTATATCAATTAGTTAATATCATTGTGATAATTAGAGAGTTTTATCGAATAACATGCTATAGATTTTTCAAACATAACTTATATATACACACACACACACACACTCACACACAATTCCTCTCTCTCCACCTCTCTACCACGCCCCTTTGATGTGAGTGTCGCAATAAAGACACTCATGTCAAAGAGTTCCATTAGTTCCCATTAGTTCAATCAAATAGAAAAATGGTTAACCCTACGAACATTCTATTTAATGTAAATTTAAAAAAAATTAACTAGATACATTCAGTGAATTTAACTTTATTGTTTTTTTTGAACAGATGAAAATGTTGAACTGATGAAAGCGAATCACAGATTTATTAGGATCAAATGAAATATTTAGTTATTGGACGATATTAAATAGATTGATTTGAATAAATAAACATATTTGAAATAAATAATTTTAATAATGGACTGCAATAGGAAAATTTTAGTTCTATAAAAAATCTAGTTAACTCAAATAAAAAATAATCGAATAGACGCGGTCAGTTAATATCATAATATTTAGCGGGATGAAATAAAAATATGCTCCATACATACACGTGGAAATATTTTTTTTATTTTCGACGTGCTGAAAATGAAAACAAAGAGAAATCAAACATTTTATTTTAAATCGACGGTAATCGGCCATTGCCATTCGACTCATTATTGAATGAACAAAAAAAAACAAAAGGAAAAAAATAAACAAAAAATCGAATGAGGTTGAATTCCAAACCGACAATTTCAATCTTTTAGAACATGAAATAGACTATAATTAACACCCTAACGTTTTATATAGATATCAATATTATATGTTATTTAGACCGACACTGCTAGCCAAAAGTTTTCGGATACTCCACATAATCGCGAAACTTTTGGGCGCTGGATAATTGCCAAATAATGTTAGAGTAATAAAATTTATTTCATTTATTATTTTACGAACATACTATAAAGGTCTATATAATTAATTGATTATACAGAGCTTTATAGTATCTTCGTAGAATAATAATTATTCTACCATAAGCTTGCAATTATCTGAAGTGTCCGAATGCTTTTGACTGGTAGTCGAATATTCGAATACATTAACGCAACCATATATTTCAAGTATAATATATATATATATATATATATATATATATATATAAATAAAGGGGCATATTTGCCACATATATAAACACACACACACACACACACACACACACACACACACACACACACACACACACACACACACACACACACACACACACACACACACACACACACACACACACACACACACACACACACACACACACACACACACACACACACACACACACACACACACACACACACACACACACACACACACACACACACACACACACACACACACACACACACACACACACACACACACACACACACACACACACACACACACACACACACACATATATATATATATAAGTAGTATTATATATGTACCGTCGCTTAAAAGTTTGGATACACCAGTCCATATTTATTGCTGCACTAAAAGTTATATAGCTTCGTAAAAAAAAAGATAACCAAATTTACCGAAAGGCGTTTTGAAAGGAACAAATTCAGCTTTATTTTGCTTTTTTTGAATATTTGTTTATGATTTTTTTTCGACCCAGTACGCACTTTTGTACGTGACTGTTTTTCGGCTTTTTAGCGACCATCGAGAATTGGGTGATGCAAAAAAAATTTGTCACGTTTATCCATGATAAACTTGAACGGGGTAGCTGGAGCTCCATTTTCGTTTTTTTATAAAGTTTCGTACAATTTTTTTTCGCAATGTTATTTCATTTTTTGCTAAAAAATACTAATTCTAGATAATGCAATGTAACTCAAGAACTAGAGGGTTTAAGAAGAAATGTCAAGTTTATACTGGATAACCTGGCATTTTTTAAGAATTTTCCTGTGAGATTTTTTCTCACAGGAAAATTCGTGTCGCCCATTAATCCGATAGAATTGCAGTACGACTCTATATACGAGCATTTTTTTATGAATCGCCTATAAAATAATAATAAATCGATATTGAGCAAATTTAATTGTTTTCGCATATTAATATTGCACTAATAACTTGATAAGGTGACGATGTATTTTTATTAATAGTGTAGTATTTATTCATCATCTAATAATGCATATTTACCCGTACCGTTCTTCGGGCGATAATCAGGGAAAACGTCTTATTTTCGTCATCGAACGGGTTACCGATCAGGCCACAATGGAGTGATGATGGAGGAGATATCGAATTTGGGCCGAAAGCAGGTTAGGTGGGGTCGCGGCAACGGTTTGAGATTAAAAGCAGGTTAAGGAGGCCTGTGTTCTGCACGTTTCACTGAAACTGGGGGTCGAAAGAAGGTTTGGGAGGTCTAACAGAGGCTACACTGGACCAAGAGGAGGTCTCTTCATGGCACTGAACTCGACAAATGGGGTTTCGTCGGTTCAACGGAGGCTGGCGGCTTATGTATTACAAAAGAAATGGGTCCTGCGAGGGTTCAGAGGAGGCTAGAAATGTTTACTCGGGTCGGCAATGACTGTTATGTAATGAATACCATTTTTAGTATTGCCTTTTTTATGGCTATTCTCTTCTCAGTTACAGCTGCCCGTTGCATTTCGTCCATAGCACAGTCGTGAAAGTCATCAAAAAAACTCTTGCGATACTTTCGGTACGTTGTAGCTCCCCTAAAAGGAACAGAAATCGCGGCGAAAAGTTCTTACGCCACCTTGCGGATCTGTGCAAGTATCAAAACGATAATCGCACTTCTGGAATTTATAAAATAGCTGGGTATTTAAACCACGGTCGACATATGTAAATATCTTCAAATATCTAAATCGGCAGCCACGATTGTGGTTATCGAGTTTTTCGAAAAGCTGTTGCAGAAGATAAGTGAGGTCAACAATTAGTCGCCCATCGACTTTAACTTCCCGCTCGTGATCAACGTCCAGAGGAGATTGGTCAATTACCAGCTCATGTTTATCGATTTCGTGTTCATCAGTCTGAAGATTCTGTTCCGCAAAATTAATCGGCATCGCATTAATACAAGGTTGGCCATTGTTTGCAGAGCCCGAAAGGGATGTCCGATTATCCTTACCTTTATCTATGAAATTGCAACCTGATTCTATATCGGGTTCACACTCCAAAATATTGCCGCTCGTTTGTATCTCGGCCGTTTCATTTAACGTTACCGGTGCATTTACTACATTTACGTCGTCCGCAGCGGCCGATGATGTATTCGCCATTTCCGCTTCTATCCGAGCCGCTTGTCGCGCGGCGTACCGCCTGGTAAAAAAGTGAGGACACTGTATTATTGTATCTATATTGACAGTATAGCGTCGAATGGCGACAAACAAATAAGCCTGCGAATGTGAATTGTGAAAGAAGAGATGAGTGAATGTAAAAGCCCGAAAGAGTATATGTGTGAAAATAAAATAATGTTCTGTTACATTGTGCTGTAAGGAAAATCATTTTCCTACAGGGGAGGTTTTTAGAAATCCGATAGATATTATCTCAGCATAAATCGCTGCTACTACATTTTAAGAAGTGAGATGCAGTCAGAGTTTTTTTCAATCGATTTTCTTAAACATTTCCTTGAAGTATGATGTTTCGAAAATATTCCCTGAAAATTTTAAGTCAATCCGACGAATAGTTTACGGGATATCCCACAATTAGTGAAGGGGCCACGTCTATTCTCAACGTATAGGCGTGGCTGACAAACCCACAAACGATAATACCCGGGAAGGCAGAATGCTTCGAAGACAACAAATTGATATTTTGGAAGCTTCCACATCGGCAGACCTGGCCTATTGTATGGGCCAGGAATCGATGATTGGATGTAAGTAATTTTTTAATTAGTAATAATTTTATAAAGAATACTTTCGTTTTAAAATTGCCCAAATTGTTACAAAAAAATAATTTATCCCGAAAAACTTTAATTTTTTGAAAAATTGTTTTAACAATTGGCTATAAACAATTGAATGCTCGACTTTTTGGCAAAAATAGTGATATTTGGATTTAGCGGATCAAAATACATAAAAAAAGTTTAGCTTCATTCATCGAGCTCAAAATTTTACGAACATAATACCGTATCCACATCGAAAAACTTTAAACGCGTTTTTCTCGAAACTATGTTTTTCAAGTTGGTGACCACTATAATTCAAAAACCACTCGATGGATTTTAATGAAATTTGGTGTGCTTATTGACAGCATTAAAAACTAGTCCTTAATCGGAGGATTTTCATTTTTGTTGAAAATTTCTATTTTTTTAAACAATAATCGAGCGATTTTCTGTTCGAAAATCGAAAGTTATCGGTCGGCAGCCGCCATTTTGTTAATTAAAAAAAAAAGCCTCGATTGAGGACTAGATTTATTATTAAACTAATGATTTTTGTTTGGTTTTTTGTTTTCAGATGATCTAGTAAAATTTTATGATCGTCACCGCAAAGCACACATGCCGAAGGGGTCCGACAAAGATGGCGATATTTTTATAAATAATCAATATTTTTCTTTGAAAATGTATACAAGTCAAGTTAAAATATAACATAAAAAGTCTGTAACCACTTTTGTAAAACACACTTAATTACTATAAAAAAAATGTATTGAAAATGCTCGTTTTTTCACGGTTCTGACTGCATCTCACTCCTTGAAAGCAAATTAATAGAAAATCCCGCCAATAATAATAACAAATATAACGGGGGGGGGGGGAGGTATCAGGCAATGGCAAAAAAGTATCGATATTAAGGTAAAATATGCTGGCAAAAAAATGGGTAACAAATAGAAAGCTAATAAAACCCGAAAAGCAAATAACAAGAAACAATAAACACAGCAGAAAATAAAAGAACGTGGGATAGAATGGATTCACGACAGAAAGTGCGAAGTATGAACGGAATGAAAGAAAAAAAGAAGATAGAAATGCGTAAAAAGTCAAAAGCAAGCGCGCATGAAGAAAAATGAAAAACTATTGCAGAAGATGAAAGAAAGATAATAATCTCGAAATTTTGAAGGCTGAAATTGCTTCAATGTTTTCTTTTTTTTCGAAATATTTGTGTGAATATTTCAGAATGAATATTTCATACAAAAATTCTGCCAATAAAATATTTAATCAATAGAAGAACGCACCAAAAATAATAACATAAGCATAAAATTATAACAGAGCGGGAGTAAGTGTCAGACAATGGGAAAAAGAGTTCCGATATAAAGGCAAAATATTCGAGCACGAAAAAGTGGAAACCAAGTAAAGATATAATAAAGCCCAAAAAGCTAATGAAAGGAAACCATAAACATAGCAGAAAATAAAACCATGTGCGATGGAATGGATGAACGACAGAGAATACAAAGTATGAAAGGAATGAAAGAGAAAAGGAAAAACGTGCGTAATAAGTTGAAAGCAAGCTTTTTTCTGCAAGCAGAAAAACTGTTGCAGAATATGAAGAAAGGATAACAAATCTACAAGAGGAAAAGAGTGGGACTCAATACGGATAAGTGGAGGGCGCAATCGAGTCTAAAGCAAGAATGGTACTTGAAAATTATTTAAGCTTATTTCGAAACACGGCCCAAATTAAATATTTTATGGGCAGAATCTATTATTTTATCGGGCCAAATCAAATATTTTATCGGCGGAATATCCGTATGAACCTTTTAGAATATTTGTGTGAATATTCCATACAAACATTCTGCCGATGAAATGTTTTATTTGGGTCATGTTTCGAAATAAACTTAAAAAATCGAAGCATTTTCAGCCTCACAAGTAAAAAACTAAAAAAAAATGTATGTCTCGAAATAAACTTCAAATATTGAAGCTCTTCCACCCTTAAGGCTGAGTTGACATGACCATGAGGTACCACGCGGTAGTATCGTTCACATGACGGCACGGAGATGCGCGGTAGTAACCGCTCATTTTTCGACGTTCTAGGCTAATTTCACAAAACCGCGCAAACGACTCACCACGCGGTACAAGATTCAAAGAAAACAATGATAGCGTCTACTTGACCGCGCAGTCCTTGTCATGTGATCGCCAACATTGTTCTGCTTGAATGTTGTACCGTGCGCTGAGCCCTTCGCGCGGTCTCGTGAACTTAGTCTCATAATCTGAAATGTTCAAAGAATTGGTGAAACTGATCGTTTTCCTTTTGTAGATTTTCCATGTTTTTCCTATTTTTTGCAATACTTTGCAATTTTCATTTACGCATTCTTGCTTTTGACTTTCTGCACCCCCGCCACCCCCTAACCCTATTCAGTCTCGCCCTTTTCCTTTTGTAGATTGTAATCCTTCCTTCATTTTCTACACGAGTTTTTCTTTTTTATTCAAGCGCTTGCTTTTGACCTTTTACGCACTTCTATCTTCTTTTGTCTTTTATTCCTTTAATATTTTATATTCTCTGTCGTTTATCCAATCCATTGTACATTCTTTCATTTCCCACCAGGTCTTTTGTTTTCTCTTATTTGCTTTTTGAGTTTTATTCGCGTTCTACATGTTTCCCACCTTTTTCTTGCTCGCATTATTTGCCTTTATATTGATACTTTTCTTCTCATTTTCTGACCCTTCCGCCCGCTTTATTATATTTCTTATATTTACATTATTATTTTTCACGTGAAATGTAAAAAAAAATGCGAAAGAATATTATGAAATGGTAAACTAAGGGATGGAAATAAAAATAATAAGAATACGTACTTTACACGAAAGGCAAATTTGCGCGACAACCGCTTCTTTTGCTGTCGACCCATTATTGTTTTATTTCGCAGTAAAAGGTCCACAAATCACGATATCACAATCCACAAATCACAAAATCACAGTCCGACATGAAATTATTTTTCTAACATTGAGACATAAATTTGCTTCGCAGTCACAAAAAACATGCTCGCATGTAAGTCCCGACGACCCGTTGAAGCTCGCGTAAACAAAGCTAACACGCGGTATACAGACCATAGATTAGTAGGGAGATGTACAACGCTCCCCTTTTCGGCGTGCCTCAGAAATGGCGCTAAATAGCGGCGGCGAGTTTGGGAATATAATTTTGTGATCATCGCCTCTGTCGAGGTTGCAGATTCCCTTGTAGCCGCGCGAGTCGTGATCACCACTCATGTCGGCATCGCAGTCAGCGTGAACACGAATGGGTAGCTCGGTGGGGGAGAAGTCTCCGTCCCTCGCAAATCGTGCTTACTCGACAGGCGAACGGAGCGAGGTTTTCTGTCCGATCGAGCTCGACATATATGTGTGGCCGTACTGCGTATTGTAATATGCATTAAATGAACTTCAAAGAGAAAAACATGTATCGAGACCATTGTTTTCTCTCGGTTGCCTGTTTAAGCCGAGAGTGCGGGTTAAAAAAATTAACGACGGAACGCATTGAAAAATAAAACACCGAAACGACTGTGGAAGGTTCAATAAGAAATCTTGAGCCTTTGCCGCGGTCGTTTCAGCGGTTTTTTTAAAACAGTAAACATTATGGATAAGCGTGTACCATAAATGTTTCTTTATTCTCAATGAGCGTCGTGGCTGAGTTGGCAGCATGACGGATCAGCGATGCTTGCGGACCGGTTTCGATCCCCGGTGAATCGATTTTTCATCTATTTTTTTCTACACTTTATATTTACAAAATTTTGAACTTCCTCTCGCCTTAGCTACTTTCGCCGGGTGAACTTCCGAAAAGCTGTTACACCCGATGCGGCTGAAATGTTGCACAGATGTTCCATTTAACATATAAAGTCATCCCCCAAAGGGATTTTTGGCGCATTCCAATAGTTTATGGGATATCGAATTTTTATGGGTTTGTTTGGGTTTGTTTGTGTGTTTGGGTCACCCCTGCAGTATAGATATACTTGCAGGGGTAAGCGCGGCACGCTAGCCACCAGTAAAGTCGGAGGAGTGGGGATATCGATCAGCCGTGGCGAGCGATATACATATACTCGTGCGGGCTAAAAAATAAATTTTAAAATTCGATTTCTCGTGAACTATTGGAATGCGGCAAAAATCCCTTTGGGCGATGTCTTTATACAGGGTGAGGCACATAAAGTGTTACAGAGCAATGGCACTCAAACTATTGATCATATCCAAAAATGTTTCAGACAAAAGTTTCAGTGTTCGAGAAGGCTGTTATACTGGACCACCCTATTTTTTCATCGGTGGAGGCGCTGAAGCTATGTCAAGGTCAACTCCACTTTTTTAAATGGAACGGTTAATTTTTTTCAACCATCTTGTGGAGCACCTCAAGCCGCATGAAAATCATTGGACGGTCAAAGTCATTCAAGGTCATTCAAGGTCACCTATTAAAAGGAAATACAAATCTAAATATCTAATATTTGGTAGTGATCCGAGATATTTAGATTTGTATAATCGATACTGACCTTGAATGACTTTGAACGACTTGGACCCCCTGATGTTTTTAATGCGGCTTGAGGTTCTCCACAAGATGGTGAAAACAAATGTACCATTCCATTTAAAAAAGTGGAGTTGACCTTGACGTAGCTTCAGCGCCTCCACCGATAAAAAAAATAGGGTGGTCCAGTATGACGGCCTTCTCGAACACTGAAACTTTTGGCTGAAACATTTTTGGATATGATCAATAGTTTGAGTGTTATTGCTCTGTAACACTTTATGTGCCTCACCCGGTATATTAAATGGAACATTTGTGCAAAATTTCAGCCAAATCGGGTGTAACAGCTTTTCGGAAGTTTATCCCTTTCGCCTGTCCAGGCATTATTTATTATATTTAATTCATATATGTTTAATTTTTAAAAAAGACATTGCTACCGGGGACCGAACTCGCGTCGTCTACACTCAGAGCCCGCACGCTGATATCTCAACCGCGAGGCTCTCATGATTGCAAACCTGCCTTACGTATACACACTTATCCAACCAAAAAAAAATGTGGCAAAATCGATAATTAAACCTTTAAAAAGAAAAAAATCGCTACAGGACCAATTGCATATTATTTTTATGACCTCAAAGTATTTTTGAAGCCAAAAGAAAACGATTTTTCCAAATTCTTAGAGTGGTGTTATCCCTTAATGAAAGGAAAGTGATTTTTTGATCGTTGTAAATGTATATCTTCCCTTAAAGAGTTTGAAAGAATCTCGTATGTGTTAGCAAAAACAGGCAGAAAATTATGAAGCAACTCGTCCACTTCTTTGATGTTCGCCATTTCGGTGTTCGCTATTTTGGACCATCGCTCGTTTGCCTATCTAAGATCTACACATTCGAAGTTTGTATCCTCGATATATGGCTTTTTGCTATAGACGGTATTACCAATATTAGATACTCACTTCTTTCTATTTCGGAGATATGAATGTTCTAGGTTGTACGTGTTTCATTCAAAAAAACAATCCATTTAAAAAACCCTTTTTCGGTCTTCACAGGCACATTTGTGCCTGCCAAGATCTTTCTTCTGGTGCATTACGCTTGCGATGATCTATGGTTTTGAAGTTTTCTTTTTTGGAACGCAACGAAAATTTGTTTTCGTAATTTTGTTTCCTCATTTAAGGGGCTATACCAGTGTGACACTTTCAAAAAATCGATATTTTTGCCTTTTTCGACGGTTTATACTTTCAAAAATATCCTGTATAAATTTTGAAGGCCGTATCTCTAATCATTTTATCTTGCAAAAATCGATAGTTAAATCTTTAAACGCGTTTTTCTCGAAATGAGATTTTTTAAATTTGCTGACATTGTAACTCAAAGAGCAATTATCCGATTGACTTGAAATTTGTACTGAGTACTCTTGTATATATTTACTCTACAATGACGTAGGATACTTTTGATTGGATGAAAATTGACGATTTGGGATTGAAAAAAAATACCATTTTATAGGCAAGAAAACACACTTTTTTTTATAACTACGCCATTTTGTTAGGTTTGACATTTTTCGAAAATCCTAAGTCATTGTGCAGGAAATACCTTTCAGTTTAACAACTTTTTTTCCTTCTTCGGTTTCAGCTACTCAATCGGCCGGAATCATGTTAGCAGTGGAGGAACTTTTTTTTTGGCGCCTCCGAAGGCAGCACATCAGTCGCTTGGATCTCAATATTTTTCTATGAAAAAATTATGTAAAATAGGTCAAATATAGCCAAATATATTCTTAATTTTCCGAAACATTTAATTAAGAACTTGTGTTCCAAAAAATTCCCCAAAATCACCCAAATTTTCAGCGTTCACACTGGTATAGCCCCCTAATACAAGTATTCGTAACTTATTTATATATTCATTTGATATTGAAAACTTCCTATATTATGTGCGTATGGACTCAGTTATAAAACATAATTAAACGAAGAAAGGCAGTATAGTCTAGTATAGTATTTATTCCAGGTATACCCGTCAGGGATTTTTACACAGAAGTACATTTGATGTCTTTATCAATATCTCCTTAAGGCCATGCGTCACACCGACCGAGCGGCCATTAATACGAGAGAGATAGCTGATTTACAGATTCCCAGTGTTCTCCTGAATGGTTGATTTTTTGGAGAAAAGAAAAGAAACACCTTCCGCTATGTTGAACGACGAACAACGTCTTTCTCTTCGTTTGTCCGAAATGTGATCCGTCTGAGGGAGAACTTGGCAGTAGGATTTTTACCGACCGGACATTTGAGCCATGTCCTTAAAACTAATCTTACATTACTAATTCCTCTCTAGCCTAAATATGTTCAAAAATACCTATATACATTCTGTTTTTTTTCTCCAAAGAAAAGCACTATTAATGTATGCATTAGAAAATTTAATTATTTAATTGTTAGCGATTCGTTATTGATTCATTATTATGCACTAATTGATTCATTATTAAGTATCGATTGATTTAGTCTTACTAATATTAATATTTGTCAATATTAATGCGTACATGCAAAAGACATATTTTTTCGTAGACTAAAAATCTTTGAATTGTACGAACATCTCGCTCTCTCTCTCTCTCTCTCTCTCTCTCTCTCTCTCTCTCTCCCCTTCATTGTAAGCCTATGTAACTTCCCCTTATTCGTGGCTGCTCGAAGTATTGACTCTCACACACACATACATATCCACACACACGCACTCTCACGTGCGTAGAGAGATCACGGAAATCGTCGGTGCCCCCGCCGCGTCCCTTCTATAATGTATTCAAACGATTAAGTGCATAAGAAACGAGATTGCGGTTGTCGATCGACATCGGCGGGAACGATCAATCGATCGGAAATGCGATCGCGAATGGAGCCCTCGCATGACGGGGGCTGCAGGCTTCGGGCACGTCACCTGAAACAATTATTACTCCGATCAATGCATATACGCGAACGTGCGACCGTTTCGTCGGTGCATTATTGGATTCACTCGATTAGGGACGAGTGAGCCCACACACACACACACACACACACACACACACACACACACACACACACACACACACACACACACACACACACACACACACACACACACACACACACACACACACACACACACACACACACACACACACACACACACACACGGGCACACACACACACGGGCACACACATATGTCATGTACTAGCTAAGAATGCCTGGGCTGTCGATTACTCGTACAGTGAAATGAGCAAAATCGAAAGGGGGGAAAAATCGTTTCTCTCAAGCGTCAACGTCAATGACAGCATTTGCGGGAGCACCAAAACTCATGTACTCGCGATTGTTGCATCGCTGCAGAATTCATCGATCCGAGTAATGGACGGAAGTAATGTCGGTTAAGCACGTATCCTTGTGTGTGCGTCAAAGTTCTCTTTCTTTGCAATGTTAAAAAAGTCTATTTGATTTGAGGGAGGGCACCACTATAACAGGTCGAAAAAGGTTGTTTTTCCGATTTTTTTACTACTAGATTATTCATTTGGGATTTGGAGCAAAGGATTTTTTTTCAGCATACATTGAACTTATTCCGCGTAATTTTTTATTTAAAAAATAGAAAATTAACAAAGTTGTTAAGGTATAATAAAGCATCTGTTTAACAAATATGGTCCAACGACCGGATCAATAACTTGACAATGGTTGTTCTGAAAAATAAAAATAAAAACGTTTTATAGTCTATATAAATATTGTTCTAGATGTACGTAGTCGTTGTTCGAAAAAAAAGTCATGAAAAGGTGCGTGTTAACAAAGTGTAATTTTGGAGACATTTTTAATTGTATTCGGGGGCTTGAAACATACTAAAGTACAACAAAAAAAATCTGCTACGTACAACGATAGTTAAGGTAGTCGACCCAGTGACCGTCAGCGCCTTAGTGATCGTCATGTTTGCGCATTAAATAAGTATTTTAAGATAAAAATCAGTCCTTCGTGCAGATCTGTGGTATATTAGCTTCCAGGAGGTATGTACTATGTTGCATTACATTTTCACACCCGTAAGTATACGTATAAAAGAATAATCAAATTAAATATATTCCGCTACGACGTCTAGCTGTCATTTCGGCCGAATCCTTCATTAGGAGGTTAACGTGAACCATGTCACATTTCGGGTGATTTGAGAATGCCTGTGGACTTGCGTGAAGTAAGGTTTCCTTCACGTGATTAACAAGGATTTTAGTTTTGCGTTCAGCATAGAAAATTATAGCTTTATGTTAATTTCAACGAATTTTCATATATGACGAATACCGGTTCAGCAACATAAACACTCTGCCGATTAATCGCCACGGCTGTCCATAACTGGGACAATGTTAGCAAAAAAGAGTCTTACGAATCGAATATTAGTTTATAGAAAATCAGAAAAGAAATATTGGGTCCGTAATTAGCATTGTCTGAAGGATCCACGGACCAGTAATCGTCATACACATATTCGCTATAGTAAAAAGATATACATATAAATAAATGTTGTCGATTACTGGGTCGTGACCATGTCGATAGCTGGGTATGTCTTGAACGCCGGTGAACAGCACTCGATCGAAATAATATTAAAAGTGATTTTATGAAAAAATAGTTGTTTATAATGATTACAAATAAATAAAAATTATAATTCTGACGTAATAGGCAATAATTTGTTTTATTTTTGAAATTAATAAAGCTCCATGGAAGAGAAATTTATGCTTCAAACTCTTTATCAAATGTTTTAATAAAAATCGTAAAGTTTGTGACAGAGTGCGTAAAAATTATTCTGCCGTTCTATATGCAGACATAATCGAGTCAACAAAGTCCTACGAACCTTTGCATAATTAGTTAAGGCCTTATATACCTTTGGATGGTCGGAAAACAAGGCTTTTTAGGATTTTTTGAAAAATACTTATAAAGCAATCAAAACGAGGTTTAGAGGGTTTGTTTCACATATCTGTAGGTACCTCTAACGAGCGGACTCGTTCCAGTCGCACATGTGCACTCAGAAGAATCTCCTTTTCCCCGTAACATGAGTTTTACTACCGAAGTACACACGATTATTGTAAAATATTTATTTTTGTACGTCTAGCCCGATTTTTAAGAAAGTCGCATTTTCGACTGAAACAACGGCCTTTGTTCGTTTCCAAAAATCGCAATCGTTAAGCGATACTAAAAATCGTGTATACTCCGCTATAAAATGTATCCAAGAAGTTATAGTTGAAATTTCAAGGCAATCGGTCAAAAAATGCAGGACCCACGAGTCCGCCCGATTTTGAAAACATTTTTTCATGAAAAACGCGTTTAAAGTTTTAAAACCCTTTTTCTACGTGCCTTAAAAAAAATGTCCATCTAAAATAACTTTTGCCTATTATTTCCGACATGTTTATACATAATTGAAATCAATAAAAAAAAAACTTTTTTTTCAAAGGTATCTCAGGCCTCAAAGCAGTTTGAACGCATGTGACGATTAGTGGGACGTTGCCATGGCGATTACCAGACCAACTATCATAGTGGCATGACGATGACTCGTACAATAGCATCTTATAACCTTTACGAAATATTTTCTTGAAAACTGTACCAGGCACGGGAATTTCACAAAGACCTTCTTTTTCGTAATAAAAAACTGATTAAGAACGACTTAAAATACCTTTTGCTCACTTTCCTAATTGAGCTACATAAATTTGCAAAGTCAAGCGATCTGCTTAAAGTGAGGATTACTGGGCCATTTACCTTACAGCAATTACGGAAATTTTGGTTGAACATTTTACGGAAATTGCGAGTCGAACAATTATAGCTAGAGTTATGATTCCGGCCTGGTCGAGAAAAATTGTTTCGAGAAAAACGCGATCGAAAATTTTATTGTAGGTAAATCGTAGGGCTACCTGGTCTCACTAAAGCGTCTGCAACTAGATCATTTGTCAATATTTTGACTTGAATTATTGTTCACATATTCTTGAATATGTGTACGCTGAGAAAATGCAACAAATACATTGATTGGTTGACCCGTCACAGTGCTGTTCCACCTTAACTGGTATCTGTTTGAATCAAGTAATTTTTTCAGGGCTTATAATCTACTGGAATTCTATTCGTTTCAAATATGTTTTTTTACTTGTTGCGAACATTCTGTTGATTTAAACGTGAACATTTTTTATTTGAACATATAAGAGATATGTTAGAATTTAAAAAAAAACATCTTCATTTACATGCAGTAAAAGTGTCATATATATATTGTTATTGCGAACGAATAGACAATGGTATTTTAATTAATAGTATATTGATTCGCAACCAGCAAATTTACCATATTTTCTCGTATACAATACATATTTGTCCGTGTTTTAATCAATCCTAAATGGTAAAAAGTTATAATAAATATTTTTTATTAGCACCATTTCGGTACACACGACAGGATATTCCTCTTGCGTCGCTATCACAAAATTCGTCGCAAAATTCGTGGTGCGTCGATACGTTTCCAGGACTCCATTGTATGATCTCTCGGAGTGCACAGGGCTTCCGAGAGAAGCCTCGGGCTCTGCGCCACACTCCTGCCACGGAGCGTACTACTACGTCTATGAACTTGCTAGTGAATTCAAATGAAATAATCCACATAGACCCGGTTTAGTATATGCGACAAAATATTCATTAAGTAAATAATATCAAATACCAAAATCATTAGAGGCATAATATTTTTTGATTATGCAACGGTATTGAATAAATCTACATTCAAATAAATAACTATATTGAAAATGAATATCTGCAATGGTAGAATCAAATGGACAAAACCTTGATGTTACGAACATTTTTGTTAATGCAAATAGAAAGGAATCCCACAAGTGTATGGGAAGGCTTTAACGCGTTCACTTGATTGATATAAATACTTTTTATCACTGGAACAACAAATTATTTTGGATCGTTACGTTACGTACCACAACTAAATCAAAATGTATTATTCCCACCAACCGCGACATTAAATTTTGACATAACTTTCGGATTTTCACCCCTGTGCGAGTGACGCATATCGTTGCTCGGTAGACGATCGCATGACGCACTCCTTACCGATGTGCGAATTACCACCCGTTTACTGCGCTCTCGAATACAAATGAAGCGCGAAAACGCATCGAATGAATTATATACAGCGAGAGAAAGAAATCTCCCAACAAGATATCATTATAATCGGATACACATGCGCGCATGCATAAACCGCGTATGAATGCTATTTGTTCCTCCTTGTCGTTCGTATTATTATTTATTTATCCACTCATTTTCGAATTTCCCTCGAACACGATGAATAGAGCAAGACGGATTACACGAACGAATGCATGAAATATTAAACACCTTTTCGCATTTAGTCTCTCCCTCTCTCTCTCTCTCTCTCTCTCTCTCTCTCTCTCTCTCTCTCTCTCTCTCTCTCTCCCTCGCTCTCTTCGCTATTTATACGTAGCAAATGCACCGACGGTTTGAGTTCAACATATACGCTCATCACCGAAGAGATCGTATTATATATGTATATTCCGACAATACAATTCAAAACGATGATGTGTATATATAAGCACACCGAATGTTCGAAATTCGAATAAAATATCTCTGGTATTTATAAAAAGAGAATAAATAGAATCGGATTCGAGAGGCCCCGAAAAAGAAGCAAAAAAAATATATATTCGTACGTATATATATATATATATATATATATATATATATATATATATATATATATATATAGATGAGAGGGGAGGTCGATGGCCTCGTTGCATATAATTTTAAGGGCTTTACATCGTTTATATATACAGAGTGATTCACAACTATCAGGGTTCCTTTTCATTCCTATAATGTGTGTCATTTCGAGCAAAGTGCTTTTTTTTAAATGTCACGCGACAAAAATTGCCCAAGATATTCGCGTTTAAAGTCTGACGCTGAGTAAAAAATTGCACGGGGTTGCTCACGCGCGATTTTTTTGTTTTTCAAGTATTAAATAATAAACGAAAATTATTGAATCATATTATCGATTCGCAAAGCAAGTCCCCGTGTTTGTTATTTTGTAGCAAAAAAAACTCCATTTAGCCGACTAAACGGGGACTCGAAGCTGCGCTCGATCTGGCTGGCACGTTCCGCGGCTGACCAACTACTGTGCCATTCTTTACTACTTGGAGTTTGAACGCGAATATCTTGGCCAATTTTCGTTGCCCGACATTTAAAAAAAAACCACTTTCCTCACGATGACACATCCTATATGCGGCCCAAGGGAACCCCTAATCGTTGTGAATCACCCTGTATATATATATATATATATATATATATATATAAAGGTGTGTGTTTGCGCGCGCGCGTGTGTGTGTGTGGGGAGGGGGGGAATGGATGGATGAGAATGAGATGAATTATTTCCATGACAGGTCCATATAGCCCATATGTGCGCGCGCGCGCGTGTGTGTGTGTGTGTGTGTGTGTGCGTGCGTGCGTGCGTCCGTGCGTGCGTGCGTGCGTGTACGTGGGCGTCCGTGCTTGCGCGCACGCGGGTGTGTGTGCGTGTACGAGGGAATGTACGTTCAAGCGAGCTAATTCGTATCCAAACGCTCTCGCATCAGTGTCCATAGAAAAAGAGAGACGGTGAGAGAGTCGAGGGATAGAGAGAGAGAGCGAGAGAGAGAGAGAGAGAGAGAAAGAGAGAGGAGATCTGAAATGCACAGCTCGCGCCTCCAATGAAATGTATAATATATATCTTCTTCGCTTATTCACGCGTTATACGTTATTCATGACCGAAAATTTTTACAATTTGATTGCCCGAAGCATCACTCGAATGGAGATGTGAAAAGAAAAAAAAAACAGTGTGATGGAAATAAGCACTCGATTGAAATGCTAATTGAAGGATATAATGGTGGCATGATTTTTGTTTGACTATCGAAGTCTTTGTGAAAATGTCGTGAAATGAATGAACGATAACGAATTCAAAATTGTTTATGGAAATGGACGGAAGCGGACAGTTTATTTTCAATGCCAGTGTTCCGGGGAGATATTTTTTCATTTTGCAAGAGAATTGTGTACCAGAAAATATATGGGGAAATATATCGACCTCGGAGAACTAGTTACTAGTAATAAAAGGGTCATTAAAAAAAAAAATGTTGTCCTCTCCAAAAAGATTGCGCACAAATGTTTTACTCCAGTTGCATGATGTAATATTTCTTTGATATTAATTATCGCCAAATTACTAGTGTCGAATGAAATATTTTTCGAAGAAAAAAAAACATTTTTTCGCCTCTCCAAGAATATGGCGCACAATTTTTTTACTCCAATTGTTTTCTTGGTACTGAAAAATTCTCGAATCAAATTAAAAACCAACGATAAATAATGTTGAAAATAAGTAACGAAATTAGGCCGGTTTGAGGCTAGTTGTATATTTAATCGGCCCCTCTTATATTGCCTCCTACATCATTCACACGGAGTAAAATTAACGCAGTCGTTGAGTTATTACTTCCATGACAAATTTGCGGTGAACGAGGTGAAAAGCGCGTCCAGCTGTACAACAATATACCGGAGACTACAGCGAGCGCGTAAATCCATGAAACCCGCGCGAGTTTTAACGAAGCCAATAATTTTGCAGCACGGACCGCACGTATTTTCCCACAGAATCCATAAATTGAGTGCGATATCTCAAGCAGCTTTTTAATGCGAAATGAGTTTGTTTGGGGTTCGGCTCGGCACCGCACGTATTTTCGCACAGAAACTACGTTCGGAAAATAAATTCAGTGGCGTATCCCAAGCAGCTTTCTGACGCGAGAGTACACACGAGTCGATCGGTAAAGAAAACGATTGAGAGTTCGCTGATTTTTTTTTCACTGAACAACTATTCGGCCTCCAACTGCTTGAAGTTTTTACCCTCGTCTTCTGATTGGGTGAAGAAAAACCTTGTTTTACCCAATCGTCGTTATTTTGGAACACGAATAAGCGAACGCGTCGCGAAACATTGGGAATGTCGACCTGGCCACGTCGAAGGCACAACTTTTACACTCGAATCATTGCACTCTCGGAAAAAATAGCTGAGAACAATGAATAATTATAATGTACGTAATTGTTGATAAATGCGAAAAATTGTATGTGCCGCTCACTCGCACATACCATTTGATAGAAAAATAAATAAGGGTATTTTGCAAGTAAATAACCGAGGTGAGAATTCTTTGCCTTGACGAAAATGTTTCTTATTGAGGGGTTCATCTTAAAAATACCCTTTTTTGGCCTGATTTTGTAGCCTACGGTTTGTAGCGTAGATTCGCGGATTTAGCAGTAAAATTGATTAATTTAGAGTTCCTAAAATGCGAAGTTGGCAATCACAGCAGCCATTGTGCCTAATTAGTATTTCAGTAACGTTGATCCGCCGATTTTGTAGCAAAATTGGACCGTGCAATCTCGCTTGCAATATTCATCGGGTACGTGGGAAATTCACGCATGACTAGATAAATGAATAATTATGCAAACGACGACGAATAACAGATTTTACAATAGTATTCATTATCGTGGATATACACCGAATGAAAACTTGCCGAGTGATATTTGCCATCTGTTTTTCATAATTAAATAATACTTCGATCGAAGCGCGCCAATAATCGAATCGATTCACGAATGCCGTCTTTTATAAATCATATGAAGTAATAATATTACACTCGAAAGAGCATAAGTCACAAGAAATTTAATGATTTTTGAGAAGGTTTTTTCTTTTCTACTTTTTTTTACTATTGCTGATCGAACGCATGAACAAATACACAGAAACGTACATATGCAAATTTGTATGTTCCATGAATATGTAAAGATTCATGTGAACCTGTCACTGATATTGCAGACGTTATTGAACCGATTAATTAATGCGGAGCCCTTGTCTGCTGTTGAACCGATGGGATATCGAGAGATACATACGTGCCCCCCGGATGAACGTCACGAATATACTTAACGGGTCTGCATAAGTTTCGAGCCCGAAAAACAAATCGATTTTCAAGAGTTTTTCCCGGTCGTCGAGACTGTTGGGATTACGAGGTCGCGATTTCACTCACAATTGATGCACAGTCTTGCCAAGTTTCAGTTATTTTTTTCATTTAAAAATATTCATAAAAAAGGTAGCTATTATTATTTGAACAAAGTGCCAGGGGTTGTCTTAAAATATTAAAAGCAAGGTTTGTGCAAAATTTCAGCTCAATCGAGGGGAGGAAGATTGAAACCTTACCCAAAAAATGTACTTTTAGTATAATATCAAAACTTTCGTACGGTCGATTGCTTTTTTTAATTAGAAAATTACGAAAACGGCAGGCCGTAGTAAAAAAATGTTCGATTTTCGCAAAAAAAACAATTTCAATAATTTGTTATCAACAAATGAAATGGATAAATATATGAAATAGTCATCCGCCCATACGATAGAAAATGTTATGTATCCGTCCGAATTTGAAGTGAATCGGAAGAATAGATTTTGCGATACGACTTGTGCCGTTTCATAAAAAAATGTCGGTCGCGCAGATTTAGGCGCAGGTGCAACTGAGCCAATTTGCCCTGAAATGATAATTCGTCGAATTCCTTCATCAATAGAATCGATGACTAAAATAACTATTACTTTTTTATCTTTTGTTTAGCAAAACCTTTCTGCTTCCTGCATGACTTCAAAATTGCACAGTTGAAACAATACCACCACCACAAGCGACTATTGTCATTTTTTCCGTTACTAGAAGCAGACTACAGCCAGTGGTTTTTTTTCCAATGGAACGCCGTGGAACGTTCTCACAATCAAACACGAGCGAATCGCAAAAAGCAAAGTAAAAAACGACTCTTCTCCTCGATGTATCAAGACCACCGAGTCTTTCATTTTTTGTTCCCTTTGTCGCAAATCCCGCCGAGTCCCAAGCCAAATTTACGAGAACGCGACACGGATATAAAAAGAAGAAGAAAAAAACTCGCAAAATAGACAATTTCGTAAGTGTAACGAGGAGCATCCGCAGTTATATACGTGCGATGAAAAATGGAGCACCGCGTGACATATTGCACGTATATACGCGATGATTGTCATTCGAGTACGGAGCACGTGTCCCAGAAAAATTTAGAACGCGGCAAACGAGAGCACGAAGGAGATGAGCACAAAGAGGAAAGAGAAGACGAAAAAAAGAAAGGGGGTAAGAAAGACAAAGAGAGAGAGAGAGAGAGAGAGAGAGAGGCAGAAACCGACAAAGAGACGGAAAGAGAAAAAAGGCAGTGAGAGAGAGAGAGAGGAGTTTGGAGACGAGGTTTGATCGGATATTACGCTCGGGAACTGGCCCACATCACTTTTACAGCTCAAGTCTTTGGTTAGATTACACGTATGGCTAAATATGGGACATCTCAAGTTGATCCCGCATGGCTGCAGTCGTTGCATCCCTTTCCAGCTACGGCAAAGACCAAGTTCTTTTTTTAAAAATATTTCGTT
This sequence comes from Ophion ellenae, assembly GCA_963210295.1. NCBI lineage: Eukaryota > Metazoa > Arthropoda > Insecta > Hymenoptera > Ichneumonidae > Ophion > Ophion ellenae. The sequence goes on from OY723389.1 coordinate 52,870,352, forward strand.
ACCTATAAATATCTCCAAATATACATATATAAATCCTATGTAAAAGTCATCGCTGATTTAAAAAATTCCGATCGCGCACGCTAAATTTGATACTTCATTAAAATATTCCCGTAAAACCCGATTTTCGGCAAAAACCATGATGCGTGTTTTTCCGTATCAGAGCTATTTTCATAGGAAAATTTTAGATAGCCGGATAAGGCTAACGGAGTTCTCCAAGTCTGTCAAATTCCATTCCTAAAGCCTGGTTACAAGCCCCAATTGGTAAATTAGCGGCTGAGATGTGACCGATCAAAGTTTCGCCAATTTACAAGACCGACAATCCGGACCTTCGAAAATGCATCTTTTCGCGTTTCGCCTTCAGTAGAATCGCCTTTTCGACCTTGGGATTTCTACCGGGACTCATTTTGCGCGGAATCCATCTAGCTTTCGAATGAATTTTGACCCGTTCGGCTAGGACCATTTTTCGTCGATTTACGTCGATTTACGGATGTCGATTTTTGCAATTTTGGGGTGGCTTTTTCAGGTAGAAGATGAGATATTGGGACGGGTCCAATCGTAAGTATTCTCTAATACTTACGATTATCTGTCAATATCCTCTTCGGCAAGTGGGTTATCAATCTTAAATGGTTAATAGGCGGCCGAGATATGGCTGATTGAAAAAAAAAAATTGGCATTTTAGCGAAACGGGCGGATGGTGGGAAAAATAAAAATGTTTGACTTTAAATCTACGAAGGCCTTATTTGATCTAGAATGGATAGCTGATGGCGAAAATCCTAGCCCCGCCCACTGAGAATTGGCGTTTCATTAAAATGGTCCTGAAAACCGGATTTTTGGCAGAACCGTTGTATTTTTTTTAATCCGGGCACAAATTTAGAAAGCCGGCCAAGCCCAACCAACTCTACCGTTTTTGAAAGCTCGCAAGGTCATGTATAAGAATAAATAATAAAAAAATTGGAATCTAAAAAAAATCGTAGTTAACCTTCGTATGACTCTGGCGGTTATACCCAAGGTTTCATTGGCATTGTCAAGCTTGACATTGTCAGCTTCCCCCCCCCCCCCTTGAAACGAAACAACCCTCATTCGAAACATTTTCCATTATAATCCGTACTTTCCGAGATATAAGCTTGCGACACTTTATGCGAGACACCCTGTATACATGTCTAGTAGATAATTATTTCGGCATTTCTTCGATACTTCGGCAAGAAGTATCCTCTCCGTTTGCGTGCGTGTGGACGTTCATATCTAGTTTTGATAAAAGGACGAATTTCTTTTATGCATTTGTCGCTCAACGATACAAAACCGAAGAAAAAAGCCAAGCGGAAGAAAAACGACTAGAAAAAATACGTCTGAATGTGCATGAAAAAAAAGAGCACGAAAATCAAGAAAAACGAAAATCAACACAAATACTTACACGAAGTCCATGTATTCCGAAGTTTCTGTAACGTGCCTCGCCGCTAAAAAAAAGCAACGCAAAAAAATCATCTCCCCTCGACGTGCCCGTATTTGCTCGACTTTCGGGCAGGAGCTCCAAAACATATTTTCTAGCGCTTCGGGATATCCGTACGTGGGAAGGAAAAAAAATCGAGGGAAAACTCGGATTTTTCCGAAATATTTCTGCAACGGTGGTCGCAGAGATGAGTTGCCGAAGAATATTTTTCACCGCTCGGCAATATTACTCGCGGAAGCGTGAAAAAGTAGAGAGTGTAAATAGCCTCGGGTAAAGAAAGAGAGAAAAAAAAGCACGGGAAATAGAGGCTTTGCGGGAGCTTTCGATTATGCATACACGCAGAGCCGCGACCACGGATATGACGTATTCGCGGTACAAGTGACGAGAATAAACAATGAAAAACAAAAAATAATAATAACCACACTGTAGTGGACGCGCGGCCGTTGCAGACCAATACTCGGATGGGTGATCACTCGGCCGTGCACCCGGTCCACCGAAAATCACCGAAAATAGAGCCACTCATATTGACGCAGCTTTCTCACATTTGCTCTGTGCCCTGGAGCTGACGCGATACAGTAGTGCATTGGGAAAATGGAGGCTGCGGGCAACAATCCAGGAAGGTCGCCAAGAAACTAGAAATAGTCAAGTGGGAAGTATGGAGTAAAATGAATAGGATCGTAAAAAGTAAAAAGGAAAATCAAGAATAAAATTAATCATTTAAAAAAGCGTAAATATTGGATAGTCCCATATGAAACCGCTCGCTGCCGCTAGATGGCGTTAGGCACACTATTTTCTCTAATCGAAAATGTTGCAATGTGCATGACGATACGTCCATTCAGTCCCCCAAAAACGTCATAGGTGACATTTGTGCGACGTGTTGCCATAATCTATTTTGATTGTCTTTACAATGGAATGTTTTTCTCCAAATAAGTCACATTTGCGGCTAGTTATGCTTTATTATTTCGCCGGAAAGAAATCGACCGCAGAAAGGCAACGTTTGCTAGAGGAAGTGTATGCTGAAGATGCTCCATCGAGTACACGGTGCAAAGAGTGCTTTTAGCCGTGTCCGAAACCGTGATTTCTCTATGGACAACAAGGAGCGCGGAAAACCACCCAAAAGATGGCTGTCGTGTATTACGAGCTGGTAAAAGCATCGGAAAGTATCACTGGAGATCCTTGACGACTGCAACTGATGCGTTTGAAGCGAGCTCTACACAAGAAGAAGCCGGAAAGGGAGAACCGCCATGACAAGTTGATTTTGCAGCACGACAAGGCTAGGCCGCATGTTGCTTAACCGGTTAAAACTATTTAGAAGGAGATAACTGGAAAAACCTAGCCCACCCGCCATGTTCCCCAAACATCGCTCACTCCGATTACCATTTGTTCCGGTCGATGCAGTCAGCGCTTACGGCTCAGCACTTCACCTCGTATAAGGGAGTGAAAAAATGACTGGATTACTAGATTGCCTCTGACGAATCCAAATTTTTCCTGCGTCGCATCGAGTTGGTGGCTGGAGGACGGGCTTACGTTGTCTAGTCCGATGGGCAATATTTTGAATGAACCAGCTCGTCGATTCTCTACCGAACCTTTCGGTCTAAAAATGGGCGTTTTTATATGCAACCACCTCATATGTATATACTTATAGTAGCGAAAGACGAAACGTCGAGTACGAAGAATTATCCGAATAAATTATCCGATCCATATTACCTCTCAACACCCTTTCTCTCTCTCCCTCCCCCCCCCCCCCCTCTCGCCGCATAACCGGTGAGCTCGCGGGTAAGCGGTTTACATCGTGTCAATAATGATCGAGAGTTGGTGCGCGTTTTCCCGCATGAGCAATTTTCCTACAAAGCGAAACCACCCCGTCGCCCTCTCTCCTCCGTCGAACACCACACTGACGGGCACAAGCCTCCCATTGTATCAGAGGATCCACCGATACGTTCGCAGTAATATTTAGAGCGTACGTATCGTCCCGGGCGGAATTATCAGCCGCCTACAATTGCTTGCATTTTAGTCCACTCTGCTCTGCTCCTCTCCAACGCCAGGACGAACAAAATTTGTAATATTTTTTTTTTATTCATCAAAATTGTTTTTCCATACAGGCTTGATGCGCAGTCGAACGGTCACCTATCCGAGTATTGGCCGTACCGAAGACGACCTCCGCTACACCGTCGCTCGTCGGAAGGGCAAACTATCGAAAGAATTCCTCAATTTATTATCAAAATATAAATAGGTACATGTGGAAAATTAAATTTTATATATAAAAAATATTTATCAAATTTAGTTCAATACATTTTATATTATATGTAAAAAATATATACATATTAAATCCAATAGAAGTACACTGCGAAAAAAAACAATTGAATCAATCAAATACATCGATTGACCGAAATAAATGTCTACACGGAGTGCCACCGATATATGACATTGTTACAATACTCTAAAATATTGGGAAACTTGATTGATTTAAATACCATATTATTTTATTTGAAAATCTCTTCTTTTCGATATCTCCATTATCCTTAAAATAAAATAATCATCTATTGAAATCACTCTATATACAATTTGTAGATTCATGGATGAAATAATTAAGCGATTGCTACATTTTTTAATTCGTTTAAAAATATAATCAATAGAGTGAATTATTGCTGTACTACATCAATACAAATATGCCATTAGACGTAACATTTTCTTTCTCTGTACAATATCAAAAGTAGTTGCATGAGGCAGAAACAAGTGTATATCATGATTGAAAAATTAACAATATGGATGCGAGATAATGGTATTTGTTGCCACAAAGTACAGGTGTCATGTGTAGCAACGCGTTTAGTCTGTAGTAGAAAAAAATATAATATTCGATGAAGTAAATGTTCATCGCGATCAAAAGAATATATTTGTGAATTCGAAAAGTCATGTTTTTAATATGATTCTATGTGCACTTGCAAACAGTTCTTGATTGTTGGTTTAAATAAATGTACACTCACGAGAATTGCTGAAAATATTTAAAAGAAGTTCGCATGCAGTTCTTTGGAATAGGATCGAATTTGTTTTATTTAAAAATTGAAAGCTTTTCAATTTTTTTAAAATCTTAATTAGAACGTGAGAATTAGAACGATCATTAGATATTCAACTGACAAGAACAGATACTATACTTTGATCTTAGCCACAGGCCGAGAAGCGATACTTTAGTAAATACCCCGGATACCCCGGCACATAAGTAAATTTTCGGTTTGCGCTACGCTTACGAGAAACGAGCGCGCGTGCGGCCTCTAGCGGTTACTCCTACAACTACGGGTTTCCTTGCACGTACAATTTCGGTGGCGCTCGGCCATTATATATGATTTGGTTGAATTTTTTCAACCAAAGAAAAAAAGTATTGAATCGATTGCTGCACGGAGAAAAATACGGCCTCAAATTCTAATACTGGTTGCCAGAATTCTAATATTCAGTGCTAGAAAAGTATAGCAGTTCACGGCCAGTTCGGAATCCCAAGACTTGTTATAAAAGTGTAAAAATGATTCTCACACCGTATAGTAAAAAAGATACGTGCATATTACATTTGAAACTATTCTCGCATAGGCACGAGTTATATTTTCATATGGATTTTACTATACGTATAGCATGAATCTTCGTGTATGCATAGATTTCACTATACGCATAGCATAAATCTTCGGCGTATAGCGAAAAATATTACGAAGTTATTATTAAAATGTGACTCTTTATGCCGTACTTTAGTAGAATACTGGAAACTAATTGTTCCAATCACGTGGACAAAATATTTTTTGAATACTGCAAAAAATCACAATATGCCGAATAAAATGTACTATTTGTATCACTTTACGTGCCATATCGTAGGGTACAATTTAAATTTCTTCATCATTACTTAACCATAATTACCATTTTTATCTTCCATTCAATACTTTTTCATATTTAATGATATTTTTTTAGAAGCAAAGTATTAATTCTAAACTTCGAGACCCCTGTTTTCTCCGTGTGTAATGTATTGAGTTCAATTATAAACGTGCCATATTGATATCATATTCTTATACCTCAAATACATAATTGTAGGTAATATATTATATTTAGATATATTTTAGTCAGATATTTAATCAAAACAAGTACATATAGTTTTCATTTAACGCGATTGTATAAAGAATTTAAATCAAAATGATTACGATTCAATCGCTTCGTGTATGCGCACGAATCAAATTTTATTTGCGCATAATTTTTTAACAAACTCAGACATCCGCTTAAGATTTTTTAATCAAAATGAAATGCTTATATTTTAACGAATAATGTACTTGAAAATCAATATCGGATATGGTGAAGACAACAATATTCATGTTATGAATTGAAACACTTTTTTGTTCGTTGCAGAAAGTGCACTCAAAACTACATAAATCATTCGCGATCATTTTTTAGATAGATTCAATAATATATTGTTCTCGGCTAACAATATATCTTTTGGATGAATTTTTTTTTAAATTTTATCATGTTATTGAAATCAATAGTGTTTTATTTTGACTAATAAATCCGATTGTTTACACCACCAATTTTGTAATTGAATCAACGAAATTTCATTCAATAACACCAATGATATTGGATCAATCATTTTTTTTCTCAGTGTAATAGTAAAAAGTGGAATGCCGTATGGATCCGAAATTTGGGGGTGGAAGTGAAGGAAACAGTTGAAAAAATTTCAAGCAAGGTATGTTGAAATTGTCACGGGAATCCGTAGAAACAGATGGGCGATGGTAGGGGGTCAAAAAATTGCCTGAGGGAAGAAGTGAGAGCAGTTATAAATGGTAACCCATCAAAATGGGGAAAAGTAAGGGAAAAAAGCAATGGAAAGCCTAGGTGACGGGGCAATCTGGCAAACCGTACGGAATGGAAATTCAAGGGAACTGGAAGGAGACATAGAAAGAGGCATAAAAATGAAAATTGAATTATAAGAAATTCAGTACGGCTGGAGCAATTGTTGGAAAATAGCAGAGGGTTAGGAATTTACCGGAAAATAGATGCGCAACTGAAAATGCAACCGGCAAAGCAACTATGCAATTGTATCGACAATTTGAGAGACTAGCAACTATAGAATAGATATAAGAAAACCGATGTAAAATAATTCGTGTAAAAAAGCGGGAGCAGCGTTCAGATGAACACCCTTAACGTATAGCTACTACAATATAAAATTTTATTTGATGAACTTCACTTTATATATGAAAAAATCTATAAAATTGTATTCGATAAATTTAATTGTACATTTAAAGAAATATATAGAATATAAAAAATGTCCGTGTATAGTGCGTGTACTCGTCCGCGTGAAAAACAGAATATTTTTCAACGAGTGGCTTCAAGGTCTCTCGATGCCCGAAAATATTTGTTGAAATATGTATATCCATTTTTTGTCAAGCGATTGCCACCGTTCGGATTTCGCCCCCCTCCCTCCCTCCCTCCCTCCATATCTCTCTCATTCTCTTCCTGTCGAACTGGTCATTTCAATTTAGTATCGCACAAATAAACGAGGTTGACTTGTATGACCGCACGTTCCGATTGTTTGATGAGTTTTCGACAACTCGTTTCCGTTATACACGACCATCCCCGAGTGTAATTAACGCCGGTTATCACATTTTTCAATGCGCTCGCATATTTATTGCTTCCCCACAGGTAAATGAGAACGCGCGCACACATATGTGCATCGGTATAATCGATTAGTTAATATTGGCAAATTTCTTTGCATCCGCCCGATATTCCGTTTTAATATTACAGTTCTCGGACGCGAGGCCTTCCGATATCCTCGAGCTATACGAGCTTTTTTTATTTCTTTTTGTTTTTTTTCCACCATTTGTTTGTATTCGCAATTAAACGATGTTGAATAAACAATCTCGATTGTATACTCAATTCCAATTAGTTGTGCTGTAGTTAATGTAGCAAGTCTAGTATTATTATTTCTTACGATCAGATATTCAATTAATATATTAAATTTCAATATTATATATCGATATACATCGGTACATACACTGCCGCTCAAAAGTTTGGATACACCAGTCAATATTTCTTGTCCCACTAAAAGATACATACCTTCGTCAAAAAAAAGGTAACCAAATTTACCGAATGGCGTGTTGAAGAGAACAAATTCAGCTTTGTTTTTCGTTTTTGAAATATTGTTTATTTTTATTTTTCGACCCGGTACGCACATTTGTACGCGATGTTTTTCGGCTTCTTTCGACCATCGACAATGTCGATCGACACAAAATCTTTATCCATGATAAACTTGAACGGGATATCAGGAGCTCCATTTTCGTTTTTTCAAAAGTTTTGACGATTTTTTTCGCCAAGTTGTTTCATTTTCAGCTAAAAAAGATAAATTTTGGAAAATGCAACGTAACTCAAGAACTATAGGGTTTAAGAGGAAGCGTCAAAGATGTAAAATGTTGCATAAGTATATACTGGATCGCCTGGAATTTTTTCAAAATTTTCCTCTGAGATTTTTTTAAAAACTATTTTCGATTGAAACTCTGATGAGCAGGATGGCTTAACTCGAAAAGTATGGCGTTTATAACAAAATATCAAGAGGGGAAAATAATACAGTTTTTTTTTTTTAATACATTGACCCTTCTTCAGATTTTTTTACTATGTTTTTTTCACGTCGTCTAGGTGCATTTGAAACATTGTAAAAAAAATTGGAAAAAGTCTGAAAAATGTCAACATATTCAAAACGAAACACTGCAACATTTTCCCCTCTGGATATTTCGTCTCTAACTCAACAGTATAAACTAACGCAACTTTTTACACCTTTAACATTTCCTCTTAAAACCTATAGTTCTTGAGTTACATTGCATTTTCCAAAAATTGTCGTTTTTGCCAAAAATGAAATAACTTTGCAAAAAAAATCGTACGCAATGTTTGAAAAAACAAAAATAGATCTCCTGCTACCCCGTTCAAGTTCATCATGGATAAGCATGACAACATTTTTCTCCATAAGTCACGTGCAAAAGTGCGTACCGGATGGAAAAAAATCATAAAAAATATTTTAAAAAACAAGGCTTAATTCATTCCCTTCAAAACGCCGTTTGGTAAATTGGGTTATCTTTTTTTTTTAATAAGCTATGTAACTTTTAGTCCGGAAAGAAATATCGACTGGTGTATCGAAACTTTTGAGCGGCAGTGTATGTATATTCTCTTCTCTTCCCGTCATATGTTAAAACTGTAGGGTCCGTATGTTTGTTCGTTTATAGCTCGAAAACAACTTAATCAATTTTGACGAATCTTTAACGGAAACACTGCTTGAAGTCTGGAATAGGATTTAGGTTGATAAACATAACGCCATGTAGTTAATCACAATTGTAAGGGGGCATCCATTAATTACGTGAGGTGATTTTGGCGATTTTTCGACCCCCCCCCCCCCCCTCTGCCCCTGGTGAGATGTCGTGAGATTTTGCTCGACCCCCTCCCCCCTCCCCTAATCTCACGTGAGATTTTTCAAAATGCATACGTTCACGGAAATTAAATTGTAGTAGAAGTAACTGCGGTTGTAGTACCATTTACTCCACCATGTAAAGTAGTAGGGAGACTCTCCCTACGTGATAGAAATTATGTGATTACTAAAATTACTTAAATTACTAAAATTACGTGATATTTGCCGAAGCCCCCCTCCCCCCACGTGAGATTGGGTGAGATTTCGCTCGACCCCCCCCCCCCCTAAACGCCTCACGTAATTAATGGACGCCCCCTAATGAGCAAACGTAACAAAGATCATATTGAAAAACAACTGAGCACAAACCAATGAACAAACGAGTGAACCAACAAAGAAACAAAAATTTACGTATAATCATGAGTACTGTGTTATTTGTTTTTTTCATAAGTGGTATTTGCAGTTCGTTATTATATTCAACCAGCATCATATATAAAAAATGAAAAGAAAAACTCCAAACAAAAGTTATATATATATGAATATATAACCGATGCTGGTGGTTGGGCGGTCGGTGTTTGGCTCTGGTGGTACTTCGAGTTAACCAGCAGTGTGCAAACAAAATAAACGTCTGTGCGCCAGAACATCAGAAAAATACGGGGTCGTCTTTACCAGTGCGGGTTTTCCACAGTTTTCGCATACCCTTGCCGAATGCGGTACAGTGTAGCCTAAAGCGGCTGTGGACACAACGGAATTTAGGTTGGATTAGCCAAGTGCGGGTAGAAAGTGATAGGAAATGGTTCAATTGGAAAGGTTAATACGTAAAAACCGTCAAGGCTATATATTGGAACTCAGAAATAAAAAAAAAGAAAAGTCCACACACAAAAACACACAAAAACACACACACACACACACACACACACACACGTGTGTATATATATATATATATATATATATATATATATATATATATATATATATATATATATATATATAAGCATGTACATGTAATATTTATAAATAATTCATATAATATTCTTACATCCCTATAAAACATATTAATATATGAATATATGGATGTGTGTGTGTGCGGGCGCGCGCGCGTGTGTGTGTCTGTGTGTGTGTAATTTTGTAATTATTATTCAACTATAGTTCATCGACAATTATTTTTCTTCAATTTACGTTCCATTATTATCTTAGTGAATGATTCTTTTTTAATTGTCAATCTATGTGACTTTCTTTTTCTTAATTCGTTCGCGATTCAACAAACTTCAACACTCCCATCAGTATTTTTTTGCCCCTTAATCTGTTTTAGTATTGATGACCTCTTCGACGTTTCTTCGACCGAATCCTCAATCCGCGTGTTCCCCTTCCTGTTTTTTCCATTATGCCCGATGCCGTGAGTTCGTCAACGATTTGCCTCGTGACTCTCGCTCCCTCTCTCTCCCTTTCTTTACTCGTGAAACATAAACTTAGATTATCCGTAGATTAGAAACGGGACTCCCGAGGAAATAATGTGCTCGACAGGTGGTTCGTGAGGTACGTTTGTGTGTGTGTGTGTGTGAGAGAGAGAGAGAGAGAGAGAGAGAGAGGCCTTGGGCATATTAGCCGACCGCCCACCGGAGTGACAAAGTGGCGGCAAGCATAAGCACGGAATGGGAAACGCCTCAGTTTTTCTACCCGGTGAGAAAGGGCTGAAACGAGACCGTCGCCCCGATCTTGTTGCCGCTCTCGTCAGCTCTGAAACTCTTCTCGTGCTGGATACGCATAATAGTGCAGTAAAAGAGACGAAAACCCAGCACTTTTGAGCGTACAATATGAATTTTTGACTGAAGGTAGATGATTGCATACTGAAACCAAGCCCAATAAAATGTTGTCTCTCAACTCGCCCCAACCCTAAGAAATAGGGGTTGAAAACTTAAAAATCGCCATATCTCGATGATTAATAGCCCGATCAAAAAAGGTTTCAAACAAAAGTTGTTTGTAATAATAAAATTCGTATAAAGTAATCTGACGTCCAATCCCGTATCTTTGAAAGTAGCGGCACAAAAACGATTCGAAAATTTGGGGTTGATGCGTGTGAGAGCGGAGTAGAGATATCGCTGCGTCCTTGTCTGGGTCAGTGGTTTTCTCGTGTTTTTATGCAACTATTTTTAAAAATAGGGGTTTGGACGTCAGATAACTTTATACGTATTTTATTATTCCAAACAACTTTTGATTAAAACATTTTTTTATCGGGCTATTAATTATCGAAATACGGCGATTTTGAAGTTTTCAACCCCTATTTCGTAGGGTTAGGGCGAGTTGAGGGGCAACATTTTATTGGGGTTTCTTTCAGTATGCAACCATCTACCTTCAGTCAAAAACTCATATTCTCCGCTCAAAAGTGGTGGGTTTTCGTCTCTTTTACTGGACTATAATCCATCTTACTCGACGATAAGTTTTTTTTAGGGCCTCACATTTTGCGTCCATGTTTCGACCTCTTTTTGGCTCCTTTTAAGCCTTATTACCATTTTGCAAACGCCCAAACCCGCCGCGAAAAATGTTTATTCAAAGAATTAAAAATGGACCAATGGATGCGCCGTTTTTCTTCTATCGATAGAACCCGCGGTCGACTCGTCCTACGAATGAACATAGGAAAAAAGTATTTTTTTAACGCAAGAAGTTAACTTTGAAGTTACACGTTAGAATTCATAAAGATTTTGGCCCTGTGTTGGCTCAAGGGATTGAGTACGGTTGCATTGAAAGAAACATTGTTTATTATTATTATTATTTTATGTATGTTCGATATTTGTTTGTGCAGTTCGTTTTAATCTCTCATAATACATTCTATACTCTATCGAACCTTAAAGAGAATAAAGTACTACTGTGTCCAAAAAATAAGGTGACATTTGAATTTAAACTGCGCGCGTCGAAGGATTTGGAGAAGTTTTTTTTTTTAGGTTGGTAGTACTGTCAGTGACATCTATGTCAAATTTACATGTCAAAATATTCATTAGTGTTTGAGATATGCGTCGCTTCGTGAGCTGCTAAAAGTGAGTTTTTCGTTGCCACGATAATGCACCATCCCATACTGCCCTCGTAATTCGTGATCATTTCGCCAAAAACTCAACCCATATCGTTCCGCAACCACCGTATTCACCTGATCTGGCGCCGTGCGACTTCTGGCTGTTCAGCAAGCTCAAAAGATCGCTCCGGGGACACCGTTTTGATACGATAGAGGAGATTCAAGCCGCAGCGAAGACGGAACTGAAGGCCATCCCGGAAAGTGACTACAATCAGTGTTTCGAAGATTGGAAAATCCGTTGGCATAAGTGCATTGCATCGGGAGGGGATTACTTTGAAGGGGATGAAATTGATTTGGAAAAATAAATAAAGAATTTTCGATATAAATACAATGTCACCTTATTTTTTGGACACAGTAGTATTTCGAATTCTTCTTATAAAAATTCAAAGCGCGAAATTTGATACGAAAAAAAGTGTCTCGACTTCAAAATGCGATAGCCTGTCTTTTTTTCAAAATTGAAGAATTTGTCGTACATGTACATGAACGTCAATAGTTTATTGTTTTGTACATAAATAGATAAAAGTTTATGTAGTCAAAATGCCAATAAGTGATGCATGATGGGTATTCTTCCGTATTTTTCTAACGAATTAAGAGAAAAAAATCGAAAAACGTTAAAAAGTTTCGTAAAAACCCCTAAATTGACAATTGTTAAATCAATTAAATTGAATTAATTTCAAATTTAATCGAATTTTATACATAAAATCGACCGAATTCGTAGTTAATCAAAGTTAAAAATTAAATCGATCAAATTCCAAGTGAAGAGAATTAAAAAATTTAATCAATTCAATTCACTAATCCAAAGTAAAATATTTAATCGAACAAATTCGAAATTAATCGAATTGAACAATAAAATCGACCAAAATGAATAAAATTCGAATGGATTTATTGTGAAGAAATATTAAAGTGACTCTGACATCTTTTCTTCCCTCGTTACAAATCATATAGGATGGTAACGATTACATCGTGTAATTCCAACAACGTATCATGACAATGATTATTACAGCGCTGTGTTGCTCAATTCGACGTGAAATATCGCACTGCATGTCATTACAATTATTAATGAATCGACAACCTCAACAATTCAACGTTAATTACGTAAATTAACGTTGCCACAGTTATTAAAATAACGTGATGCTTAACAGTTTGACTTTAATTGCCTCATTGCCGATATGAAATAATGTCACTCCGAGCGTTCGAGATATTTTTCGATGCAAATGAGATTTTTAATTATAAAGAAAAGCTGTCGCTCGACTCGCCTCTATATTCCCTATACACAATACCGTTGTATATAGCCCATTTTTACTTTTATTTTTTCCAACCTGGAGAATGCGTTATTGCGAGAACAATTTAATTTTTCATCGCTGAATGGAAAGTACAATTGTGTTCTACTTTTGCATTCTTGTTGTTCAGGAAACTTGGGGAATTTCGTCCGGCAAATCCCCTAAGTTTTCTCGTTGAGTTTTCTCCATGAGAATCGGTGTTGTATGCACTTTTAAGAGGAAAATAACAGCGGGAGAGAAGGAGAAAGAGAGAGAGAGAGAGAGAGAGAGAGAGAGTCAGATAGAACGAGGGAGGGAAATTAAAAGAGTGAGAAGATGCAAAAGGGGAAGAAAGAATGACGGAAATTCAGAGAGCGAGAGAGAGGGGGGGGGGAAGCTCAATTATTTCGGTTACTCAAACCCTCAAGGGGCTTGCTGCTTCCTTATTCCCTAGAAAATATTATTTTTATTCCGGGACATCTGGTACGAGCCTCTAGCATCGAGATAGAGAGGGAGGTTGAGAGAGATTCTCCCTCGTTCGGGGAACCCCTCGTATCGATCACAATTAGCCCCCTCTTTTTTTTCCTCCATTTTTTTAGTCGACTCGTTTCGTTGTAAAAATTACATCCGGTGGGATGTCCGGGCAACATGGCGATGATAATTATTCTTGGGTACACCGAGTTCGCCTCTTGCGTTTTGTTGTAAAATTTTTATACCGATTTTCTTTTTCGCGAAGATGCTCTTCCGCATAGACGATTACCTCGACGAGGACGAGGTAAGCGGGATCTAATTCCGCACCAAGTCAGCTCAGGAATTCTGAATATTTGCATTTTCCTTTTTTACGCTATTGTTGTTATTAGTGTCGTAATGAGCTTATGGTAATGGACTCTTAGGTCGGGAAGGAAGAGCCGGCGAAGGAAATCGGATCGCATGATAGAACGGGTATGCGAGGACAGAGAGCGATTTATTGATTCAGTATTTCTTTCTAGCTCGATTGCAATGCGAGTCAAATACTTTGCAGTGCGTAAATCGCTATAGTGATAGTAACTCTTAATTAGCCAATTGAGATTGAGACCAAAGAAGAGAAAAACATATGTGGTGCGTTCATTCAAGAGGATCCGAAAGAATGCGTAAATCAGAATAGTAATTATAATTATTATTTATCTATAATTATATAATTATATTGCAATACATGACAATCGTATTTTTTGTGCATCATGATATCTAATAACGATACTGTAAAATAATTGTTTTCTTAAGTTCTTGAGGTCTCAATCTATTACTCGTCCCAATTGAACTCTTTCCTATCACTTCGTACCCGCACTTGGCTAATCCTAACCTAACGTTCCGTTCAATCCACAGCCGTCTTAAGATACACTATATGTGGAAAACCCCTACGGGCATAGACGGCCCTACATTCTTTTGATTCTCTGGTGCACGGCTAAGCAGTCACCGCTCCAAGTACTGGCCATGCGCAATGCTGCTTAACTCGAAGTACCGCCGGAGCCAAACCCCGACATCCACCAGTATCCGTTACTGTACAATTATTATACAATTATATTGTATGTAAATATTCATCACCATGTATGATAATATTCACAATATTGTGTATAGTTGCGGACTCAAAGAAAATTCTGAACGTTTTGAAAATGAATGGAAATACGATTAACAATGATAATATTGTTGAGAGCAAAAATCGAAAAAATAAGCGCCAAGAAAAAGGAAAGGGAGAGAGAGCGAGAGAGAGTGAGGTATCAAGATTTGAGAAAAAGTACTCTCCGATTGTCTACGTACAGGCGTGCTGTGCCTTGAGCAAGATCAAGAAAAATGGTGTTTTCGTGAGCAGGTCTACTTGCCAAAACGTCCGATCACAGAACACACACGTACACACACGTCTCTTTTATTCAAAGTTCGGTGATCATGTAACGGGTCACATTCGTGGGGGATCGCGGTTGGATTCCCTACGAAAAACAAAGAAAAAGAGGACAAAAAACCGAGCCAGAACTCATCTCGACCGAAAGAAAATGCAATTTAAATTCCCGCGAGCAATTCTCTAAGACGTTACGTGTGTGTTCCACCGCGGAAAGGATAACCCATTTTTATCGCACACGTACGCGCTTCAAATTTAACGTTTTCACGTCTCCGCGGTGCCCGTATCGTTTCCGCAACTCCTAACTCGATGGCTGCGCACGCACGCGCGTTAAGACGAAATGACAAATCCATAAAAAGTTTTCCAAATTTTTCGCAATAAAGAGTGACGACCGAATTTGGTGGAAATTTGAGATTAATGTTCGAGATTCGTTATTTGGCGAATAAAAATAAAAACATTTGGAACTCCACTGATAGTGTGGACTGCAAATCAAACGAACAAAATTTTTCGATTCTTTTTTCCAATGAGAGCATTCGGTTGGCTTCTGGCAACAAGGCTTATCTCTGAAATGAAAAGTTAAAAAAATGTCGTTTCCAAATGTCAAAAGAGATAGTTTTTTGAAATTTAAAAAATTACGAAAACTGCAAGCTGCTGAACAAAGTTCTACTTTCAATAATAAAAAATAACTTTGATCATTTGTTATTAATGAATGCATAAATATATGTCAAAATCATCTGGTCATGCGATGTGAAATTTTACGAACTATGTTCTGTCCAAATTTGAAGTGAATCGGACTAATAGATAGTGGGATACGACTTGCACCGTTCATTGAGGCCTTAGGCCACTCTAGAGGCCGAAAAAATAAGCTTCTTGGCGATTTTTTTTTTCAGAAAAACTATAAAATAAATCGAGATTACAAAATAGAGTGTTTATCATACATATCAGTGACTGTATGCGATAATTTTTTTGAAGCGATTCATTCAAAATGGCGGCTGCGCAGCGTTTTTGTGATGACATTTCCGCTTTTCCAGGGTCGACGGCCGGACAAACGCTCCTGTAATTTTTGAATTATAATGAGCCAATGAATTTTTTTCGATTATATATAATAACTGCTATAGAATTACGTAGGATTTTTGCGATATATTGATTTTTGGCCAAATGCCGCACTTCGAAAGTGGAAAGTGAAAAATTTGCCTAAAAAATCGTCAGATAATTGTTAATAACAAATGAACGATGCAATATAATAAATAAATCCTACGTACTTCCATAGACAATGTATTTTTCAAGATATATTCAACATTTCAAATGAATCGGTTGAAAATTGTCCGAGTTTTGTGTCCGGCCTGCTTAAAAAATGCAGTTTTGAGATAAACGCGTTTGACGTTTTGAGTAGTGAGCTGCGAACCAGGCGGTCTTGTACTAAAATTCTAAAACCGAGTACTTCGAGTTTTTTCCGGCCATAATCTTTTGGGACATCATTTTTAAGGTCCTAGGGGACCATTAAAAAAAATCGATTTTTCGAAAATTCTAGAGTGGCCTAGCCCCTTAAAGCAGTTTCGAGAAAAAGGCAAAATAAAGGAGGGCAAATCGCAGTCTTTCTAAAAAATCGTCAAAACTCGGGAATTTTCACCAAATCATTGTTGCAAATTAAAATTAAGATCCCCGGCTATAAAACTATGCAATAAAAAATCGTGTTTTTGCTAAATTTCAAGCTTATGCAGAGCCCTTAATATGACGTGGCGCACTATCCCGAATCGAATGAATAAACCAAATAGCGAAATGTAAGACGCGCGCGCGCGCGTATAAACGAAGCTCGCATGCTAATGCATTATGTATCGGGATGCAATATCGCAGGAGGTATGTATTTCGAAAGTACGTGCGCTCGAGGCTCGCTAGGGTGTGTTCCCCTATAAACGCCCCGGTAACTATACCCTTCCTACCCGTTTGTACATATATATGTATACCTATATAATCCTTCCTCCTAAATACTGCATGTACCGCCGTAATATACGGTCAGCACTCTCTACACCCTCCACCGTGCATTGTTTTACATCGAGACCGAAAAATGCCCCTCCCCCCCCCCGCCCCCTAGTTTCGAAAAAGAGCCGATGAATATTGAGAATATTATTTCCAATATTTTTTTTCTCGCATTTACAATACGATATCTGTCACCCCAGGCGCAAATACCCAAAATCGGATATACAGGGAAAGGGTTTACGATGTTTTGCTTTATTTTATCGTTTTCTTTTTAATTTAATAAAAATTGAAAAATTCGGAATATTGAGCAATTTCTTTTTAAAGATTTTTTTCACTCGTTTGTTTTGCATTTTATCCCTTTTTTTTACTTCAGGAAAAAATGGAAAATTATGAATAGTGAGAAATTACGTTTTAAGATTTTTAAACTATTTCTTTTTTGGCTTTGTGTAGCGCAATCGGAAAATAAAATTGAATAGACGGCGCGAAGGCGGGACATTTAAAAGAGTTGGACAGAATTTTCTTTGTATACGAGTTCCCGAAATAAAGCGACAATTTTGAAAATGGACGGAATATCAAACAATTTGAAATATGATATTCTTTATTTTGTTTTCAAAGGAATCTATTTTTAATATTCTTAGGGCTTAGGACTTAATAAGTTTTGCTTGGCAAAGTGTGAGAAAAAGTCATGCTTGACATATTTGGGGAAAGACTCGATATTTTTTAAGTGTACAAAATTATTTATGTGCTTCTTCAATTTTTCTGTTTAGGAATACATTGAAAAAGTGGACTAAAAAACAACTTTGAAACATTGAAACCACGAGTTCGACTTCCTCGCCTTGCGCTTTAAAATTCCTGCCCTTTAGATCGAAAGAAAAATTATTAAGTGTTGAGGCGAATGTTCAATAGTTTCCAATAAATACACTTTAATATTTCTCGACGAACGAAAAGACAACGGAAACATTTTCTTCTAACTTTCAAGGAAAAGGGTCTGGGAAGTACTCACGAATAGTTACATTTTTTTTATGTCCAAAAAAATGTTGCCACTAGCATAATTTTAAATTCTTTTGAAACAAAATGTGCGACGGAAATGATCCTGTAGCATTGAGAAAAGTATATAGATTGTCTCGCGTTCCCTCTTCCAAATTCAGACCTTATTGTTAGAGCTTTTGGTTGCCCGATCTGTATCGCTGAGAAAGTGAAAACGTACTTTTTTTTACCACCGGAAATAATAAACAGTAGTTAATTATTGTATGCAGAGGTAAATGAGAGAATACATATGCATTTGAATACTCATTCTTAATTATTCTCGAAAAGTGCTTAAAGCGTCATTGTTTCCGTACAGCTGTGAAGAAGCGATTCATTGTAATGATGTTTTCGTTATGAGTATTAATATTTGCATGTGGGCGTTATCCCTTCGGCATAAAATTAGGTCGGGAGCCTCGAGCGATCGGACGCCACAGTTCTCACTGTCAAAAAAGCATAAATGCGTTTCCTTAGTTCTTTTTTATTTGTAGTAACAAAAAATTTCGTAAAATCATTTTTTTTTTAATTTCATTTCACTATTCAAGGGATTTGTTTCAAATATACTTGTTTATTCATTGTAAAACAAGATCTATTTAACATCGTTGATCAATAAAAAAATTATATTTTTCTAATCATTTTGGTATTTGGTATTGTTTACTCTCCATAATTCAGTCGTACAGACTAAATGGGTCTATTTAGATTTTTTCATTCGAGTTAAGGGGGTGGGGTATTCCTTTAGGCATTATTTTTAAAGGAAAGATTTCTTCTCAATTTTTGGAACTTGGGGTCACAAGAAAACTAATCGACCGATTCTGATGAAGTTTGGTATATACTTTTCTAAGCTTATTGTCTAAAGCATGACCCTAATGGTTTTTGAAAATAAAAAAAAAAGTATATTTTGATTGGAAAATGTAGGCATTTTTTTCAGAAAAAATCAATATTTTTGTTTCAAAGCCCACCATTTCATCGATTTTCAACATTTTTCCTTTTTTCTTGGTTCATATCACACGTATGAGTGTTAATGAAAGAAAAATCTTCCCGCCGACGCTACGTGTCACGCCGTCTGACAACGTCCGCCGCAACCCGTTCCAGGACGGGGTAACGTTAATTCGGTGAAAAAAAGCATGTTTTCAAGAATTTGGCACTTGCAAGCACTTGGAAGTCAAAAACGCGATTTTTGCTAAAAAAAAATCGGCAAATATGTCATTGTAAGATGAAAAATAATTATAAAAAAAAACTCGGCAGCGTTACCTCGCGAAACATCTCACCTAATGAACGCATTTTGGTTTTGTTGTTTCAGCTGATCCAGTGACGAGTTATAGCGTACACCGCAAAACAACTTTTTTTTCGAGGCGCCTGCGGCGATTTTCTGCCAACGGCTTATTTATCAATATTTTGCAATGAAAATTTAGGAAAATATAGTTGAGATGTTGTATTATTATATGGAAATTCATTAAATAAACCAGCATTACCTGTATCGTCGAAAAAGAAATCTTGAAAATGTGCTTTTTTTCACCCAAATAACCTTACCCCGCCCTTAAAAGACCGTGCCATAGCCCCGCCATTTTTAAAGATCAGTAAAAATTGAAAATACCACGTAACAGCCAAAAGTAGTAATAAAACGTACCCTAAGTCTTGATCATAGTGAAGAAATCTTACTCTTAAAAAAAAATCATAAAAATGGGTAAATAATCCCTTTTTAACTAGCAAATTCATAGGCGGTCGCAATGTAGCGCAGGGCCCGAGGCTTCTCCCACAAGCCATTCGTGCTCCGATGCGAGCATACAACCGAGTCCGCGCAACGTATCGACGCACCACGAATTTTGCGCATTGTCGCTCGTCCTCGGCCGTGCGTACCTAGTCCGCAAGACATGGAAATTACAAATCTCGTGGTAGCAACGCAAGAGAAAAATTCTCTCGTGTATACCGAAATGGTGCTACTACAAAATATTTATTATTGTTTTTCGCCATTGAGGATTATTAACACGGTTAAATATATATTGTACACGAGAAAATATGGTAAATTTGCTGGTTGCGAACCAGAATACCATTAATTCGAATGTGATCGTTTATTCGGTCGAAATAACAATATATTCGAATTTCGGGGGAGAGATCACTTTATAACGCAAAGGAGAGCTTATGGCCAACAATGAACTCCACGAGGAAGCTGAGGGACTACTTTATGGCAGGGGAATCGCAGATTAATTGGCAAGTCACATTTCGTCACGAAGTTTTTGAGTCATGAAACCTCAAACCCGTCTTCCTGAAAAGCACTTTCTCGCGAACCTCCAACAAGGTAACTCAAAAACTATCCAATCGATCATTTCCAAAGGTTGCAAACTTTTAGATAACGTAATTACCGTCTATGTGAATCCGAAGTTCCTAAAAAAAATAGGATTAAAAACTACTTTTTCATTAACAAATACCATAGTAAAAATTGAATGAAAAATATAACATATTTACAAACACGTATAATTCTTCGAACTTTCACTTTTCTTTGAATTTTTCAGGTTCACATAGAGCGCGTGGATCTTAGAAATGTTAAAAATTTTCGCCCCGATGTTTCAGATCAATGCACCAGAGGCTAGGCCGTACACGGTGGAACCACTCAGACGTCAACCGTCCCTGAAGTGTCGTACAGCCGCCATTTTTAAATATAAAAAAGTGATAATGTTAAAAGGTGTAACAATATGTACATAAAATTTTAATTATGTAAAATAAATTATTTCCACACGAAAAAATCTTGAAAATTCGCTTATTTTCGTCTGCCGGTAATTCTCAAGATGAGTGACATTTTTTTTGTTGCTATTTTCTCATTTATTCGGTTATAAATGATGATATTCAGCCGGGAGAAGCTGAAATTCACCCCCCCCCCCCCCGCCCGCCCCGAAATAGTTATGGGGTTTTGAAGTTGGCAAAGACACGTGATAAAATAGGGCATTTTTGAACATTTCGCCATCTATATTGGGTTCGTTTGGATTTTTGAAAAAATCGATATTATTTTTAACGATTTTTTGCTCGTAATAAATTGTTAATGAAAAATTTCAGCTCCCCTGACTGAATTTCATCCTTTATAACGCAATAAACGAGACAGTACAAAAAAAAAATTTCGGAACAGTCGCTTACCTCAAGAATCACTAATAAAAAAATATATTTCATAAGAAATAGAAGCGTAGTAAAAAAAATTACTTCACTCAAATACATACTAGTCGTAAAATAATTTTTTTCATCACTGTTTCTTTTCTTCTCACGACTACGGAGAATTAATCCGTTTCCCAAATTCTCGCCGCGAGTATCGCTCTGCCCGATCTCTTTTAGTTTTCCCGAAATGTGGCGCGCGTAGTGCTGCACTTGGTGGTCACGGTTGATGATCACGCGATAAAAGTAGCAAGCGCCCAGGAGCGCGCGTGTGAGTGAGAGAGAGAGAGAGAGAGAGAGAGAGAGAGAGAGAGAGAGCCTGTAAAGTAATAATTAAAAAACGAAAAAACGAAAAGGCGAGGATCGTTATGCCCGGATGCAATAATGGCACGTCGTCCGCGTGTGGCTTTTGGGCGCGCCACGCGAGGCTCGCCAGCGCACACTACGAGGAGTTCGAGAGAGCGAGCGCGAGGGAGAAAAGGACGAGGCGTAGATCGCCGGCCATTCGGCTCGAGAGTACGAGCCAAGTTCGGCGTGCGAAAAAGAGAAGAAAGATGCGTTTTCCGGTGAGCGAAAGCGAGAGGGGTGTTTCCGAGCCTTTCGAGAGGGATGAAAAACAAAGATGGAAACATTTCTATCCTTGCGCGGCCGACACGCGAAGTAGCTCGAGCGAGACGGGACTACAGGGTTGCGGACGCCCCTCGTGAATGTCCGTGAGCGTTCGGGGTTGGCTCGGCTCTTTGTGCTCTTCTGCCGAGTACCGAGCGTCGGTCAAGATGGCGCGCGCGCGCCGTCCGCCGAAGGGGATTGGCCGAGCGGGGCGCTGTTGAACCACCTCAGTAGCCTCCGAGGCCTTGCAGCGAGCGGGTCGACGCTCGGCCCCATCACAACTACACTCTACAACGCTCGAACTGTTTCTTCTCTTTCCAACCACTTTTTCTTTCTCTCCCTCTCTCTCTCGCTCACGAATGTGCAAACTCTTCTCAACTTCTCGCTCACGTTGAAGCATCTTGGGGAAATGGTCGTCGCGGCCAGGATGCTCGGAGCCTCGGGCCTCAATCGTCAAAAGTAAAAGGCTCGCGAAGCAAAAAATACGCCGCGTCTCCATCCAGAGCCGCTCGCCCGGTGATAATCCGAGTACACGCGAGCATTTTTTTTAGTGTCGTCGCAATCTCAACGGATACAAACCTCGGAATTTCGTGAATTTATGAATCCGATATATACGTCTGTATAAAAAAATATACATACGGATACGTGACGTGAAATTTATCTAGGATTTGGGGCACTCTGTCGCTCTTCGTGTGTGTGTAAGTGTATCAAAGTGTTCGGCAGCGGTGAATTGGTGCTCGAGAAATAAATAAAAAATCGCCACGCGTGAATCGTGAGCAAAAAAAACGTAATTCCTGCTGTTACTGGTGCGACAGCCGCATTTTCGTCTTTGTTTTATCCTTCGCAAGGTGTTATCTCACGGGGACAAACTTGGCGCGACGCGCTATCGAAGAGCCCCGAAGTTTTTTCGTACCACGATGCGGCGGCGCGTGTGCCGAGTGTGATTTGTGTCGAAAGTCCGCAGGGCATTTTCTTTTACACGTTTATCTCGGAGACGGGGAAATGCGGTGATTAAAACAAAAAACCACGGAAAAAGTGAATCAGCCTAGGAATCGGACGTCGGAGCTGCAACTTTCCGTAAGTTTAGCCATCTTTTATTTCTCTTTTGAATTATTCCGTCGGAATTTCTCCCAGTCCGGATATCGGAAGAATAAGCGTATGTTATTCGTCCGGATAGCGGCTCAGTTCACGCCGTATCTCCACGTACATATTATTGTGATTCATGTCAGCTAGTATCCGGACGAATAACACACACACACATATATATATAATCGTCCGGATAGAATGTGTTAAATTGTTAAACAATCTGTTCGGACGAATAATTTACACGTTCGTGTAAATTAGGTGTAAATTATTACACGAATAATAATTTGTCCGAATAAAATCTTTATAATTTTGTTTGGTTTTTGGGTTTGTTCAAATAATCCCAAACAAACCCAAACTAAATTATAAAGATTTTATTCGGACAAATTATTATTCGTGTAATAATTTACACGAATTTGTAAATTATTCGTCCAGATAGATTGTTCAACAATTTAACACATTCTATCTGGACGATTATATATATGTTATTCGTCCGGATACTAGCTGACACGAATCACAATAATATGTACGTGGAGATACGGCGTGAACTTAGCCGCTATCCGGACGAATAACATACGATTATTCATCCGATAACCGGACGGCAGCGTTATTCCGTTAGCCCGAAAGACGGAAACTTTCGCCGAGCATTTCGAGGTTCGGCCGGAAGTGGCGAGAAAGCGCACAGTTGGTAGGAAAAATATATATTTACGTATCGGCGTGTGCCCGTGCATCGATGTCGTGAAATTTTGCAAGGGCGTTGCATCTGCGTCTCGTGAACGGCACGAGCCGTCGTCCGCGATTCACGTGTCGGCTTCAAGGCCACTCGCCCAACTTTCCTCGCCGTATCCTCGGAGAAATGCCCAATACCGTGGAATCGAATTTTTCTCGATAGATTCTCGCTACTTACGAACTCGATTAACGTCCTGAATCGACAGTAATCGAGAGTAATTACAGGAAACCCTGCACAGTGGTGTAGAACCAACGGCCTTTTTAACATTGCAGTTTACGTTTTTTTTATCATCATGAAATATATTTTTTTCATGAATTTATACTGCAGATCGCTAAATAAATATCTTAGAGAATGGTTGAGGGGTTTTTGTGGGGGGATGTCTGCCAAAAGAAATCAAAGGATTTCAGAAACATTGATTTTCATTGCATTCCAACGATTCAAACTTCAACCTTATTTGCACGTTCGAATTGTACCTTGCAATACTGGTATTATAATTGTTATACCGATAGTGCAATTCTATAGATAATATATTATATATTTTTATATGTTATAACACTATATTTTTAAGGTTACATTAATGTTGGCCTATTATTACCATTATTATAATTGTACATAATTACAATGTGAGGAAGGATTATTTTTGAATTTTATATTTTTCAGAAAGTTCCAGCACATACATAATAATATCATAATTGTCATACTACATCGCAATATTTAATATAAAATATATTATTTATTGCAATATTATATATATATATATATATATATATATATATATATATATATATATATATATATATATATATATATTATATTACTATATACTCGAAACGAATTATAAATATAATTACAAAATAATGATGACACTGATAATAATGATACACGACATCGATGGAATTCAACGATTGTTTCTTCTTCATTTTTCATTTCCTTATTTTTATCATTATCCGCAGTCTTTTTCCGCAAATTGAGGTCGTGAATATCTAATAATAATACGCACAAACGTTTGAGTGATTTTCACAGACTAAATCGACCAAATAAAATATGCGCAGGTGAAAAAAAAATCGTTGCACTCCAACAATGCAAAATTCAACGTCAGAATAATATGACAGAGTCATGACGAATTTTGTCTCCATAATTATAGTTGATTATAGCATAAGTATAATTTTTTAAGTACAACCATAGTTACGTAATATCAATAGCAACAATAATGGTAATAATATGACCATGAATATTTATAACGTATATTTTTATATCTAGTATTGCGCGATTATTATTATTCTTACCGGCGAAAAAAAATTATAATGTGTTTTATCATTATGAAACTATTATACGTACTCGTAAACCACATTATTCATTTTGTCGACAATAATAGCGTAATAACACTAATAGAAAAATAATAATAATATAATACAATCATTTTAAAAATAGACAATAATGATAATAGGCACCGGTGATGTCCATTTGCTTTTTGTTTTTTTTTTAATACAGTCTTATCAGTATTATAATTAAAATACAATTATAATGATGACTCAATAATATTAACAACAATATTAAAGCCACAATATGTAACATTTAACGTTTCTCTCTCTCCCTCCCCCCCCCCCCTCTCTATCTCGCTCTCTTTCCAAGGGGGCACACCTATCGCTTCTCCCTTTTCTCTGAGTTCAAGTGATAACTTTTAGTTTATATGATTTTATTTTAAATATAATGCAAGTCATAGTTATGAGATAACTATTAAGCAAAATGATGTGGACATACTATTGTAAATGCTCTGGAAATGTATTTTTCGATAGGGTGCTTTCACGCAGCTGTAGCTTCAGAGCACAAATGAACCGATGTTACCGGGTAAAGCTTTTACCCGGCGGGTCGAAAATTTACTAGAATTTTTTCGTTGTCGAAAGAGCGAGAGCATTTTCGGCCCGCCGGGTCAATGCTCGTAACTCGCTTTCGTAACTCGTCGAAAAGCTTTATCCTTAACAAACATACCGAAGGTTTCCTGAATTTTTGCACAGAATTATATTCGTTCGACGCGTGAAGCAAAGATAACGAGATTTCCGACCGTAAACAGGCATTCGCGAGTTCGGGAAAAAATAACGAGAATCTTAGGGCCAAACCCATTCGCGGAAAACGTGTGCTCGAAGGTAGCGAGAGAGTGAGAGAGGAGAGAGCGAGTCGGGGCCGCAGGGAACGCAACGCGCGAATGTTGTGCCTTCGCGCGCGAGACATTCGTTTGTATTAACACGGCGAGAAGCGGGTAGGGCGAGCGAGGAAGAGAGAGAGACGGTCGGGGAGTTCTCTTTCTCTCTCTCTCGCTCGAACGGAGGAACGCTTGCGCGCGCACACGATCCTCGAACGCTTATTTATCCTTTTATCCTCTTTCTCCTTTTCTACGAAATTAGCCGCTAAGAGCAATACTGTCAAATTCATTCGGCGAGTACACACAAGTCGAGTACTAGGGAGTTAAGTCCGAGGGTCGAGTAGCGCTCGTAGCTCTTGGATGTTTATCCACCGTGATATTACGTATACGTTTCGGTAACGACGAGGGAAGGGCAGGTTCACGCGGACCTTAGCGATCCTTCAGGGCCCGAGTAGTACGCTACCCAGAACAAACACGCGCAATTACCGTCTCGTTGCGTCAACTTATTACGGGGCATGTAATTGCGACGAATCAGAATATTCGTGTGTGTCATTTCGAGCGACAAACGTTTTGTGCCGTGTTCGTGAAATTACCGTGAGAAATCGTCTTGGTTTTTTGTTTGTTTTGTTCGTTATCGTTGCGCACACCCGTTCGAATCGTTTAATTCATTACACTCGGGGTAAATATATTATCGGATGGTGTTGAAGTTTGCATCTTTGGCACGCAACGAAAATATGTTTTTTTCTTCGTGTTCAATTGGTTTTTTTTGCTAAATTTGAAGAAGAAAATTCCTCAACCGGAGGGGGTATCTGCCTATCGGAGATCTAAAATTTGAATCTGCAAAAACGAAAGTTAGTATAATACAGGAAAGTAGAGAGACCGAACGATGTTGAAGTTTGCA
Source organism: Ophion ellenae (assembly GCA_963210295.1). NCBI lineage: Eukaryota > Metazoa > Arthropoda > Insecta > Hymenoptera > Ichneumonidae > Ophion > Ophion ellenae. The sequence continues at coordinate 52,897,004 of OY723389.1, forward strand.
TCGTTGGAATGCAACGAAATCTCTTTTTTAATTCTTATTTCTCCATTTTCTTCGTCATCCAAAATCTTAACCTGCAAATTTGAGTTGTTGATTTCTGATGAGGAACCGGGAAAAAACGTTTGAGGGTTTTTCGTAGCCTAAATTTAGCGAAAAATCGTTCGGGCTATTAAACTTTCGCTGCATTCGACACTGCGAATTTCAACGTCATATGGAATGATAAATATAATTATCAATTGTCAAACTATAATTAAGTTACACACCAAATTAAAAACAATTCAACTGCGCACCAAGTACAATTTATAATTTATTTAGGCTTTGAAACAGTGAAACTCTTTTTCAACAATCATCAATCGCAGTGTTCTAAAACCCGAAGGACTGCTTGATTGAATTTTAAAACACTGCCATTTGCAATATCATTATGTAATTATATATTAATGTTATGATGAATCGCGTCGAAGTTTGCATCGTTGGAAAACAACGAGGTCTTTTTTACGTGTTATTTTCCATACTTCTATTATTACATTTATTATTATATTTACATTTATTTATTATCTTTTTTAGAAATTTGTATCGTGGGTCGCGAAATAAATATCTTTGAAAATGGTCAAGAAATCTTTGTAGGCATAATTTTCTAAAAGATTGAGGAATTCAGAAACATTAATTTTTCTTCGACCTAATTATAATAATACATTCGGGATTATAGAATTATGAATTACATATTATGACGTGACAAAATGACCAAACAAACGGCAGTCAATGTCTCTTTTTTCTCGTCCAAAACTCAAACTTGCTCGAAAGAAAACGAAAAACTCAACCGACGGTCCGGTGTCCCCGACGTTCGTGATTGCGATTTTTCATTCGCTTCCTTCTCGATCGAAGAAAAAAAACCGTGAGACCGAAAATATTGTGTAATGAAGTTTCAAATGGTCCCGATTACATCGAGAATTCCTCAAATCCTCGGCCTCGCACGGAATCCGTTAACCGGAAAAAAGAGCTCACGATTGAACGAAAAACTGAAAGAAGGGGGAAAAAACACCGTTCGTCCGATGTAATCTCGCGTAATTAATGTGACCAATGGCATATTATGGTACGGGATTATTTATTTACGCGCCTAAAACTCGTTGCACACGCTATACTAGCGGAGATGGAAATCGAAATATATTCGCGTTGGACATCCCGGACGCGTTTCGCGTCGCGTAATCCCTCAAAGCGGGCGCGCTTTTTTTGCCCACTTCGCGCGCACCACTTCCGTATTATATGTCGTTCGGGCGACTTGTCATTAATCTGTTCCTCCAGCGCGTGATTTATTGAGACGCGAGGTCTCGCGTCATATCCCCATTCCCTTTAGACGACAAGCCCTTGGAGACCTTTCTCCACTCGGTCTCTGCCGCAAATAAATTTATGGTAATTCTTTGGATAAGTGACTTTTTCGAAAAAATGAGCCCAAAATTATTATTATTTTGCTATTTTATCATTTATTGGGTTATAAATGATGATATTCAGTCGGGGAAAGCTGAAATTACCCCCCCTCCCCCCCATAAAGAGTTATGGGATTTTGAAGTTCGCGGAAATACGTGATAAAATAGGGCATTTTTGAACATTTCGACGCCTCGATTGGGTTTTTCAATAATACGAAAATATTTTCAAAGACGTTTTGCTCGTAAAAAATTGGTAATAAAATTGTTTAGCTTCACCCGACTGAATATCATAATTTATAACACAATAAATGATATTTTATCGGAGAAATCGAATAATATTTTTCGGAAAAGTCACTTATCTAAAGAATTCCCAAATTTATATATACATGTATATTAAAGAATTAAATAGTGGGAGTACAATTTTTTGACGGACATTTTATTCAGACAAGAAATTGGTAATGATTGAAAATTGATCACAAATGAACTTTGCAGCGATATCGATGGGGCTAAAGTTTGTTTGTGTTAGTTTGAGTATTCATTTTTTTTTACTTTCCCTAATTTCTTTTGGGAGATTTTAATTACGGAAACCACTGAAGCATTTTTCAAGTTGTTCGTTTTGCGATCCGCAATCAAAATCTGCAGAAAAATATTTCGTATAACAATAACGATAAAGAAATGATAATATTTCGCGAAAATTCGTTTCAAACAAACTCCAACACACTGCGATATCGTTTATCAATCTTCATGGACTTGAAGTTTGCATCGTTAGACTGCAACGAAAGTTCTTTTCTTACATTTTCATTTTCATTAAAAAAACTAATTTTTGCAGATTTGAATTTTAGATATGAATAAAGTTATCAAAAAATGGTTCAGCGATTTTTGTGGAAAATATGAAGTAGAAAAGAAATTTGTACGATTGAAAAAAATGTTTCGCTCCATTTCAACGATGCAAACTTCAATCTCGTCAATCTTCTCTCGTTTTTTTAATCGCTCCCATACATCTTCGATCACCTGTCTTCCCGAACGATCTTTTTATCCTCGCATTGCTTCCAAATATTTCAAACAAACTTCTCTCCTGCGACCAACGTTCGGCACTCTCGGACTTTCCACCTGGTCCTCCTTCAGACTGCGATCGTTGGATTCTTTTTCTTTGATATTCATATCCTACATACATGTATATAGGATTGAAAATCCATTTTTCTCTCACCACAACTTAATGAATCTATATATATCGAGGTGTGTCAGAAAAAAATGAGCTTCTAATCCCTCGAATACTCAGCACTAGGTATAAAAAATTCTTGTAAAATCAGAGATCTTGAGCCCAAGCACAAAATTCACACTTTCAAACTTCAATTACCTGGAAACGTAATTAATATTTGTCGAATCCGAATGACGATTCTCAAATGTGACATTTACAGCTTTGGAATGCTTATAACAACAACAACAACAACAATAATAATAATAATAATAATCAAACAAAATAGTTTTTTAAAATAATAACCAAATATAAAAATAATAACACAATGATTTAATTGTAGTTAAAACAAAATAATATAGAAAAAATAATAATAGTTATTATTATTACAAATCTCAATACCATTATTTTTACAAAAATAGAAGTAATAACTTCTAACGTAATCACGAATACAGAGGGCCTTTTTTTAAGTTCTTGACACAGCGGTACGACCTCGTCTCCAGTCAAAGAGCTCAAATATGACAGCTTTTCTTTTATTGCACCCAATACTATGATTTGAAGGCATTAGATTTGATTTTTTTCCTATTCTCGATAAATTAACACACACACGAACACACACACACACACACACAAACACACACACACACACACACACACACACACACACACACACACACACACACACACACACACACACACACACATATATATATATATATATATATATATATATATATATATATATATATATATATATATATATATGTATGTATGTATGAGCGTTTCATATTTTAGGACAAAAACACAAGATCCGCAATTCCAATGTAAACGCGGAGGGCGTAAATAATCCGCTGAAAATTATTCATCGAGCCACGTCGACGACGATCGAGCACGAAATTTAAACGGAAAGGAAAAAAAATGTCATAATAATAATAACGACTTGATTATGTTCAAAATTGCTCACACATAAACACGCAGTTTTGGGGCCCTCGTGTACGGTCTCGAGAAATCAGTGAACCGTTAACGAATATTGCGTTGTACCCAATCCCTATCGAGGCAAATAAGGCTTCGGTGGCCTGATGGTTAAACTATGCTCGGTTGGCAAGTATGCGAGGGGGGAGGGGTCGCTCGACGGGAGAAACGGCGGAGCGGCAGGGTACGAGGGCTGAGGAATGAAACCCAGCGGGAAAACGTACTGGCGGAGACGTATACGGGGTGAGTTTGTAATTAAAGTTTAATTTCGCACAGTGGAAATTGTACACGAAGCGCCGCGAGGGCCAGTTGAGAGTATTCCGAAGTGACACTGCATATTTTACCCATTACCTAGTACATATATATATATATATATATAAGACGGAGGGGCAGGGATGGGTGCAGAATGAATAAAAATTGTATACTTATTATTATAATTATGATATGAATAGGTAAACGTATATTTGAACATTGCTTGCATAAATACATAAATAAATTCATGAATACACACATACATACTGTTGAAACTTGCATCGTTGGAATGCAACGAAAATCAATATTTCTCGGTTCTTTTTAATTCTTTTGGCAGATTTTACCTGCTCAACCACTTTTAAAAACACATTATTTAGTGATCTACAGTACAAAAACATTTAAAAAGTATATTCTATAATAATAAAAATATGGAAAATAAAATGTAAATAACTTTCGTTGCGTTCCAACGATGCAAACTTCAACACCATTTTTAACGTGATAATCATTTATATTTCGTATTCTTATCAAGGTAGACTTATTGAGACGAATATCAAGTAGAAACATTATAGGTTAAAACAAAAACACATTACCATTTCGGCGTAGCAGAATATACATTTTTTGCGTAAACATCAAAAAGCGAATTTCTATCGAAAAGTATCCAGAATTAATTCCACTAGTGTATATATAGTAAATTTATACATTATTCCTACGACGTTGAAATTAGCCTCGTCGGAATGGCAACGAAATTGATACTTTTTAAATGCTGAAAAGTTTTTTCGGGTAAGTCAGACTAAAAACATAATATCATGATCCTGAAGGTTGCATCGTTGGAATGTGACGAAAATGAATTATTGTGAATTGATAACATTTATTTTTGGCCAAATTAGACTATAAAAATCACTGGAATACTTTTACGTATTCTCATCAGACATTTAGGACCACCATTGGCAAGTAAAAAGTTTTTGCTGGTTCAAAAAAAAAAAAACAACAAACTAAAAAATGGGAACAAAGCTTGTCGTATTCCAATGGTGCAAATTCCAACGTTTCTACGTATTCTTATCTGAAATCCACGAATTTGACGCTCCGTATGCACACTATATTTTTCGAGACTCTGTAAAGTGGGTCTTTCGGTGAACATTTGACGTTCAAATTTGCATCGTTGGAACGTAGTGATAATTTTTTATTTATTTTTCATTTCTTTATGCTTATCCATATCCGAAACTTTTTTTTGCGAATTAAAGTCGTTAATCTCTAATAAAAATACGTAAAAACGCTCGAGTGATTTTCAGCGTCTAGATCGGCAAAAAGTGATATAACCATTTGAACGAATTAATTTTCGTTGCGTCCCAACGATGCACACTTCGACATCATTGTTATACGGCATTATCCATTATGGAATTCTATGTAACATGCTTGTATGTGTTCCTAATGTGTGGGTATGCGCGTGTGTGTGTGTGCGCGCGCGTCACGAAGCAAAGCGTTGATACCATTACTGCGCGGCAATAACCATTAACGCGTAAAGTACTTTGATATTCCATTGGGGATCCGTGCTATCTTTCCCAATGACCGTACATATAGATAACACAAACGCATCCATGTCACCGTGGTTATCCGTTATTTACCATGGGACCGTATTTCCGTAGAGAATTTCTTCCACGCTTTTTTTTGTTTCCTTCGTAATTCTCGTTCGGTCGCTCCCCCCCCCCCCCATCTCTCCCTCTTTGTCGCTCTCTGTCACACACAGACTCACTGCTTGCTGCTCTTCGATTCTTTTTCTTCGTCAGCCTGCTACTCTTTTTCTTCCTGTTTTTTTTTGTTGATGCCACCCAGTAGGACGGATTTCTTATCGAAAGGGACGTGCGTGTCAAGGGTCTCGAGGCACATAGTTTTGCTCGTAATTGTATTCTCTGGTGGTGCCGGCGCACGCGCGTTCCATCTCTCTCTCTCTCTCTCTCTCTCTCTCTCTCTCTCTCTCTCTCTGTCTCTCGCTTCCACAAAGTCTCATCGTACATCGGAAACTTCTATTGTATATTGCCATTATTGTTTCGCTACACCAGCGCGGTTTTTATTTCACCATTACATTATTTCTGCCATTATCGTCGTGAATTATTATCTTTTTCATTATTATGATTCTTATTTTATTATTCTTTTCTGCAATTATTACTATCATAATAATTCTTGTAAGCTTATTATCATTGTTGCCAAAATTGTGCCATCTTATTATTAGATGTCTCAAAAATTATGGTCTCGATGTTTGAATCTTTGGAGTGCGATGAAAATTCTTTTTTGTATCTTTATTTTCTTATTTTTATCACTTCACAATATCTTTTGTTGCAGATTGAAATGATAGGTTACAAAATAAGCGAATCAAAGGACGATTGAGGAATTTTCGTAACGAATATACGGCGAGAGAAATTCGAGCACTCGAAATATAATAATTATCGTTGCGTTTCAACGATGCAAACTTCAATGTCATCGAAAATTCCAGTTCGAAATTATGTTGAATCGGATTAACTTCAATTCAATAGAATGAAATAAAAATGAAATGAAAATTTTAATAAAATGAAAATGAATTTTAAAAAAAACAAAAAGCGAACACATTTTTCCGGGCGAACAAGCTCTCCCTCACGCTATCAAACGAACATGCGAAATTTTAAATAATTCATATCTCTGCGCAAGCGTGAATCTTTTATTGGTTTTTCTTTTCACCGGCAATACCGCATGATTTTACAAACTTCGTTTGTTAATAAATGACCGAAGCGTAACCGGGCCCGATGAATGCGGAGAGGGACAGCACCATGTCAATTAACTATTAATTCCATAAATACGTGTGCGTGTGTGTGTATGCATTTCTTCTTTCGAGAGAAACAGCACCGTGTGCATTAATTATTAATTATAATCCATATACGTATGTGCGTGTGTATTTAAAATTCCGTGCTAAATAGCCGTGACCGTTTTTATTCGTTATTTCAAAAATATGATCAAACGCCATGAAAAAAAAAAAATTACGCGCCACTCGTTGCAAATTGTTGCTGCCGTTATTTTCTTTTAACGTTTTTCATTTTTATTTCATTTTGTCCTCCATTTCTTCACAGTTCGTTGCTTCGTATTTTCGTAATTTCGTTTGCGCGCCGCGTATATACAATTGTCTCGCCCGAATTTGGCCAAACGGAAGAACATAGCGTTAGCGGCGGGAGTTGGCTGCAAATATTTTTATCTCGATGACACGGCGTAACGAGCCGAGAGCACAAGCGCATTCGCGATTTGAGCTAGCTGGCTCTTCCGTCTCAACCCCCAACAGTTTTAAACTTCCCAATGGGACGAGTGTCGCGATTTACGGGGCAGGGAGGGGGGGGGGGGGCAAAATAGGAATATTATGTATACTAATCGCGTATTCTTCGTTGCAGTCTCTTACGACGTGCAATTAAATGGTTGCGCAAAAAAATGTCTCCCAATCGCGCACGGCTTTTTTTTGCTGCCGTGAGTGTTTTTCCCGTTGTCCACCACTCGCAGTTCTTTCTTCGATACCGTTATACACACGGTCACGTGATATTTTGCCATCGCGATGAAGTGAAAATGTCCCGGGCAATTATAGTCATATATATACGGACGCGTATATATTTAAATGTGCACGGGGTAGAGTGTAGAGAGGCATAGGAGGCTCTATGCTACGCACGTGTCCGCCCTAATTAGCTCTCTGCAAACTGGAAAAACGTCTACGTACCTATCTACCTCGCCCGTAGGTACCGGTGGCCCGAGGCGAAATTACCGTGCGCATAGAATAGGGTACGGGACCGGCTACGGTTCTACAACGTGACACGTATACGTACGTACATATTTATGTATTTATGCATGTGTAAATGTACGCATGTGCGTATGTATTTATATGGGAAGAGATGATTCCGAAGCCATTTGACTTTGAGGATCTCGTAGTATTGTCCCCATACTCAACATTATGTACATCTCAATGTCGTGAAAATCGTCACTGAAGGTGATTTTGAATCACCTTACGAATGAGCCATATCAATTTGAGCATGTTCATATAAAAGTCATTTCAAGAGCCTTATGGTATTGAAGTTTGCATGGTTAGAACGCAACGAGAGTTCTTTTTTACATTTCGTTCATGGTTCTCGAAGTTTGCATCGATGTCAGTGAAGTTAGCAGAGCATTTGCCAGCAGATCAAAATTCAGTGAGAGTTCTCTTCGCATGCAGTTCCATAGTTTCTCAGTTTTAAGCAATTCTTCTGGTGATTTTACAACAACAAAAAGGTAACGTAATTTTTTTCTGGTGTAACTTCCTATTGAAATATGCTCATGGCTCATGAGGCGTGAGTTCTGGGGGATATTTGTGTCAGATATTATAGTTTAGGTATTGGTTGATGTATTTGAGAATATTTCTGGCTTCCAGCTATTTTCAAATAATTATTAATAATGATATTTAATATTACTTATAATAATTATACTTAATATAATTATGAAAACTATTATGAATATTTTTACTTTCTCATTTATACTATTCCACAAAATCTTTTCGTTTGCAGATTTAAATTCTAGATTTCTAAATAAGCGACGTAAAAAGTGATTGACGGATTTTCGTAACCAAGTCTTTGCCAGAAGAAATTCGAGCAACTGCAAAATAATAATTGTTATCGCATTTTCGACGATGCAAACTTTTCGATCTCACAAATGAACACGATACGGAAGTCTGCACCACTAGAGCGCAACGAAAATATCGAAGCTCAATTTCTTGTTTTTTTTTTTTTCCCGACAAATTCGTGTCACGAAAATCGCTCAAACGGTTTTCAGGATCCTCAATAGAGAGTCTGTAGCTCAAATTTGCATGATGAGATTTTCGACGCCGATGAAAATGAACAAAATGAAATAATAAAAAAGATATTCGCTGCGTTCCAACGATGCAAAGTTTAACAGCGTATATCAACGAATAGTTTCAAAAACTTTTTACGTATCGTCCCGGTAGCAACCAGATGTTCTGATAGCCAACAATTTTATAACTACAACAGGTTTAAAACGTTCTTCCACGACATATGAATATATATTGCTTCTCGGTATATAGCCCAAATCCCATGAGGGGTTGGCCGTGCGTTTTTTGTCCCTTTTTTTCATTGGTATTTCAAGGAGACAACACAACGAGCTAGCGACGAACGGAGTATAAAAAAAAAGAAGAAAAGAGAAATTTCGTGCGTGCAATCGCACAATTGACGTATGGACAATGCCGATTTGACGGGACAATGAGTTTGTGTCAACATACGGAGAACGAAAGTTCATTTCGATGACGAATCGCCGCGTGGATTTCGAGTCAACCCGAGGGATAAGCAGGGAGCCTTTTTTCCATCTGTTTCTCTCTCTCTCTCTACTCTTTCTCTCCCTTACTTTCTTTCTTTTTCTTCTAAAACATCGGCGCGCTTTGGGAGGAGGGAAAGGGCGCGGCTCTCGGAGTTGAGTAGAGTCTGCGGGACTAGGCAAGGCGGGCGGGGGGCGGTGAGGCGAGAAAATGAATCAACTAGGTGTGCGCGTTGCAACGTTTACGATGCCGCATTACCAATACAACGAGCTTTTGGACGCTTGACGCTACATCTCACATATATGGATACACGTTTGTACTTGTACGCCGTTCAGCGCGTTATCCATGTGTGTATGTACTTCGCTCGCTGGCTCTCCCCGAGAGTTTCCTCTTTCTCTATCCCGTATCACTTTTCAAAGGGGTCGAGCGAGCGTTACAGAAGCGCCCTGCTGGCCAAACGCTTCGGCCGCTCGCAGCACGAGGGAGAGAGCGAGAGAGAGAGAATACATGGTATATAGTATATCGCGAAGAGTCGAGGGCGCAGGCTCGTTACCACCCCCGCCTTCCTCTTTCCCTTCCCATCCCCAACCGTCGTTCCTCATCCCCGCGAACTTGAATTTTTATTCTTTGCCTGCAACCCTTTCGCGAGCCCTGAGAGAGCAGCGTCCGTAAGGAACTCCGTACGCACGACGGCTTGAGTAGCCGAGTGGTACGTATATGCGGCACTCGACCCTCGGAGAGAATTGAAATTTGTCTCATTCTGCTGGGAACAGTTCAAACAACAAAAATCGACTAAGAGCGGCGAGGGTGAGTTTCTTTCTCTTCGTTGATATCGCTTCGTTGATCAATTGGGCGAAAAATATTCGTCGGACCCTGAAGAAAAATCGGAAGTAAGTTTTAGACCCGAACACACACACACACACACACACACACACACACACACACACACACACACACACACACAGACACATATATGTAGATGATTTTTTGTGCATACACACGCACCACGCACCCAAAAATTCATATACATAAGCACACACCCACCCAGCGCGCCTACCGTGAACAACAATATATCGGTTAGGCCGACTCGCCGGGCCCCTTTCTTTGCTATACTCCACACAACTTGACTATGATACAATGTAATGCGCGCTCTTGAGCGGGAGACGGGGTTCTCTCGGCAGAGCGCGCGGTGTGCCCTCCGTTTCACACGGACAGGCACTGCCGGTAGAACATTTTTGGTGAAGTTAACGTGGCAACGTTGGATAGTCGCTCGCTTCTCTCTCTCTCTCTCCTCCCCCCTCCATCGCTCTCTCACTCTCTCACTCCCGCTCGGTGGATTCCTCTCCTGGCAAAGAGAGCACGACTGACTGAGAGCCTTCTTCGATTCCTTCGACGACGTGGTGAACGACGACGACCCTGGGCCGCCGCGGCCGCGCATCTTTCCTTCTTCGTGCCGGGAAAGGAAGAGAGAGAAAGATAGAACGAGCGAAGGAGAGAAGGGGGCGCGAAGAGTCAAGAGGTACCCGAGAGCACACAGTGCGTGCTCGAGAGAGAGAGCGGGGGGGGGGGGCACCTTCACTTGACCGGAACAGTCTTGTGCCGCTCTCGTCTCCCTTTGCCCGCCAAGCGCAACACTGCTAGCCCTTATTCAGTTTCACGTTAAGGGCCAAGACGATCCCTGTGTGTGTGTGTGTGTGTGTGTGTGTGTGTGTGTGTGTGTGTGTGTGTGTGTGTGTGTGTGTGTGTGTGTGTGTGTGCGCGTGCGTGTGTGTATATGTGTGTGTGGGAAACGGTGATGGTAAGGAGGCATGCATTAGTCGGTGCCCAGATGTGCATGCGAAGGCCCCTTGTGGCCCTATTGCAGTGTGTGTGGCTCGGAGCAATTGGATGCACCTTTCTGACCATTCCCATGTACATTGAACATGTGTGGGTCTGTTGTGTGTTTGTATGTCAGCGTATTGCCAAGCACATCGGATCTCAAGCGAGTAAGCAAGCCCTGAGAGCTTTCTTACTTCTCCACCCCTTCGGCGCCCTTTCGCTCCGACAATTCCGTCTTCTTATTTCGCGTATGTGTGGCCTCGACAACATACCTGCAGTTTCATCCCCTAAGGATACATATGTGCCTGTATATATTGAAATATCTTTATTATAAAATGAAAAAAAAAACGGGAACGTCTTTTGCCGAAGGAGCATTTAGAATTACGCCAGATTGAGATGGGACTGAAGTTCGCATTGTTGTTGACCGATGAAAATAATTTTTTTTCGCTTCCTCAAAATTCTGTTGACAAATTTTAGTTATACAAATGAGTCAATCATTTACGACGTTGAAGTTTGCATCGTTGGAATGCAACGAAGTATTTTCTTTTTCAGACGCACTCATTTTATTTTGCCGATTTAGACTGTCGATATTACTCGAACGTTTTTACTAATTCTTATCAGAAATTTACGAGCTCGCTTTGCAAAAAAAGGCTTTCGATAATGATAAAAGTAAAGAAAGGAAAAATGACGAAAAACAATCGTCAACGTCGCAGTCGTTTTTCAAGATGCTTCTTTGGACATTTGCGATCGTAATCTACGGACAAATATTTCTCGGAATAATAAGAATGAGGGATTTGTTTTTGCATTCCAACAGCATTCAATTTTTACGGCAGCCACACTTTTCTCGGGTAGATGCTTTCTTCCGAAGTTTTGCTCAATTTTGAAATGTTTCTTCACGAGTTATAAGCCCGCTCGTCGCTCGAAATTAACACACGACACGTTTTATTCAAGCGTCGAAACTTTTGACGATTTTTCCGAGTGCTCTGCAGAAATGTATCCGCGTGTTTGTGTGATCGCGAAGAGGGCGTAGCTAGACTGCGAGAGGGACAACACTACCGTAGAGCAAGCACACAGGAGGACGTCGACGACATCGATCGCCGTTGGTGTCGACCAGAGGCGACGCGAGAGAAACGCCGAGTTCTGGCGTTTTACGAGGCTTTCACGAGGAATCCGGAAGGAGCTCGAAAGAGCCGGGGACAGAGTTGGATATATAGCAAAATGCTTGTACGTATGTGTGTGTATTCTGTGAGAACGTACACACATAACAGCCTCGGCCTTTCTATAATGCACCGGGTGCTCGGGACAGAAAGAGAGAGAGAGAGAGAGAGAGAGAACGAATGGGGGTGAGAGTAAGCGTTTTATATATACATGCACGTGGAGATAGCCAACAGTGCATTTTCATCGCAATGCCCCTCGCAATATACACGCTAAAGCTCGCGACATGAATTCTGCACGAAATACACACGTATCGAAGGTCGGCCTGACGAAGAAAAGGGCTCAAGTCGCGATACCATGCCTTATCCCTCTCTCTCTCTCTCGCTCACTCTCTGCCTCTGCTTGCTTGCTTTTAGGTATTGAAAGGCCGAAGATTCTCGCTGTGACGCCACTACGTACCACATTTCCGCGAGGAAAAGGCAAGAGAGAGAGAGAGAGAGAGAGAGAGAGAGACGTATAAGCAGGATATTGGCCCATGTTTCTCTCTACCGAGAGCTACCACCTTTTCACTCGCAACCCTTCTTTCTCTCCTCATGCCCGTCTGTTCGCACCTCCCAGCCCTACTCCACACTTTCGTGTCCTCTCGGCAACCGATCCTAAACGATTTATCGTATTCCGTCAGTCGTATATAAAGTGTGTGTGTGTGTGCAAAACACCTCTCGGATTCTCACGCTATAACTTCGGCACCCTTACTCTGCCCCCTGAACTGCCCGGAACAACTGTTTGTCGAGAGTTAAGAAAACTGGGGATATGCATGTACAGACGGATACATACGACGGAGTATCGACTCCGAGCACCTGGGCGGGGGTACTCAGTAGCTCAATGTTGTCCTCATACGCGATACTGCGCAAAGCCAAGTGGATTGACAATCAACTTTGGATGAATGATGCAAGTATATATATTGTAAAATCTGCCAGAAGCGATTGAAGGAATTCAGAAATATTAATTTTCATTGCATTCCAAGGATGCAAACTTCAACCTTATCAGTTAATTTTTTTGTTCTTCGAAAATTACAAAATAAACAAAAATTATTGTTTCGCAAAGCGAGTCTTCGCGTTCTTAATTTTGTTTACGGAAAGTAAAAATTGAAGAAAAACAAATTAACTCGTCCAAAGGAGGATTCGAAGCCGCGCTCAATGCGGCTTGCATTCAGCGCGGCTTCGAACAAAATTGCGCGTGAGCAGGTAGGTACTGTGCCATTTTTCACTACTTTCACTTTGAACACGAATATCCTGGCCAATTTTTCTCGCACGACATTTAAAAGAAAAAGCGTTTCCCTTGCTATGACGCACCCTATATGCTCACCAAGGGAACTCTAATAGTTGCGAATCAACCTGTATGGATATGTGTGTGTGTGCGTTTGTGGCAGTAAAATGTTCACGTTAGACAAGTTGAACCGCGATCCGCGACGTCAAACGAGAGAAATCGGGCGGGATTTCGACGTACGTATTTTTACTCGAGGGAGGATGCGCTCATGCGAGTTATTTTTATTGGACCACAACCCCCCCCCCCCCCCCCCTCCCCCCGCCATATTTCGGTACTGCAACGTAATAAAGATCGTACGAGGGCGCTCAGGTTCGACCGAGTGAAATAATTGCGAAGAATTCGGCGCTAAATAAGAGCCTGACATTTTTCAAATGAAACATTCCACTGTTTTTTCTTTTTTCCAAATGTCAAATATTCATAATTATTATACCACTCGATCGTGACGACAAAGTCAAAATGGCAAAGCGAAATTGTGACGATGCATATTAGACTATAATAATTATATGTAGATGTCAAAAAATAAAAATAAAACGACAAGGGGAGGGTGTGGGTGGTGAAGTACGACGAGACACAGAGAAACACTATTCGACCCCCCCCCCCCCCCCCCACCCGGCCTCGACGGTAAGAGAAACAAAAACCAGAAAAAAACCGAACTCACGTGAAACAACAGATCGGAGAACGTCCGTCAAAGCTCCGAGACGGCCGAGACCCGTCCACGCGGCTACTCAGACCGTGTGGCTTTACTGACCGGTGTATACGAGCGCGATCTTCCTTCCTCTCTATTTCCCTCTGTCTTTCTCTTTGCTCCCTCACTCCCCCGTTCTCGGTCACTTTAAAACAAGAGTATGCGAGCCACGTGAATTAAATACGTAATACAGCCGAGCATCGAGCGTGTCGCGCATGCTGATTGGGAGCACACGTTTACGTACGCCGGCCGGCCACTTGAAATTCCTCGGGTCTGCTGATCCTCTACACACACACACACACACACACACATATCCGCGGGCTGCAGTGGACATCAGAGTGCACATATGTTCTCGGATGCTCGGATTTATACACAACAGTGTGCCCATATACTATATGTATACTTACAAAATACATATAAATACATTTAATACAATAAAGTATTTATCTGTTCTATATTTTTACTATATAAATTTTTTTGATATTTATTATTGATTCATTAAAAAAAAATATTTCTTATAATGCGTGTGGGTGTGTGTGTGTGTGCGGTGTGTGTGCGGTGTGTGTGTGTGTGTGTGTGTGTGTGTGTGTGTGTGTATAAATTGATCATCAATTTCTTGAATTTTGAATACTTATTCTCATAATTCTTATAAAAAATATATTCGTATAATATTTCTACTACGCACATTTTTTTAATGTATTATTCATTCATTTCTTTAAGTGTATTACACGTATTCGTCCGAATAAAATCTTTTTAATGTTCTTTGGGTTTGATAACATATATATATATATATATATATATATATATATATATATATATATATTATAATATATATATATATATATATATATATATATAATCGTCCAGATAGAATATGTTCAATTGTTAAACAATCTATCTGGACGAATAATTTACACGTATTCGTCCGAATAAAATCTTTTTAATTTGTTTGGGTTTGTTTGGGTTTGTTTGAGTTTGTTTGGGTTTGAACCCAAACAAACCCAAAGAAAATGAAAAAGATTTTATTCGGACGAATACGTGTAAATTATTCGTCCAGATAGATTGTTTAACAATTTAACATATTCTATCCGGACGTTTATATATATATATATATATATATATGTTATTCGTCCGGATGCTAGCTGACATGAATCACAATAATATGTACGTGGAAATACGGCGTGAACTAATGTTCACGCCGTTATTAGTCCGGATGTTACCCCTATCCGGACTAATAACATACGCTTATTCGTCCGATATCCGGACGGAGAGACACTCCGTTATTTTTATAATAATATATATTAAATGTATGATTTATTTATTATTCAGTCGCTTATTTTTAAAAATTTTATTTACTTTACAAACATATACTTTTACAAGTCCGCTGCGCACGCCGTGCACGCTATTTACGAAAACATCTTTACCGCCTAAGACAATATTTTTTTTCGCTTCCAACCCCCCAATGAGGGTGGATGCTAAGTCCACCAATTTTCCAAACGTTTTGTATTGCCTATACCGGTATACTGGACTCAAAATATTCGCAAAAGCGATTAATTATTTGAAATGGATGAATAATACAAATTTCGTTGCAAACTTCAGACCCATATTTACTCTATGCTGTTGAAGTTTGGATCGTTGGAATGCAACGCAAATTCTTTTTTACATTTTCATTTCCTCCTTCTTATTACTCGAAAAAAAATTCCACATTTAGATTATCGACCTCCAAATGAACACATAAAAAAATGGTTGAGGAATTTTCTTGTCTGAGATTTGCCAAAAGAAATTGGAGCAAACGAAGAACGCTGCGGATTCGTCCGGATAGCGGCTCAGTTCACGCTGCATAACGCCCAAACAAACATACAAACTTAAACCCAAACAAACAAGCCCAAACAAAACCAAACAAGACCAAACAAGCCCAAACAAGCGCAAACAAGCCCAAACGAGTCCAAACAAACCCCAACAAACCCAAAACCAAACAAAATTACAAAGATTTTATTCGGACGAATACGTGTAAATTATTCGTCCAGATAGATTGTTTAACAATTGAACACATTCTATCCGGACGATTATATATATGTTATTCGTCCGGATACTAGCTGACATGAATCACAATAATATGTACGTCTACTGGAAATACGGCGTGAACTAAGCCGCTATCCGGACGAATAACATACGTTTATTCGTCCGATATCCGGACAGGGAAACACAAACTTCAACGTCGTTATTTTCTTACGTATGTTCGTATGTATACGTGTATACAGGGTAGCCCATTCCAATTAATTCAGACAAGTATCTCAAGAAATTTGGAAGGTACGGAAAAAAAAGTTTCGGACAAAATTCGTGAAAAATTGTCAGAAGTCTTTCACGGTCGACTAAAGTTTTACTTGGTTTTTCCTTTTTCAAATCGAATGTAATGATGTAGTTTGTAATAATATCTTCCGTAACAAAAGGTTTCGTTTCTATAATGCGTAGAAAAAAAACGAATTTCCGCCTTTTTTTTCAAATTTATCCGATCCGACATTTACTTTCTATTTTATGGGGTCCACAACTTGTCACGAATAAACATCTCGTCGATTACGAGGATTTTGGAAAACAATGTCACAAAATTGAGATGTGCACGTTGTATTATTATTTTTTTTTGTACCAAGCGGTATTGGTAACGGAAAAAAAAGGAAGCAAAAGATTGACACAAGATGCATATTGATAGCGCCGAAAATAGAATAATAATCGGGCGGCGACGTGTACCGGGAATGGGGAAAGAGAGAGAGAGAGAGAGAGCCACGCTATTTTTTGACGTCTCTCTCTCTCTCTCTCTCTCTCTCTCTCTCTCTCTCTCTCTCTCTCTCTCTCTCTCTCTCTCTCTCTCTCTCTCTCTCTCTCTCTCTTCCCAGCTTGGCCGAAAATCCCTCGTGTAATAGATTTATGCGACCGTTCCTTCGAAAGATAAATAACCCGAGACGTTTTTCCCTCGCGCTCGGAAAGCGAACTTCGCGTCGAATCCTGGAAAAAATAATATATATATATACATGTATACATAAAAATAAATGGAACTCGGCCGAGTGAACGAGGGAAAGAGACGAAGGAGATCCCATTTTTTCCTTCGATCGCCCTCTCTCTCTCCCTGGCTGTTTTTTACCCTCCCTAAAACACAGCTTGTATACACGAGGCGTCGTGAAAAAATGTATAACACATTTCTCTCATTCCTCTTACTCGCCCTCTCTCTCTCTCTCTCTCTCTCTCTCTCTCTCTCTCTCGCTCTCGCTCGCAAGACAGACGATAATAAAATACCGTGTATACGAAAACGGGTGACATATATATTTAAACATGTACTCGCTGATCCGAAAACAAAAATCTTTCCAGCCCGAAACTTTGCGGATGCCTGAGAAAGAAAAAAAAGATAAACAGGGAGCAAAAGGAATCACTAGGGCCCGAGCGTATCTTGCCACGAAATACCTTATGGGGAATATATATAAGTACATTCACCGTACAATCTATTTCTCGTCAAAACATTATTTTTTCTCTCATTTTTATTCATTTTATTTTACTGATTTTTTCATCCGCGAAAAAACGCGTTACGGCCCTTTTATGGATTCATTTATACGTCTGTGGGCAGATATTCTTCGATGCCTCTGTCGACTTACGTAAACGTGTTTTACGTTTACGACAATGTATAGGCTATACAGGGTGTCCTGTTATGAATGGATAATCCTGCAACTGTCGATAGGTCACATCATGTCCTTCTCCAATGCCATTTCTACAAATTATATAATATGAATCGACGATAACTAAGCACCTTTTTAACGTAATTGGCATCATATGAATAATACATTTTTTTTACACCGAAGACTATCAAAGTCAGATGTTTGAGTTGGTTTGTATGAAAATTCTGCATAACATCTTTTTTCATCAAATTTAGTTAACATTTAAGGTTAAAAAGAAGACTTCTAGTTAAAAAAAACAACCAAGAGTTTTTTTTAACCGCGTAAAAGAAACATTATTTGTAGAAATGTCACGCGAAAAACCAAAACCAGTGATTTTTATCTCGAAAACCGTAGGACTTGTACCAAACTGGAATGTTAGCATATAGTAGGACATGATCCGACCTATTGACAGTTGCAGGATTATCCATTCGTAACAGGACACCTTGTGTATATATATATATATATATATATATATATATATATATATATATATATATATATATATATATATATATTCTCGTCCTAGCTTTCGCGTAATCGTAAAAGTTGACAGTACATGCGCTCGCAAGCGCAATGCAATACCGTATACTGGCTTTGGCGCTTATCTGTAACCGTTCCGCTGCGTGTAACATCACCATCTCTCTCTCTCTCTCGCTCTCTCGGTTTCTTCCTCTCGAGAAAACATTCGTTATGTACCTCCGCTACGAGGTACTCTTTTCCGGCCGATACCCCTTGTCCATGTGACTCATAACGCGAGAGAGAGAGAGAGAGAGAGAGAGAGAGAGAGAGAGAGAGAGAGAGAGAGAGAGAGAGAGATAAACCGTGACATACAATAGGGCTACATGTAAGAGAGCGAGAACGTGTCTGGCTGGGTATAGTTTTTATATATGTGCATACAAATGCATAAATTTGTATGTGTATACGTATAGGTTCACATATATGCATGTATATATGTATGCAATATGAAATATGTACTATATATGTTACTCTGCGGTAAATGGCTCGAAACGTTTCCTATCCGGTGATCCCGCATATTTATGACAAGTACTCGTGTGTACGAACCGCGAAAATAAAACTACGGTATTTGAATTCAACGAATTATCGGAAGTATCATTGGGCCCGGTGAAATAATGATATTGCAGTTTGCATCGTTGGAATGCAACGAAATTTAAATCTTCTTCATTGTCGATATTTTTTTGGCCGTTTCCGACTTGAGATCACTCAAACGTTTTTACATATTTTTGTTAGAGATTTTAAACCTCGATGTGCGAAAAAAACTGGCTAATACCAAAAATGTTAAAAAATATTTCTACGTGTGCAAATAAATCGTTGCGTTTCAACTATGCAAATTTCAATGTTATCTAGTGAATCAAGATAGCCCGTGACTGACTCAAAACAAAATTCCAATGATTGTCATTATTTTGTTGAGAAATGACATTTTGAACTGACCCTATCAACGTGCAATATTATTGAGATTGAAAATTGCATCGATGGAATGCAATGGAATTTTTTATGTTCAGTTTCTCAAATTCTTCGGCACATTTGAGGTGGGAAGAAAATTGAACTCTTTTTTTTCGGATGCTTATTCAGGCATCTACAATCAGAAAATATACAGATCTGAATATGAAAAAAAAGGGTCTGCATAATTATATACATAAAGAAATTCGAGTATAAAAAAGAATTTTCGTCGCTTTGCAACGATGAAGAATTCAACATAATTAAAATTACGTACAATATCATATAGTTATATATCATATTATAATATATTATTTATAATTATACGTAATGGTACTTATGTTGAATTCTGCATCTATGCAATACGACGAAAAATCTTTTTCATATTTTTATTTCCTTATCTCTACTATTCCGTGCGCGCCCGCGCGTGTGTATGTATAATTTTAATAAGGAATAATAATATTATTTTATATAATATTACAATATTATAAATGCAATATCGTAATTTATTTTTATATAAATAATATTACTATTACGACATTCCAATATATATTATAACAAATTATACATTGCTCTATATAATAAATTGACATTTATAACTTTTCAAAAATGATACGTTAAATTTGAATTTCATGCCTGTGTGTGTACACATATCGATCGAAAAAATCGGAAATTCATAACGAGATCGTAAGAGATTTGATTTTGCGAAGCATAGCGATGCTCCACGGTCACCTGATTTACGGTCAATTCCAATCGCGGTGCAATATTTCGTGGCGAATTTACAGTCGCCTCGGTTCGCGCGCGCAAGGACACCGGAGAATTATCGAGCACACTTAATTAATCGTCCCGTCGTTAGCTCCGCACTTGCCGAGATCGACGCGACGATTATTTTGCCCTCGTTGCCCCTTGCCCCTTGGCAATAACGCACTCTCCGCGATCCGATATTTCAACGCGGGCAAATTCGCGCATCCCAACGCGACGACCGAGAAAGCAAAGCGAACGTCCTAAAAAATCCGCTCGAATTTTCAAAAAAAAAAAAATGGAATGTTACAAAAAAAGAACCATTATTTGTTCACGAGCATTGCGCAATAATTGAAAATGAAAACGAAAAAAAGTAATAAAATTGCATCGCAGGTAAATTTAATGAGTGATGCATTTTTGACGAGAGCATTACGTTTTTCTTTTCTTTTTTTAATACACAAATCTTTTATCCCTCGTAATGTTCCGGTTTGACCGTCGCGGGGCATTGACGTTTGAAACGTCGAGGGTTGAGGGACGCTCTGCGGAAACAGTAACGACATTCCTACCCCGTCTATCTATTTACATTTTTATTACGTTCACGTTTCCTGAAACGGAACTTTTAGTTGCATCTTTATGCGTTCACAAACCCCGTAGCGTGAAGAAATCGCGGTGCCTTTCGCGTATCCTGTCACTCGGGTCTTTTCATCCCCTTTTTCCAACCTTTCAGCTACGTATACGTATATAATGTCCTGGCGGTTCGTGTAGATTTTATTCACTCGAATACCGTTTATCACCGGCTTGACGTTTTTATATGCTGCAGCATGCATCTCTCTCTCTCTCTCTCTCTCTCTCTCTCTCCCTCTCTCTCTCTCTCTCGGCTCATTCGACGTATATATACACCCCCCCCCCCCACACACTAATGTGTGTGCGTAGATAGTAATGATAATAATAATCACAGCAATAATAATGGTAACGATGACGTAGAATAATAACAATAATAGGTGACAGCCTTTCATCACCATTTTTTCGTCGCGTTGTGCACAGGTTGTGCCATCTTCCAAAAGCATTACTCGCTCTCGTTAAAAGTTAAATAAAATGCGTACAAGCTTGAGGCACAAAAAATAGGTAAATTTTCAATATTTTTTTCTGATAGGAGTATTGAGATGGCGAGGTCGAAACTTTACCCACAATTGATACATAGTGTAGCCAAGTTTGACCGTTTAAAAAAATTTTAAACCATTGATACACAATGCAGTTATTATTATTTTGACACAGTATCGGCGTTGCTGCATGGCCAATGGATGTAGGTGCTTCTTCTAACTAGACTAATCTGATACGAAAAATGAAAAAAATATACTTTCAGTATAATAATAACATTTTCTGATCGGATATTTTTTTGAAATTTTGAAAATTACGAAAATTCCAGGCTGTATAAAAAGTTGGATTTTCCACGAAAAAAAGCAACTTCAATGATTCGCTATTAACGGTCATACGGTAGAAAATTATATAAACTATGCTTTTTCCGAGTTTGAAGTGAATCGGGCGAATAGATTTTTACATACGACTTGCACTGTTTCATGAAACGCAGCGCGGCGGTTCGCCATAGCGTAGCGAACGTTCTTATCCCTCACGAAAGTCGTCGCAACTCTGACAGTTTATTTTGTCAAGTTTGTTTAAAATTGTTTTCTCGCAATTTTAAGCGAGCAGCCCCCTCAGCAAATAAGAACGTTTTATTTGAAAGATTTTTTGAATGCCGCGACGATCCGGATAGCATTTCGACAAGTTCAATGTTTTTTTACTACCCTCCTCCCTGCTGCGATATGCCCGGAATATTTTTCACGTCAGCCGAAAATTCGGACCCTCCTCACTCGTCTCGTCCCCCATGCCTTTAACCCTTGAGATACGCCCGACGTGTGAAAAATGTGAGAATTCTCACTGTTACACGTAATAGAAGCGAGAATCATGCGGACGTGGCGATTCGCAAGGGTTTTTCGAATCCCTATTTCTCTCTCTCTCTCTCTCTCTCTCTCTCTCTCTCTCTCTCTCTCTTTGTCTCTCTAATCCAGATACGAATATCGCTGAGAGAGAGAGAGAGAGGCACCCTCTCTCTCTTTCTCTTTGCCCAGCTTGGCCCGAACCATCCGAAATACAATTTCCTAGCCCTGATAAAATATTCATCTTTCCGTTATTTGCACTTTTACATACTCTTATAACTCGATGCCAGCGATGCTGGAATTGCCTCGAAGGAGGTTTGCTCGATGCACAAAAGAGTCTGTAACAAGCCTACTCCACGTATCGGGACGCGCCATTTTTCTCTGATTTGAAACATACAAAGAAATAAACGGAAAATAATGTTCCTTCAGCGACATTGATGGATAGAAAAACCCAATAAAAAAAATTCGTCATAGTGAATTAAAAGTGGATTTAAAAAAGTGGCGCAACCCATTCTTCACCACTTTCCCAATAAAAATAATAACAAGAATAATTATACATCGGGTTAAAATATCGATAAATATGATTTTTATCTGAAAAAACACCTTTCTTGCGTTGGTAATGTCACTGATCGTGCTCTTATGTTTTTCAACTCTTTTTCCAAAAATTCTTGCAACTTGAAAAAAAGAATTATGATGCCCGGCAAAAATTGGGAAATTACTCAATTATGACCTGCGCGTCCCTTTAAAGTTTAGCTACGGACCTTACTTTGGGCGTAGTTTTTTTCCACCGCATATTAACATTTTTGCTATAGCAACAACGAAAAGAAAATATCCATTTTTGTACGTTATGCTAATATATATAAATATATTCGGAATGCGGTAACGCGCGATTCACATATGCTAAGTACGTTTGCGTCCTCCTCGTCCATTCCTTCCTCATTATTCCACCGGTTCTGGCTCTCGCAATGTTATATATAAATGTGTGTGTGTATATATATGGTTATGTATGTATGTATAGACACGCGATCTCGGTGGTGGGTGCAGGGTTTCACGGGATTGCCTTTCTTCGATGGTCCATGAGCGAACTCGTTGCTCTCGACACCACGCGATAATATATATATATATATATATACACACATCCATGTGTATAAATTCTCCGAGGTCGCGCTACTGCTGATTCTCCCTTTCGGCCAAGCGCATAATAGGCCGCTTATGAATTCTCCCGTGTTGGCGCATCGTACTTTCTGAAAAGGGAATTGGGAATAATGGAATGAAGAGGGAGAGGGGAGAGAGAGAGAGAGAGAGAGAGAGAGAGAGAGAGAGAGAGAGAGAGAGAGAGAGAGTGCGAGCGAGAGGGCGGTTCGCTATACATTGTACACGTATGTATGTAGATGTATATACATACATACATGCCCAGAGAGGCAGAGAGACTATTGCGGACGAGAAATCGGTGGTGGCATGAACACAGAAACTCGCTCACAATAAGAGAGAAAGGAAGAAAAAGACAGAGAGAGAGAAGAGCCGCAGGACGCGTGGAATTTAGACGAGAGCCGTAAGCGAAGAACGCTCGCGCCCATTGTATGTATCCTTGCTGTGTACGATTAGTCCAGTGGAACTATACTAGACACGAGAGCTACGATTCTCGCCCTCTCTCTCTTTCTTTCATCAGTCACCTTCCTCTTCCTCTCTCAGTCTTTCCTCTTCTCTCTCCCCCTCTCTCTCTCTCTCTCTCTCTCTCTCTCTCTCTTTGGGTCGCCCGATTTCTCGCCATCTCGTGCTCGATTCTTCTCCGCTACTTACGAGCTTCCGTCGGACTCTCCGCTCACCATAGACATTGAAAGAAGGAGAGAGAGAGAGAGAGAGAGAGAGAGAGAGAGAGAGAGAGAGAGAGAGAGAGAGAGAGAGAAGAGAGAGAGAGAATGACAGAGGATTGGGGAGGGGGGGGGGGGGCGTAGGGAGAGACAAAGACAAAACGAGACTAAGAGGAGTTCCTCGGTGCTCCGATTTGAGCTCATTGTTGTGGTCGTCGTCCCATAAACCCGAGACTACACAAGCCATATTCAAAATGACGGACAGACGGATGGCTGCCGCACGCCCACACACTCTTGTCCTCTCTCTCTCTCATTGTTTCTTCGCGTTTGCGCACCGCGAATCGATCAACGGTGCGTGCAATTCGTGTAATTAGATCCTATTTTCTTTTATTGCCGCGGTCCGGACCCTAACCGGAGCGGGTTCGAGCGATCACCCATTTGCTCGGACACGTGGATATTGTGAACTTAAAAAAAAAAACATACGTCGTCGTATAGACTCGATCGGTGTATTTAGATTTGTTATTGGAATTAACAAGCTAATTAATCGACGTAGTATCATGCTCTGTGGCCGCAGTGCGGCGCAAGGCCCGAGGCTTCTCTGGAAAGTTACACTTGCGAAACGGTGCTAATACAAACGAGGTTAAAATCTGATGACGGTGGAGTTTGCCTCTTTGGAACGCAGCGATTTTTTTTGTTTAATTGCACACATTTCAATTGGCCGATTTAGGCCGTGAAATCTACTCAAACGTTCTTACGTATTCTTATTAGCGATTAACGAGCTTAATTCGGAAAAAAGATTTTGGGTAATGATTTTTAAAAAAGAGATGAAAAATGAAGAAGAAAAGAATGGTTGTATCGTGGAAATGCAATGAACATTAATATTTCGGAATTCCTTTAATTTAATTTTCAAAGATATTCATTCAGAGATCTACAATTCAAATCTATAAAAAAATTGTTCTATAACAATAAAAGTAGAGAAATTAAAAAAACAGAAAAAATGCTGCATCGTTGAAATGCAATAGAAATTAATATTTCTGAATTCCTTTAATTTTTTTTTGGCAGATTTTGCCTACAAAAATCTGTCAAACATTTTTGAAGATATTCATTCAGCGATCTATCATTCAAATCTATTTTTAAAAAAATATCTATAATAATAAAAATAAGAAAAAATGTAAAAAGAAGCTTTCGTTGCCGATGCAAAATTCAAAATCATCCACATCAGGGATTGCTTGAAACAAACGGTAAAATATATTTGACAGGATTAGAATCCCTGTAGACCGTGAGGCAACGAAATTATTTTACTCAAGGAGGACCTAGTCAAAGCGCATAAACTTTTTTTTTATTTATTTTTTAACAGAGTACACGTTAGCTAAACATCGATTCTTCAAATGATTACAGAAATGAATGACTACGCGACTCAACTTCACGCTCGTTTCGAAACCCCGTGCGATTTTTTCTCTCTCTCTCTCTCTCTCTATATGTCTCTTTTTCTTCGATTTTTCCACTCTCAGCGTCCGTCTCTTTCGACCGCGTCGCTCGAACAATTCCAAGCCAATCCTCGAGCTCTTTCAGCCGCAGCCCTTTCTCAAATCCATTCGCGTACTCGACTCTCTCGACACGCGAATCAGGCGCGATGGGTCACTCGAAATTTGGTGCCACATACGACGCCCGGGCCCGCTTCCATTCCTCACCCTCTCTCTTTACCCGTTCCAGTGAAGCCTCCTCGACCCGTCCTTTATCACGCTCGAATAAATGTCCCGTACAGTTATCCCCTCCCCCTGCCCGTGAACCATCCCCGGCCATATATAATATATCTGTATAGCTCGTCGTTCGTCTGGGCTCGGGCGGAATGATCCTACCGAGAGTTCTGTTATCGACGACGTGAAAAAAAAGAAACGAAAAAAACGAAAAAAAATCCTCCCCGCAAGCTCGTCTGTTTGCTGGTCCCGTCGTTTTTGAGGGCTGCCGCGATCGACGAGCGGCCGTTTTCACCCGCACCGCCCGTTATGGGTCTCCGACGACCGGTCGTGGTATCTGCAACCTCTACTTATTTTCTCTTAGCCCAGGATATAAAGCCTATATGTATATGTGCATGCATGTGAACAGGTCGCGCGTGACCTTTGTCAGTAAATCGCTTTCGAAAGAGGATACTCCCGAGGACCGAGGACTCCTCCGTCAGTATCTCTCTGCTTCTCTCCCTTCTCTCCCCCCCCCCCCCCGCCGATCTCTCTCATGCTCACTCCTTGTCATCCCTCGCCTCCCCTTCGTTCCCTTCTACGCCCTAACTCTCATTGCTGTCAACCTCTCGCAGCTGAATCTTTACTCTGGGGGATCCGCAAACCCGGTGAAAGTTCCCCGTCGAGTGTAGCTCCCACTGAATTGAGGGAAGACCCCGAGTAAGAGAGAGAGAAAGAGAGAGAGAGAGGAAACGAGATGGAGGGTGGTAGGTTGAGGCACACGAGAACTAAGCACTGATATTCGAGTCAAGACCGTCGAGGTTTAACTTGTAAATGATATCCCAAGATGAAGGGAGGCTGAAAGAAAGAGAGGGTGAGATTGCGAAGAAAGGAAAAAACAACAGTGGACGCGTAGAGAAACGATCCGAGAGAATGCGAGGGAGGGAAGAGAGGGAGAGAGAGAGGGAGAGAGAGAGAGAGAGAGAGAGAGAGAGAGAGAGAGAGAGAGACCTGAAATAAAACAAAAACGAGCTTATTCACGCCAAGCCCGAGACTGACAAACGACTCGCGCTCAATCTTCGATCTCGTATCCAATTGTACCCGAGTATTTGTGTATACGTGCGTGGACACTCACGCACGCGTACATATTCATTCTTACGCATTCATAGTATAGAGCGCGCAACGATTCGCGTGAGTGCCATACGCGTGCTCATCCCCTAAGAATGAAACGCGAAACTCGATGCCGCGACCGTTATACTTGTCTCCTGCACATCGCGTGCATAGATATATATATATTTTTTTTCGTACTCGAGTGTGTTCGCGATGCACACTCATCCACGCGGTATAAGCCAGAGGACGTACACGCGCTCAAATGTGACGAGGACTTCGAGATAAACGCGCGATAATTCGTCACACCTCGGTATATTGGGTCGTGCGCTATGGAGAACCGACACATCAGAGGAGAGAATCTCGTCTCGGGAAAACAATGAAAAAAATCATTCAAAAAATATAGTCGAGGAAAAACTGAGGGGCAGAGAGAAAGAGGTGAAAGAGAGAGGAAAAAAGGGATGTGAAAAAAACTTTATCCGAAATCATTCGTCTCAAGGTCCATTAAGACCGCGAGTAGACGCCCCTCTCGCCTACCCGAGTGCCCTTGATACTCCCATTGCCCTTCATACTTAACGAAGAGGCTTTCGTATATATATCTATATATACATTATGAAAGCCCTCAAAGCTCGCTGAAACATCTGATGACGCAGGACGAGGGTTAATTGGAAAGAAAAATAATTTACGACTAATCTGGGACTGCGTCCGATTAAGAAGTACTTAAAACCTGTGCTCCTTTTTTTCTTCATTTTCTTGTCTCAATTTTTTCCTTTATTTTTTTTCCTTCATTTTTGCCTCTTAATTTTCTTTTATGGTTCTCTAGCCACTGGAAACCCTCCTAATTTCTTTAGATCCGTCCGTCCGTCCGATGAAGGAACGTACACCCCCTCCTCCCTCATCCTCGCCGCCCTTTTGTTCCTCTATTCTTGTAACCCTTTGATAGAAAATTCCAGAATAATTTACGAAGCATACTACACTTTATAGTGGAAAATCATCCCTCATACCGGAAAACAAGCCTGAGAGAGGAAAAATCTAAAAATGAAAAAACTACCTTTTCGAAGCCATTCTTCGGTGAATAAAAAATGTCGTTGAAATTTTCCGGGGTGAATTTGTCCGGATTTTCAACGTTTCGATGGATTTTGTGAAAAAAAAAAGGAAGGAAAAAAATGGCCCGTTTTCATTTGTCTCCACAAGCGGATCACCCGGAACGGCGGAAAAATCACGATACCCTGGGGTGATTTTCCACTGTGAATTAAAATAATGGGGGGAAAAAAAAGCGAAGAATCGCAAGAGCCGACGTATGAGCTGGTGCGTGTTTGTGTGCGGGTCACGATAAATTATCGGTTTATTAATCGCCAGGGAGTCCCGATTGATAAACTGTTCGCGTTTAATCTTGAATCTCGTATATCCAATTCCGCAATATATATATATATATATATATATATATATATATATAGCGCGTTGAAATCGAGCTTTTATGACACAGGCTCCGAAGAGAGTGCGTGAGGATTTCGTGTAGATCGATAGACGGTTATTTATCACGCGGCGCGATTACGGTTAGATTTTTCGTTTGGCCCGTTGGCCACGGCCCACGAATCTTATGGGCCGGTGTGTGAACCGCTTCTGGCCCTCCCGCGGTACGATACCTAATCGTGGTTCGGCGGCTTCCCGGGTCGAGCTCAAAGAACCGCCCGCAGAGCTGAGCGCGTGCGCCTGTATGTGTGTGTGTAGGTATGGGGCAGACTGATTTTGAGGACAGGGCCTGTTGTCCCTAGACTCAACGTTGTGTAGAACGCCTCTTTCTCTAATATCACCTTTGGATAAATGACGTTGAAGCTTGATGGTCTTGAACTTTGCATCGTTGGAATACAACGAAAATTCTTTTTCATATTTTCATTTCCTCATTGTTATTATTTTCCAAAATGTTTTTTTTTCGGCAGATTTTAATTCTCGAGCTGTAAAAAAGCGACTCAAAAAATGATGGCGGCATTTTCGTAACGAAGATTTGCCAAAAGTAAATTGAGCAAGTGAAAATGACTATTTTCGTTGCATTTCGAATGTGATGAAAATAAATATTTTTGAATTCTTTCAATTTCTGATGGCAGATTGTGCCTACGAAAATTCCTCAAGGGAGGACACAAATGTGACGGTCGTTTCGAGAGGAACGCGTCTGATAGTTTCAACATACGTAAATCGTTGCTTTACCTGCTCTTACTAAATCGCCGGTAACTTGGTCAATATCTAATATTTTAACTTGAAATTTTTGTCACATATGCTTGCATATGTACGACGCAAACTTCAACATCACTTGGATGAAAATATGAGGATTTTGATATGAAAAGATCATTGCAAGGTACGTCCAGGCTAAAAAATCGGCGAGGTTTCAAAAGAATTGAGGATTGGAATCGAAACAGAATTTTTCTGTTCTTTTATGTGTATGGGTATGTACAGCTAGGAATTTGAGGACCGTGCTGTTTTGAGCATGAGCGTAACATTTTTATGAATATATGTATACATAAAAATTTAAGTACCATTTGGGCACGATATAAAGCTTGTTTGAACACGATCCTTAAATTTTGATGTTTATATCCACACACACACACACACATACACACACACACACACACACACACACACACACACACACACACACACACACACACACACACACACACACACACACACACACACACACACACAACAATTGAGGGATCGTGTTTGAAAGACCCTTATATAGATATACACGCAGGGTCTTATATAGATATATGTACGATTTTTTCTGCTTTTAGAGAAAAAGCATTTTTTAATTGTTTTTCCCGAATTTTCCTGTAGCCTAGGTTTTTATTGTTTCTTCTATTTTGTGTATGTACTTTCCTCTTAGAAGTATTAAAAAGCAATTGGGAGTCACTGAGATTAGTAAAAGTATTTTTCTAAATTATCTGAACGTTAGTGACTGATTCTCGCGAACCTAGTTTGTAAACTTTTGATAAAAATCTAAGACATCACCGTTAGTAGTCAGTTGGTAGTTTATTTATTGCTTAACAGTGCACTTCGCAACTATAACGCAGGTAGAAAAATGCATTTTTTTTCGAAAAGTAAAAAAAATCGTTGAACATAGATAGGGCTGATTCGGATAGGTATTGGTCTTCCTTTCAGACGTCACTTTTCGGGCCACCCTGTACATATGAATATATAAATTTACACATTGGCGTGCACGTGTTATCGTCTCTCAGCCACGTGATATCCGCTCATCGTCGTTCTTCCCCAAATTTTGAGCCTCTTCGTTCGCCTTCGTTTGCCCCATCATGATACAATTTTTTCCCTCTCTCGTTTGTTCCATGAAATAATAAAATAAATTTTGGTCCGGTCAAATTTTTTTGAAGGTTCCGAAAAATTCGTACGATACTCCGCTCTCGCAGCATCCTAAATCTTCCACAAATAAATATAAATATACACACACACGCACACACACACACACACACACACACACACACACACACACACACACACATATATATATATATATATATATATATATGCACACGTGTAATTGGAGTAGGAATGTAGCAGAAAATTGGTGCAGAGCCGCCGTGTTCCGCAAGGATCACTTGCCGGATGAAAATCTCTCGGGCTGACCCGAAGCAACGCGAGTATAACGCAGATTCGTCACGGATCGCACGGTGGTCGCACACCGACCAGAGAAAAGATTTTCCTATATGTATATATATATATATATATATATATATATATATATATATATATATATACACACACACATATATATACACGGGTGTGTGTATGCATATCGATACGTGTGTAGGCCGTTGTACAGGGCGATGCCGCGATTTAAAAGTTGGCTGCGGTGCCGCTGTTGCACTCTCGGAACGCGAGAGGAGCCATGGGCGGCCGATATTTTACGGGAGGCGCTCGAGCGAGAAGCCGCACTCCGTGGAGGATCGTGCGCGGTGGAATCGAAGAAGAAGAAGAAGAAGTGGAGAGAACAGGAAGAATCCCTTTGGTCGCGGCAGTCCTGGCGCGTCGATTCGCAGACGAGTTTCGTCTCGGTCCGCTTCTTTTTTCTCCTCGCTTTGCCACCATCTTCCCTTCGTTCTCTTCGTCCCCTCGTTTGCCCTTCGATCGCACTCTCTCTTTCTATCACTCTCTGACTCTTACTCTCTTATTCTTTAGGCTCGATCGGGTTCTTGGCTACTCGGTCTTTCTCGCCCTCCCCCCCCCCCCCCCCCCGGTTTCTTTGTCTCCCTTGGCCGCGCTTCCTCGTTTCGATCCGGGGCCTCCCGAATTGACCGGACATCATCCGCATGTCCGTGGCATCGATTTTTCGGACCCAGAAAAGAGAAGGAGCGGGAGAGAGAGAGAGAGAGAGAGAGAGAGAGAGAGAGAGAGAGACGGCGTGGAAGCGAGTAAAGTGGGAGGGGGACGAGAGAACCCACACGCACACGCTCTCCGAGCCCTTTGATTTATGAGTTCCACGGAGGTGAACGAGACCGACGAAATTTGGGCCACTTTTTTCCGACCTATCCCGGGAATTGGGCTTTCCATGATTCCTGTCTTCTGTTTTTTGTTTTCTCGTTTTTTTGTTTGTCTCCTTTCGCTCCTCTCGTCATCATCGTCTTCTCACGTTTCCACGGTCGTCGTTGTCTTCTCGCGTCACACGATGGAACATCGTGATTTACGATGGAAAATTTCACAGCTCCATCATCATTATTTTCTTCGTTACTCCGTTTCGCGGCTCCCAAATCTATCAATTTAAATCGCCTCTTTCTCTTTTTGTTGGCTTTTTTTATTCGCGGTCGCTTTTTCCTGCTCGTCCCTATAGCCGCGAGCCTGCATGGGCGCCAGATAAAATCGGACACTTTTTTCGTTCCGCTTCTTCTTCTTCTTCTTCTTCTTTTCTATCCCCGATGCTTCTTCCTTTTACACCTGTGCTTCTTTTTTTCTCGCTCTCTGTATCGGGTACGGGGTTTGAGGAATTCTTGAGTCGCGACTGGCCGCGCTCAAACGAACAAGATCCGAGGGAGGCAGAGAGAGAGAGAGAGAGAGAGAGAGAGAGAGAGAGAGAGAGAGAGAGAGAGAGAGAGAGAGAGAGCGCCCGATCTACGAGCAGAGGGCCGATCGGAATGCTTCTTCCTTTCGGCTTCTATAGCCGGGGGGGTACCACTGTATAATACCCATTACCGCGACAACCGGAACTACGGTAGTGTTCGAACATTTCTCGTTCTTGAAGAAACGCTTTCGGTCTTTCATACATACATACATACATGCATACATATATTTATATATATATATGACATTGCGGACCCGTTCAATTTATCTAATGTTGGCTGTCATTACATCTGTCTGTTTTACCGACGGTTTTCGACGTCGAACGCTTCAAAATGATTTTTCCCTATATAAATACACACACACACACACACACATTGGTGTTTGTATGTACGTATGCACGCAGCCACAACAGATTAGCAGTTGAATATGCATGAATGTTCATGTACGATACAGGGGTGCACTCTCGTCTTATCGCCGCGGCATATTCACCTAAACGTATACACATTACACAAGAGCCGCGCGTATTATCTGTCAAGTTATTTTTTTCCTCTGCCGGAGGGAAAATACCAAAAATTGCCAGGAGACAAAAAACCGACGTCGTCGCGCGTCTTATCCAACAGAATTTCGGAAAAAGCAGCGTCCATACCGAATTTTTTTCCCATTGGGTGTATCCCAGTTGAACTAATATTAAAAAACGAAACTTGTTACGATCATTTTGTCTCCCTTCCTTAAACGCGGTAGAATCCTTGGAGAGTTTAGAAAAAAGAGAACAGAATAGAAAAGAGAAGCAAAAAAAAAAACGTTACGCAAAGAGTGTGCGGTGTCGAAATATAAGCCAGAAGAATTTTGAGTGGAAGAGGACACTGTTGATACTGGTGTGCGATGACGGGCAAAGAGAGAGGAGAGGAGCCTCCGGGCGCTGCAGTAACTCGAGACGTCCTTGTCCTCTGACTCCTCTTCGTGAGAGATAGAACGAGAAAGAATGTGTGTGTGTGTGTGTGTGTGTGCGCGCGCGCGTGTGTCCGTGGGTTTGTGCGCACGCATATATATATACACACTTTCTATACCACTTCTCCCCCCCTCTCTCTCTCTCTCTCTCTGCATATATATATATAGCTGCACACAGAGTATAGAAGTACCGGTGGAGTGGATACAGTGGTTGTTTTGTAGAGACGAGAGAACCCCGCTCTTGTCGATGGGGATGTTCATGGCCCTCTCTCTCTCTCTCTCTCTCTCTCTCTCTCTCCCTCTCTCTCTCTCTCTCTCTCTCTCCCTGCCGGAAGCTCTCTCCGCACGATAGTCCGAGAGAATCCTCGCCTGGGACCATTTATGGCAGCATACCGATAGGGCCCTTCACCAACCGAGTACACGAGAAACGAAGAAATAGAAAGAGAGAGTGAGAGAGAGAGAGAGAGAGAGAGAGAGAGAGAGAGAGAGAGAGAGAGAGA
The DNA here is from genome assembly GCA_963210295.1 of Ophion ellenae. NCBI lineage: Eukaryota > Metazoa > Arthropoda > Insecta > Hymenoptera > Ichneumonidae > Ophion > Ophion ellenae. Next base: position 52,930,064 of record OY723389.1, read on the forward strand.
GAGAGCAAGTAAATCTCTGCGTAAACCGCTATATGGCCTTTTATTTATCTCAGTGAGTCTCCGCGATTACACTCCAAGCGAGGAGTACCTTTGCACTTGTGTGTAAAAAAGACAAGAATGTAAAAAGAAAAGAGACCGGAGACAAACGCGTACCTTATAACTGGTCACCGACGTACACCTCTCGATTCCTCCGGCGTTAGAAAAAGAAAATAAACGCTGATTGCAGTATTGTACATTGTGTGCTCGGACAGTGCTCTCGGGAAATTTGATTATTCCTATTATTTCTACGATTGGTATTATTACCGTTACCAGTATTATTAGTCCACTATTGGTATCCTTATCCTCAAGATGACAAGAATCAATATCTCTTTTGATTGTGAGTGTTCGATAAATTTGATTGAACGGTACATATGTAAAGAAAAAAAAAGAATAACATGCACACAAGGTACGCCAGTTGAGTAGTATTTTTTTGCTGCGCATCGTTCTGTCAAGCAAATTATGAATTTCAGATTGATGGTGTCAAGGCAATACACCACATACACATAAATATGCACACGTATACTTTGGGCTGATACATTACTCCCTCTTTCATATACCAGGTGACGCATGTTAATCTTACACCTGATTTATCTCGATAAATACTGCCCCGATCAAGTATTGAGTATAGTAAAACTTTTAGAGTTCAAAGCGGGACGCGTTTGAAAAAAAGTCTTGTTGGTCTAAAATTCAAAATGGCTTCGTTCAGATGGCCGACATGTGAAAAAAATGCAAACATGACTTTTTCACGAAAAAAAGGTCAGGCTAAAACTAACAATTTTAGTAGGACATTTTTTTCACAAAGTCCATCATTTTTAGGTTAGAACACAATTTCCTACTATTTTAGCGCTATCCAGGATGTACCATACAGAGGTAAAATCTTCAACATCGCAAGTGTAAGTGTGCGTGTGAGTTTGTTTGAGTTTCCTTGATAACCCAAACAAATCCAAACAAGGTTTAGGTCTCTGCGGCTCGCCATCAGAGCAGTATTTTTCGAGACCAATCCGATGGAAGATTGAAATGGGAAACACACACACACACTTATTATTATTATTCGAGTTCCTACTTCTTGTTATTACTAATATATTATTGATACATTGTTATTTGAATTGGACCGACGGGTGCTCAAGAAACCCTGGCACAAAAATTATCAATTTTTTGGGCCCTCCGGCAACGTTGCGCGTTGTATTTAGAGGCACTATGCACATATATGCTTTTACGTTCGACTGGACGCTGATCCGATTTGTCAGTCGAGACCTCGCTACGCCCCGCGGCTCCCTCTCGGCGGGGGTGAGGTTTCAGGAGGAAAAAGTCGTGCACAGGAGTGTGAAAGTACATATATATATATATATATATATATATATATATATATATATATATATATATATACAGGGTATTTCACAACTGCCAGGGGTTCCCTTGGTCAGCATATAGGGTGTGTCATCTCGAGCAGAAGGCTTTTTTGAAAAATGTCTTGTGACAAAAATTGGCCGAGGTATTCGCGTCGAAGGCCCGACCCTGAGTGAACAAAGCACATAGATGCTCACGCGCGATTATTTTTTAATTTCCTCGAGTATTGAATAATAAACAAACGTTATTGAATCGTACTATCGATTTGGAAAGCTGGTCTCCGTGATCATTATTTTTTAGCGAAACAAAAGAATGGTGAAGAATAAAAATTCACTTGATCGAAGGTGAATTCGAAGCCGCCGCGCTCGATCTGGCTCGCACGTTTCGTGCTCAAGCATCTTCTGTGCCATTTACTACTTGAATTTCAAACGCAAATATTTCGGCCAATTTTGGTCGCACGACGTTTAAAAAAAAGCGTTTTGCTCGAAATACTCACCCCATGTACTCACAAAGGGATTCCTCATCGTTGTGAATCAGCCTGTACATATATATAGAAATACACACACTCGCGCGCGCGCACGCACACGCACGCACGCACACACACACACACACACACACACACACACACACACACACACACACACACACACACACACACACACACACACACACACACACACACACACACACACACACACACACACACACACAATTGTTGTATAAAAAACTCTTCAGTAACTTACGGAATACGCCTATTCCGAAAATAGCTGACTATTGAAATAATGGTACCATAAAAATGGCGTTGAAGTATGCATCGTTGGAATGTAATTTTTTCCCTCATTCTCAATTTTTATCACAATATTTTTTTTTTATTGATTAAGATTATCGATTTCTTGTAAGGATAATAAAATTTGTTTGTTTGATTTTTGTACCCTATGTCGACAAAAAAAGTGAGCAGTAGAACAAAAATTCACTTTCGTTGCATTTCGAAGATGCCAACTTCAACATTATCGATTAAATCTCCCAAGAGAGAGGGAGAGAGAGAGAGAGAGAGAGAGAGAGAGAGAGAGAGAGAGAGAGAGAGAGAGAGATCAATAAAATAATTTTTTCCTCCCCAATTAATTTCAACCGCGCAGCTTGATATATCCGATACGATTTACGCAAATTGCGTACGGCCATCATCCCCGGGCTCATTTCGCGTGGAATGCGCGAGAGGAGCCTGTTTGAGAGTCGAATTTGAACGGGAGTATATGCTCGGCGCGGCCTGCGGAAGGGAAACGATATTCTTGCGAATCTGATTGCGAGACTCGTGTACGCGTATCACGAGCAGGGAGGAGAACTCGCCGAGGGAAGGATATTTTGCGCTGTGTGCGTTCTCGCAGCCCTCGCTTGGGGGAAAAGAGCCGCTCCGAAAGTAACGTTCCGCGCAGGGGGAGCGCCGAAAAAGATTCGGGCCGAAGAGGCGAAAGAGAGCGAGTGCGCGAGCAAGGGCCACCCGGTAAAATCGGCGTTCCTTGAATTTTATCGCGACATTAAGGAAACCGCAAGACCGCGGGGATTCAAAGTCATGGCGAAGATCCCCCATCCTCCGTTGCCCTCACTCCGTCTCCCTCTTACTTTCCCTCAGTTTTCGTGCCGCCTGAACGAATCGGGACGATTCTTACTACCTGCTCGCCCGCCTTTTCTCGCATTTTGTGCCCAATTGCTGGGCAAATGAAAACGCGATTTTAACAATGCGAAGAAAAGAAAAAGCCTTTATTACAAGCTTTTATTTAACTTTACTTGGTGTGAGATACAAAACGGAAAATCAATATTTCACCCACTTACCGACTACTCAGAGCTCTGAGTTTTTGCAAACATGCATCTAAGAGTTGACACTGCATGATTCAACTTAAAAAAATGTCTTTCAATAGATAAATAAATAAAATAACTTGACATTGAGTTTGAAATTTTTCAAACATGCATCTAAGAGGTAAGCGTACATGGAAAGTGCACGAGAACATATGAATTGGCTCTAAGTGCTCTCGGATCGCACAATCGTTAAATACCAATAGGTAAAATAGATTAAAAGGTAAGGTCTAATAGGTGGTGAGCCGACATCTATGATAGATGCCACCTACCACAGTTCTCCAGGATTTCTTCTGACAATCAATCAATAATAACACCGGTTCGTTTGGAACTATTAGTCCCTCTTTGCAAAAATTTCAGGATCTAGTAAAATCAGTTGAAGACTAAAAAATAGAAAATTATTTATATATATATATTTTTTTTAAACAAGCTTTTATTTAATGTACTAAAAAGTATAAAATCTTTTTTTTACCGAGTCACCTATATGTCACTATAAATATATGCTTGGGGCGCTCAAAATTTAGACATATATTCTTCCAATTACATAAATCCGTTAACATATCAACTGTATTTAATTTACTGTAAAGCAGCCTTAGATTCCTTTGAAAAATCCTGAAACATACATACACTAGTACATGCACAAAACAGAGAAAACGATAAAAACCTGCGCGCAAGAAGACACGAATTACAAATTTCTTTTTCGAATAGTAAAAAAGATGGTGAAACATGAATAGGGGTAACTCAGATAGGCATCTTATTTTCTCGAGGCCAATACGAAGCATCTAGATTTTCGGAAATATGGACCTTTCGTTGCATTCCAACGATGCAAATTTCAACACCATCCGAAATTTTGTGCGTAAAAAACCTTTCTTTCAAAAATTGTCTAAACTTGCGGGATAAATGACACACGATAAGGAGTTTGATCTTGGACGATGTCGATCAGCATCATTGAAAAGCAAACAAACTTGGATTATTTTACCGAATATTCGTATATTGACTTATTTTTTTAAATACTCGCTTGAAACATTTTAATTGGACCAGCCTGCATACACCTTAGTTCAAAGATATCCTTTCCCAATATATACCTAACCCCCCCCCCCCTCCACGCAATACCGGCAAATTAGCAGAGTCAATTCTCGAGATTCGCAGACGAAGATGCTGCGGAGATATCATGCCGGATATATTTCGCCGCAACGGATGTGCCTTCTTTTTCACTAAGAACGATAATGCGATCGCGAATCGCTCATCATCGTCTGGTTATATATCTATCTGTATGAACCTCGGTGCCTCGGTGCCATCACACCGCGAAATTAGTTACAAACTTGACGGGTAACTATTGGATCTTGGTGTGGGAGTGCGCTATCTCTGCTGGTTAGTGGCTGCCTGAGGACCTGCACTCTCTCTCTCTCTCTCGCTCTGTCTTTCTCTGTCTCGCTGTCCCTTCGCTTTCTCCTTTTGTCCCCTATCTCTCGTAGTCCTCGAAGTGTGCAAGATTCTGGAGTTTCCCTTCAGGTACACTTCTCTCGGACGACCCCCCCCCACCCCCTTGCAGAATTCGAGTATGCTTGCAAAGTTTTGGCTCGACCACACCATACGCTTTCGCCCTATCTTCCCGTCGTCCTATCTTGCTGTATACACCTACTTACTCTCTCTCTCTCCTGCTCGCGGTCTCTAGATCCTCGTTTCTATACGCGGTCGTTGTATCCTCGACGCGACAACTTCTCTCTCTCTCTCTCTCTCTCTCTCTCTCTCTCTCTCTCTCTCTCTGGTACGAAACTCGAGCGGAGCTTCGTACCCGAACGAAAGAGTATCCCACCGGATTGATAGACCAATACGCTGGAGTGCGGGCATTTTCCTCGCCCGCAGGCCCGAAGACGAGACCTTCGCGCAACCTACGTCAAACCTCGAGTGTTGTTCACCCTGGCAAGCTTTCATAATTAAATTGGCTAATTAACGGGGGATGGGGATGTATGCGGACGAAACCGCAAAGGAGCTCGTTCGCGACTGCAATATCTTTCCCTCTCTCTCTCTCTCTCTCTCTGTCTCTCTCTCTGTCTCTCTCTTGATGTCTCGCCTATCTTCGGGTCCTTCCATCTTTATGTATCTGTCAATGTCAAAAAACGAAAGGGCGCCAAGCGCATGTCATTTTCGATCGCTAATCGCGAAGATTACGTCCTTCTGTTTCCTAGTGACCTGATTCAGTATATGTATAATAATAATAATAATAATTATTATTGTTGTTATAATTAGTATATATAATATTATTTTTTTATCTTTGATCTCGCTTCCCGCGAGCCGTCGCCTTTCAGGAATATGTTTGGTCTGTCTTGTCTTTCCCCTCGCTCTGTGACAGTCTCTTGCTTTGATGACATTTCGCTGCTTGACCTTACGCCTCCGCACGTTCGTATTCCATATTTCGCTCAGTTAGCCCTTCCGTAGTGCTCCCTTGGATGTAGAGCTTGCACTTCTCTCCATCTCTCTCTATCTTCACCTCTATCTCACTACTCTAGAACAGAGGGAGAGAGCAACGATGGAACCGTCCACGAAGAGTTTACAGCTCGATAGACAACACGAGAGGAAACTTCCCTCTGTGTATGTGTCTATCATAGTCATGACAACCATATACAATATACATGTACAGTATGTCACTCTCTGCTGAACATACACAACCGTGATATACTATATACATTAATCACGAAATTTCGTCCAATCTGTCTAATTACCGTGGTGCCGCATCAACATTCATACCGAGTGTGTTTCCGGGCGTGGAGTGATGAGAGAGAGAGAGAGAGAGAGAGAGAGAGAGAGAGAGAGAGAGAGAGAGAGGCAGAACAGTCTCGCACAACGAAGTGCCGAATATTTATTTAATATTTTAATCGATATGCACATATGCATAAATATACACAAAACTTGTATACTAAAATATATATTCGTACAAATAGTCCTGTTTCACGTTGTCCGTCAGAATGCAGCGCGCCACACTCATTCATGCAGTTATTAATTTGATTGATTAACGCCTATCTATCGCGTATGGTATACACTTGTATATTATTCGGATGTTGTTGATGTAGAAGAAAAGAAGTCTCGCGGTGAACACCATTCGATCATGGTGTTGATGAACACACGAACAGGCACATGACAGTCCCCTCAGTAATAGAAAATTCACGAATTTATCCGTTGAAAATTTCACTCCGTGATCAAAGGTCCTCCGCTTGTAATTATATTTGTACGCGCTAACGAGACGTCCTCACGGTCCAGAGGAAAGTGACAGAGATAGAGAGAGAGAGAGAGAGAGAGAGAGAGAGAGAGAGAGAGAGAGAGAGAGAGAGAGAGAGAAGCGACATAAAGACAAAAGCACGAAGCTTTCGCATACGACAAACCATATGTCCACGCAGCCAACGAAAATTTTCAGTTATTTCGTAATCTTGCACGTGCAGCAAATCACTCCATGAGATCTTTTTAGGTCGTACCTGCGTTTGAGAACAAGCGCGGAGAAAGATAGAAGCGGAGACAGAATGAAAGAGGGACTGAGGAGAGAGCGAGGCAAACAGCAGGAGAAAGACACGGTTTACGGAGGATTCTCTCATACTGCATCCCGCAGAATTAGCGTTGGCCTTATCCAAACGTCTCCGTCGCGAATGCTCTCTCTGCTTTATTCCTCCCACGTCCTCTCACTCGTCTATTTTTATCTGCTCCTGCAGACTCCCAAATGTATGAATATACATATGTTGGTGTGTGCGCGCGCACACACGAATAGCTGGACACATAAATATTTATTTGTGGGAAAATGTGATTTTGGAGACATGGAAGTTCGGGTATGGTCCCCATATCTATAGTAGCCTAATATTGTTCCTATACTCGATATTACTGAAACTCAATGGCTTTGGAGTCACATTTCGATGAACGTATCTATGTATATGAATCTTAATGGGCTGATAGCCAACACTACATAAATTGAATGGGTTCAAAATGTCTTTTCTTACACACACTCACACACGCGCGCGCGCACACACACACACACACACACACACACACATGTAATCGCGCGAGGTACATGCGAAACGAGTAAATCCTCTCTCGTTGTGTGCCCGTCCCTTGCATTACGCATTCATCGGCAAACTCACTGCTAGTCGATCCGCAGTGTCGAGCAGAGAGAAAGAGCACATTCGTGAGAAAACGAGATCTACGGAAAATTGCCATCCCCGGATGCTTCAGGCCCTCTCTCTCTCTCTCTCTCTCTCTCTCTCTCTATATATATATATATATATATATATATACCCCTCTCTCCCTTTCTCCTCTCTTTCTGTCGCTCTATTTCTCCCGGCAAGAACAAACGAAATTGACCCACTTGCAAATCTTGTGAAGAGACTGCTGTCCTGAGAGTCTCCTGTGCACATTGAGAAGTAGAGAGACTCCTGCCGCCCCGTCCTCTTCGCATTTCCCATGAGTTATTTTACATACGCAACGCGAATACGGGATGACCCGTCCAGCAGTGCGTTTTCCATGCATCCCAAGTAATTGCACAGGGATGCATATTACAGGAAGACGCGCGAGAATTGGCGAATAGATTTTTGTTTTGTTTCGAGTGACAGTATTCGCACACTCCCCGCTTCGTGAAAGTTCCGACAAGGTTGGTTTTTCACGCGCTTCCCTTTTATGAACTTTTCTCGTTTTTTTTTGCCGCAACACTGCTCTCTTATTCCGTGTACAATTTTAGTGCGGGACTCGAAGAAATACGAATTCAAGTGAGCCTCGAGTTCAAGTGTGTTTCGATCGAATAAGAGAAGAGTGAAATATGGAATTAGAAGAATAAATTGATGCACGCGCAGTAGTTGGCGAACACTTTCACCCCCCGTCAATTTATCACGTCAAGCTCTCGCGCCGCACTTTTCCGCCCGGAGTTCGTCCACTCGTTCGGCCTTTGCAGAAGCTCGCCCTTCCTCACCTTTTTTTTCTTTGAAAAGTGCAAAATCATAACGATGTCCGTAGAGAGGGAGAGAGGAATAAAAATGGAAAGAGGATAGAGGTGGGGGGGGGGGGGGGGGGGGAGCAATGAAGGCAATGATTGCACCCAGTTCGAAGGGCTTTTGATGAGTTCGGAGAGGCGAGAAAGCGGCGAGATTGAACGGGAGAAATCCGCGGTGGAAAATTTTACACTCTGAGAATTTATATGATGAATTGAATAGCGGCGAGACTAGGGGAAAGGGGGGAAAATGAGATTTAGCTTTCGCGCAAGTTTTCACGCGCTTTCTTTTTCTCCTTCTGTGCCTGATTCTTCTTCTTCTTTAGTCTATGAGCTTATCGAGCGATACTGGGTGAATGCAAGGTAATTAATTTTGGTGTCGTTTTTTGTCTTCTTATTTTTATGCTTCAATTTGTTTTATGTGAAACGTAATTTTCTTCGTCCAAATTGAATTAATTTTTTCTCCGAAATTAGTCATTTTTATCTTTACGCGCTTCTCATTCTCACCTTTACTCGCTTATTATTGAATAATTCTTATTTTTATTCTTATCTTTACACGATTCACTTGAAATAGTTATTATTTTTTACTGAATTGACTAAATTTTCGTTCTTGTTTATGTATTCATTTATTTGATGGAGCAAAGCAAATTACACACGAACTCGATATGCAAAATATTGTGCAGATTCGACGAGTCAGCGTTGATTCAGTACACGCATCAGATTTAATGAAAAATTCGTCGGTTATTGCCAAAGGCAGAATAAAAAATATAGGATTATCATGAATATGTGATTTCGATTCATCTAGTGCATAAAAAAGAATTGTACGTCCTATGATTTACCAAAGCATAACAAGATAATTGATTTCATCAATTAATCAATCGATCAATCAATATCATAGCTTGTATAGCAATTTTATAATATTTTAAATGTTTATAAGTCTTTCAAATATTCACATATAAAAGTCTTAAGTTTGTTCAAGTTTGTTAAGTTTTAAGTCAGGTTTATGATTTTATTTGGATCCTCAGGTATATAATTTCATTTTCGTTTATATCGAGGTCTGTTTAGTAATTTTCATAGTTTATTTTTGTCACACGTCGAATATTTATTTCTATCATTTCTGCTCATTTTTTGTTGTTTTATATTAAATCTTCGCTTCTTCAATTCCGGTTGATATATTTACTTTTCTCATCTGCACGTTTACATTTGCCCGAGAATTCACTGGGGCATAATAAACATTATCAATCTCTCCCTCTTTCCATGTCTACCTTGCCGCGCATTTATATCGTCTACGTCCGGGATCAAATTCTTGGGCGGAAGGAACGTGGGGTGTGGACGAAGTGTACCGGATGGCAGACACGTGGGCGTAGAGAAGTGTTTCCACCGAGTTGGTCACGGATGTCGAGGGGGTAGATTGAAAAAATAAAGGGTTGAATGCTGGCTACGGTCGGAACAAGATGGTAATAAACCGGCAGGCAGTATTGAACGCATCGCACGCTTCCGGAATAAGAAAGTATATCGAGGCAACGGGCGGGTAAGCGAGAGTGGCGAGGGCAAGGGAGGGCGTAACGAGTGACTGAGCCCCCTTCGGAATTTTCATTCATTCAGGAAAAAAGAGCGAGCTTATTCCCGTCATTAAGAAAACACGGCCGCGCTCTCCCTCACTGTAATTATTACAGGAAGGAACTCAACTCTCCAACTTCTGCGACTGTCACGCTCCGCGGAAATTCGTGCTCAAAACAAGAAAAGAGAGAAGACAAGACACCTCCCGAATGTTTTTTTTCCTATTCAACGCCACGATCGCTTTTGTGTCGGCGAATTTGTTTGGGTTCATTTGCGTTTCATAGTTAGCTATGTTCGGAAAAATGAAGGCAAGCACCCCACGTGACCACGTGAAAATTAATTATTTTTTAATTGCATAAATTACATTTGCCCGATTTAGACTTGGAAATTCACTCAAACGTTTTTGCGTATTCTTATAGGATTAACGAACTAACTTGCAAAAAAAGCTTTCGATCGTGATAAAAATGAAAAAAAGACAAGTGGAGGAAAAAATCGTTGCATTCCAAGGATGCAAACTTCAACGTTGTAGACACCCTGACAAATCTTTGTTTTTGTTCCTATTCAACGGCTCCGTCGTTTTTTGTGTCTTTCTTCGCGAATGTGTTTCGGTTCGATTGGGTTTCACAGCTGGCCGTGCTAGAAAAAAAAGGCAGGGAAGGTAAGACACCCCCACAAACTTTTCTTTTCTTTGTCTTATTCGACCTTTCGAGCGTTTTTTGTCTTTCTTTGCGAATTTCGATCGATCAAAATTGACGTGCGATTAAAAATGACGATGACGAACAAGACGGGAAAATGTTGCTCCACGTTTCAGTGCACAAAGTGCCGGTATATGTAAATCGAACCGAACCATTCCTCGGGTCTTTGCGATCTCAAATTCGTTCCTGAGCGAGTTTTATCCTTCCTCGAAGTACCATCAAATCGCCCCCCCCCCCTCCCTCTCTGTACTTTACGATCTTTCGTGGGAAACTCGCTCTATCCCCGATCCGCTCGAGGATCACAATTCTCTGCAGTACGAATTCACGAAGCAAGAAGAGCGCACGAAGCGAGCAAGAGTGCACGACGTTGGAGAGATGCCGAGAAAAGAAGAGAGAAAAACATTGTATAATGAAAATCGTGAATATTGCCGAAGGTAGGCCGCGCTCGGTACGGCGCTCATCTTATCGGAACAATTATGATATCTACGTTTATTTCCTTCTTTCTCGCTGGCCGCCCTTGTTCTTCTTTGGGACCTATATGCCTCGTTCCTCGCATTAAAGGGAACCGACCAACGCTCGTGACTCTCGTCCACCTCTCAAGCGCGTCGGCCCCCAGTAATGCGTGTATATCCGTACTCTCTCTAGAGAACGAGAGAGAGAGAGAGAGAGAGAGAGACCGAATAAGGCCCGGACGAAAATAAAGACGCGGGCATTCGTTGATCGCGCAATGATTGCGAGCACGTACCGTGTCGAGAGCCCCAACCTGCAAACATTTTTATACACATACACATTTATATATATATACACACTTTCAAATATTTACTGGATATTCTTTCCTCGCTTCGAATGTATGTTCACGCACACATACACACACTATTTCTATAATTCCAAGTGAAATTGAACTTTGCTTCGGTAGAACGCAACTAAAGTTATTACTCTTTAAGGGGTTACGTGGGTTTCGAAGCGAAAAAAGCATATTTTTTTTATTAAAAAAAATTATATATATATATATAACTTTATTCAAAATGTTAAGCACATAAAAGAGCAACATATCAACAATATTTGTAAAAAATTTGGGAAATTCAGCCGGTGGACCTGGTTTTCCAAGAACCCTAAGAAAACGTGGCCTCGTGGTGGTCAGGATAACTCATGATGGCTTTATCTGAAATTGAAAAACCATTTTTTTTCTGTTAGTAGATAAGTATAGCTCGTGACTGAATGAAGGATTAAAAAAAAATTGAAATTTTAATGTTTCGCATAGTTGCATGCAAAATAGTTCCATTTTTGGTACAATATACACTACGTATAGCCTTGCAAAATTAGTTGTAATCGAAAGAAAACCTTCGTACAATGCTATTTTGAAGGAGTGTGCTAAATTTCAACAAGATCGGTGCATTAGTTTTTGAGAAATCGTGTCCACCGACTTCAAAAATAGTGGTTTGAGAAAAATGCGATATACCTGCGGCGCTCCCGGCCGGTTTTTCCCAGCGGGGCAAATTCCCAGAGGCTTTCTCTCCTAGACTTTTACTCCGATTGACTTAAAGCTTTGGGAGAGTATTCTAGACATATTGTACTATTAGATAATACATTTTTTTAAGCATATTTGTTGACATCTTCAAACCACGTAACCCCTTAATTGCTCATATTTCTTTCGGCAAATTTTTGCTACGGAATACCCCAACAGTTTTTCAACTCGCTTATTCAGAGATTTACAATCTAAATATGGAAAGATAAAAATGTTTACGTTAATAAAAATAAAAAAGAGAGCTTCGTTGCATTCCAATGCTGTAAACTTCAAGACCGTAATCGCAGTCAATATGTACGAATACATACATTCATGCATACATATATATTGAAAACATACAATTTTTTGCTCTGTTTCTCGCTCTCTTTGGCCATGCTTCGACGGTTTGGCTCCTTTGTTTAAATTTATTCCCCCTCTCTCTCGCTCTCTTTCTCACAAGAACGTGAGTCGTGGGATTATCTCTGCTCGAACGATCAGGCATCGGGAAATCATCCAAAATGAATCTTTCACCGTACACACAACTTGTTTGAACGTTCTTCTGCTTCTTCTTCCTTGACTTTATCCACCTCCTCACGTTCCTCCTCTTCTTTCTTTCGCTGTTGCTCATGGTTATTTTTCTCCTTCCTTTCCTCGTTGTCTTATCTTCGCCTCTCGGTGCTATTCAAATGCAACGCGTGAACAAGAGCCAATCCTCCGCGTGTTTCACCCATACTAGCGTACGACCCGATCACTATTTTAAAAAACACTCGTTTTTTTAATAGTTCGATAGACTCGAATTTATTTTTAAATGTGATCCAAGCTTTTATCGCTGGATTGCAATGATAAAAGTTTTGTCTTCAAATTTCGTTCAACATATTTTATCTACGAAAATCATTCAATTATTTTTTCAAGATGCTTCTTTGGAGATTTGGCAATGAGAAAATTCTTTCGTATGATAATAACAGTGAGGAGATGAAGATATTTTCGAAAAATTCTTTGCATTCCAACGAGGCAAATTTCACCACCATAAAAAGAAACATGAAAAGTTGAACCACGCTACTATTCTCGAAGCTCCGTGAAATGGAGCAACCGCTTTACGTCTTCGCCTCTCCTGGCCCGCCGCCCACCCTCGTACCAGAAGTAATAACGCCATCGGATCTCCACGCCCCATTCGATTCGCCTTATTCAGAGCGCGGTGCAATGCCGTGAGACCTCTCCTCCTCCTCCTCAATGCCGTTACGTCGCAATTTCTCCTGCAATTCTTCCGCAACTACCATGGAAATTGGCAAATTTGTCATGTTGCGTAGGAGATCACGAAGAAGAAATCGCGCCGTCTTCGTGATATTTCAAAAGGCTGCCAACGAAAATCGACTCTACAGCCCATTTATACCCATACGGTACATCCTGTCAATTCTATGTCGTGGAGTTTACTCGCGAAGATAACGCGATCAACGCACTTCTCCGAATGCCCGTCATATGAAGTACACCCACACCTGTATTACTCTTGGTGTAACCCTGACGGTGATGATGATGATGATGATGGTGCCGTTTAGACCACTACACAATGCAAGACCTGAGAGAGTATGACTTGCCAAGACCGTGACTAAGTATTTCGCAAAGTACGTCGTCGGTGGCCACCTCACTATATATGCATCTAAGAAAGCGAGAGAGAGAGAGAGAGAATGTTATTTATTTCGTTACACATAAATATGAAAGCAGCATAGTCTAAACGGAAGTAACTATACTAATACATCAACTATCGATAATAATTGTACTCATATGAATAATAATATTTGTATGAGTAATAAAATAATAATAATTGTTATGATTATAGAAGAGGGAATAAGAGATTAGATTAGGATTAGGGGGCGTACATAAATTACGTAACAGCAAATTTCACAACTTTTGACCCCCCCCCCCCCCCCCCTCCCCCCACGTAACAGGACCGTAACGCCTGGCCTGAAGAGCCACCCCCCTCTATTCCGTTACGTAACGGGTGCTTTGTCGTCAATAAGTGCAATATCTCTTCATAGATATAACTAATTATGAGAGGATCGGGTTTATACTCATTTTATGGAGTATATATTCGTCGTTTTATACCAATTTGTATTAAATTTTTTTTTTTAATTGACCCAGGTATTTGCCTTGATTTTCGGACGAAAAAAAAATGATTTTCATTATCCCATCGATATCTTGATGAAAGGTTATCTGTAAATAAAAAGTCAACAATTTATCGATGTCTATATAAATGTAGCTATCGTCATGCGTAGTCGTTTTTTTTATTTTGGTATTTTTTTTTTACGAAACGCCGACAGTTTGGATATTTTTTCTATTTTGGAGGCCCTTTTTTGAAGTCAAGCAATCTTAGAAAATAGTACTTATCAAAATTTTAAAAATCGGCAGCGTACAACCTCAGTCACAGCGATTACAAAAATGTAAAAAAAAAATTGAAAATGGGTTCATGAGTTTTTGAGTATTCGCTGGGACAAGGTCGAAAAAAGTAGTTTCAAGAAAAACGCTTTCAAAATTTCCGTTCCGTTTTTCTTGATATAACGTTATTTTTTTTCTAGAATATCTATACTATAAAGTACTTAATCGCGGGCGATATTACGTTTCTACATCTTCATTATATTCCACAAAATAATAAGAGCCTGCACTTCATCTATTGTGAACGATGCCACATCTGTAGGGACTGAGGGCACTAACCGGTCACGGTACCTGTTCTCACGAAAGTGACTGTAACTCCGTCAATTTTCGGACTTGTGAATACAAATGATGCTAACATATTTTTCAAGAATTATAAAAAACAAATTTTTCTTTCTTCAAATTTCGCTTCGGAAAGTGGGACAGCTTCTGTGCAAGTTCTTCCACAGTGACTTCCTGCCTTAACTGCTATTTCGTATGGAAAGCTGTCAACTTTCCGCGATAAAATTGCGCGCGAGTTTTAAATTCAAAACTTGAACATGAAGAAATGTTGCTATTTCTGGCAGTTCTAAAATCGTGACCGAACGCAAACCTTGACCCCCCCGTACGTAAACCGTAACGCCTGGCCGAACACCCCCCCCCCCCCCCCCCCCAATTGTGTTACGTTATTTGCGTATGCCCCCTTATCAGAGCTCTAGGATGAAAACGGCCTTTGGCACACAATCCTCATTCTTCGTGCGGTACAACGAAAATATACAAGAAAATCAAATGAGACTCGTTACAAAACCATAGCAAGATGACTCTATGTAAAGTAAAGAAATATAAAATAAAAAATGCAAATAAAAAGAAAAATGCAGATGGAAAAAGCAAATAACAAGAAACCCAATTTTTTTATTGCCAAATTTGTACTGCGAAAATCGCTGTAACGGTTTTTACGAATCACATTGTACGTTTCTTGTTTCCATGTGCTGGACGAGGCTGATTTTAAAGACATTCGGAACCCAGAAGCGTCCTCGTTGTATTGTCCCCATATTCAATATCATGTAATGTCGAATAACTTCGAAATGACATTTGGACACATGTAAGCACATTTTGATATAGTGTAAAGACTCCGAAATCCAGGACCAAAAATCAATGATCCCAAAAAAACAAAATCTCACACTGGATGTGGTGATGGCCAACATTACGTAGATGTAATATGGCGTCAAAATATACTTGTCCCGTAGATGTTGTATGCGCGCACGCGTGTCTGTACGGACGAAGGGCACCGGCTGACTGGCAGCGTTCACCCTCCGTTTCCTTGCCATTCATCGAGTACTTAGCGAAGAGTCCTGTGGATTATTCCTCTGCTCGCAGGTAGAAAAGTCTCGCGCATTGTCGAGTTCGATGTGCCGTGTAGGATTACCCTCGTGCTCTCTTTCTCTTTTTTTTCTCGCTCTTCGTCTCGTGCGCCGTCAGTATTAACCTGGGGGGACGAGATTCAGCTTCCTCCGGTTCCTCTCGCGCTCTCTTTCTCTATTTCACACACACACACACACACACACACACACACACACACACACACACACACACACACACACACACACGCGCGCGCGCGCGCGTACATAAAAATATACACAGACGTATACGCGTTCGCACCGTTTTTTTTCTCCCTTCACCTCTCCATTCTTTCGTGACTCAATGCTAAGTAGTTCCCTTTCGATTCGCTTCCTTTCAGTCCATCGCCTTCACCCCGAGGAATAAACTCCCCGAGACTTTCATCTCTCCAGGTCTCGACATAGAGAGTACCCAGGATATACGCGCAAAGTACATACTCGCCCATAAAGACGCTTTCATATAGGTGTATGTATGTATGCATGGGTGCACACACGACCCGCGGGAATTCTCACCTGCTCATCCAAATGGACGAGTTTCGTCGCGAATATTCGCCAAACACTATACGTCTGGTGACGTCGATCCGGTAATAAAAATAGATCTTTGGTAAATCGGTCGCGAAATGATCGAGGGGAAACACGTGTAAATGAGGATGATCCTGGATCAGAGGCTCGTTCCCTTTTTTGCTGCTCCCTATTCGTTTTTCTCAATAGACATACACGTCATCGAAAGCAACGATTTAACAATGTTCGATTGTTACGGGAGAGAGATCGATAGATAGATAAATAGGTAGATAGGGAGAGTGAGAGAGAGGGGGGACTCGTTTTATTTTTTCGAAATATGCTTGGTGACGTCGACCGATGTGGAGGTCCGATATCTAACAATCTCGGAAATTAATTGCACTTGTATCACTCGTAATCTCTCGTATAACGGTGCCTTCATCTCGAGCGGTCGGTGACTCTGCTACGGTCAGCGGGATGGAGAACTAGCCAACCGTAAAAACGTGTACGCTAGGGCGAAAAGAGGTCACGATTCTGCTTTCTCGGAGGCTAAAAACGTTACAAATGAGAGAGCAAATGGATCTCTGTTATTCGACAGCCGATAACACCTATGTGGTTAATTAGACATCTCAAAAACGTCTATAAAAATGTTGTGAGTTAATAGTGATGAAACTATGATATTATTGACTTCAATAATATGATAAAATTGATTTTTTTTTTCCGTCGAAAGATATATTGTTAGCCGAGAACAATATATTATTGAAACTATCTAAAAAATTTTCGCGAACAAATTGTATTGTTTTGAATGCAATTTCTGCAACGAACGAAACGAAGCATTTCAATTCATAACATGAATATTGTTGATACGAATACACAAGACAAATTGAATTTCGCTCATTTGATTCAAATCAAATTTCTATTAAGTGAATTTGTTATTTTATTGTTTTCGCCATATCCGATATTGATTTTAAGTACATTATTCGTTAAAATATTAATATTTTATTTTGGTTGAAAAATATTAAGCAAATGTCTGAATTGGTTGAAAAATTATGCGAAAGTAAAATTTGTTTCTTGCACATTTGTCTAAAAAAATTCAACCAAATCATGACAGAGCGCCACCGAAATTATAGGTGTGAGGAAACCCGTAGTTCTCGGAGTAACCGCTAGGGGCCGCACGCGCGCTCGTTTCTCGTAAGCGTAGCGCGAACCGAAAATCTAATTTTACGTTGGAGAAACTCTAAAGAGTATCGCTTCTTGGCCTGTGGCTAAGATCAAAGTGTGGTATCTGTTCTAATCAGTTGAATATCTAATTGTCTTTCCACTATTATCGTAGATGATGATTATAATGCTCACTTTTTATTTAAGATTTAAAAGAAATTGAAAAACTTACGTCCCATGGCATATTCGTTACGATGTAGTAATGAAATAATTAATTCTATTGATTATAATTTTTTGTACGAAATTAAAAATGTTTCTCGCAACCGCTTAATTATTTCATCCAATACATCTACGGATTGTATATAGAATGATTCCAATATAATATAATTCTATTTGAAGGATAATGTAGACATTCAGAAAACATAAGAGCTTTTTCAAATAAAATAATATGTTATTTGAATAAATCACATTTTTCAATTTTTTATAGTATTTAAACAATTTCATATATCGATGGCACTCTGCAACAGCACATTTATTTGGATCAACCAATATATTTTTTTGATTCAATTGGTTTTTTTTTCTCAGTGCACGTGACGCAGCGAGCAAGCTATCTGCTTCATAAGTCCGTCGTCCCCGGTTCGAATCTCGCTGCCAGCAACTAAAAAAAATGTATTCAAATGTGTAGACAGATAATTCCTGGCTATCAGTTTCAACAATTATGCATATAATAAGTTTTTTAAATGCCATTTGTTATGGAAAAACCGACGCTTTCGAACTTCATTATGTTGTTCGCAAAGTTATATTTCAAAGATAGAAATATTTGCTGCGGCAGGTATGAAATACAAATGTATCGGTATATCGTGTACCAGCAGACAATTAAAAAAAACAATTGTTCTTGTAAAAACGCTACGTTTATCAGATGTACTAGATGTGCTGTTTTCTTTGCTTTCCATGTTTTTATGATGCCTATCACTCTGGTTCGTGCGACACTCCGGCTACTTCATCTCACTAATTGTAAATTATCTGTAAGCATATACGGAAACACACACATATACACGGTGGACCATTTAACGTGACCACCCCAAATATCTCCGTTGCCTTTAGAGTGACGAAAAAATGTCACGGGGTAATTTGATTGAATTCCAAGGGCCAATGGTGAGAAATTGGCGGTGAAAAAGTCAACGCAAACAAACCCAAAATATTTTGGTGAAAATTCACTTCAAGGTCATGGTATCATAGGTCGTTAGATTCGTCTGAATATCAGCTACAGCGACTTAATTTTAAAAAAAACATGTTTCTATTTGAAAAAAACCATTGATGACCTTGAGAACGCAACATATGACCTTGAGGAAAAATAATTTTTCACCACTGTATCAGCCCTTCGAAAGCATTCAAATTACCTCCCGACATTTTTTTGTCACTCTAAAGGCAACGGAGATATTTCGGGTTGTCATGTTAAATGGTTCACCCTACATAACGATAAAGAAGCTTGCATTGTTGAAAACGCAATGAAACAATTGTCAAACTTTGAAAATCATCACATTCGATCGTCACATTGCAGCGCGACAAAACGGTACCGTTCGTACGACTTTTCGAGGTGGCAATAATAAAAAATAAATAAAAAACTGAAGAAAAGAAAAGAACGAAGAAAACATGCAACGCTGAAATGTGATTCCGTGGAAGCTTAACTGCTGAGCGTGATATCGTCGGATTCTCTCGTCGCTATCCGCGTATTCCACGTGAATCTCTCGGCGACGTTTATAAATGTGTAATATGACTGCAGTGGTTGTACACGCGCGCGGCACAAAGTCACACACAGCGATTCGCTCAGCGTCGTCTGCGAGGTCGGTTGATTTTATTAAAAAAGGGAAGTAAAAGAAGAAGATACGTTTTTTACCCTCCCACGCTTCCCTTGTGCACCTACGACGGCTCACTCGCTCGCTTTTTATTTCGAAATCCAAGATTCCATTACGGTTCGAAATGGTCGGATGGCCGCGACTCGCCCGGATGGCTCTCCGAACGAGTCGGATGGGTATTAGGTCGTAGCAACGGAAAAATAGACGTAGCAGGGTCGAGCTCTTTTCTATCAAGAGAGAGAGAGAGAGAGAGAGAGAAAGAAAGACATCCAAGAGTTTACTCTTTCGACATATATACACATATATATGCGTTTTTGCTTCCTCTTGCGTCTGCTCCATCTTTCCAAGACACGCATCCCTATGCCGACTGCATCCCCCCCTCCCTCCTCCCTTTTTCTTACGGCACACTCCTCTGTGCACCTGGAAGCCTGCACAACTCCCTCGACGTATAGACCACGCGTCTTCAAAGACTATGCTCTCTCTCTCTCTCTCTCCCTCTGTCAATTCAGGTGGTCGAAAAAGAATTTATACCCCTCGAAAAAGGTTTTTCCACTTGATGTTTCATGCTCTCTCTCTCTCTCTCTCTCTAGCTCCCTGCTTGGCGCCCTGTCGCAAACCTCCCGGGTCATCTTGGTCAACAAAACACATCGTAGAATCCACTGAAAAGTCGTACCCTCGATGTGCCCTCAATATACAAATGTAACGAAAGAGAGAGAAATGATAAAAAACGAAAGACCCAAAAAAAAAGAGACGAATTACCTCACATAAACTCGCATTGCGTTTCATCAACGCAATAAAAGTCACGTAAACGCAATTTAACGTTTGCCTCCGTTTTTTCTCCCATCTCGTCGAGGAACAATCACGAAATTCAAATAAAATATATATCGTTTGCTGTAACAGGAAGAATAAGCTGTCTCGCACACGGAATATGTAATTGAGATGCATACACGTCTATGTACATGCACACACTTTTATCTGTATGTGTGGAACGTTCCATGAATAAGGGAGTGAAAGAATGGAGAGCAACGTTTTCATAATTATTCTGGGCACATTCGTTTCTACCCGTGATGAATCTCTCTCTCTCTCTCTCTCTCTCTCTCTCTCTCTCTCTCTCTCTCTCTCTCGCCTTGCCAAAGAGCACTCTCTCTTAGAGTGACCGACGAAATAACCTGCCTCTATCATTGCATATCTCTCTCCTTCTCTTTCTCTCTCGCTCTCTTTTCTTCGCAGCACCGTGGATTGCCCGAGCCGGGGAATTAAAAGGGCGAAACGTCCGGGAGACAAAAGCAGCAATAAAAACAAATAAAGAAATGAAGGGAGCTAAAGATCGCGATGAAAGAGTAGGCAGTGCGAGAGACGAGTAGGGGCAAGGCGAAAGCGAGGGAAAGAGAGAGAGGGAGAGAGAGAGAGAGAGAGAGAGAGAGAGAGAGAGAGAGAGAGAGAGAGAGAGAGAGTGGGAGGGAGAGAGAGAGAGAGAGGAAGAGAGAGAGAATGAGCAAAAGAGTGAAAGACTGAATACCTTTCGACAAGATTTTGTGAGCCCGGCTACGCAGCCTCCGGCGACATGTTAGTACCCTCTGCATCGCTCTTTCTCTCATTTTAATTTCATTTTACTTCGTTTATACAGAGTAATTTTTTGTTTGTTTTTGTATCGAGCCTCTTTCTTATTTCGTCGTAATTTTATCTTCTGACCGCACGAAGAACTGGACCATGTGTTAGATGACGTTTTGGTCGGAGAGCACTAATCAACATAATCCACGCGAACTTTTCTCGTCGACTGATGTTCCATTCTCCGGGTCTCTTCGATAATGTTTTGTTTTGCTCTCTTAACAGTGCCATGGGTGATGGCAGCGTTGCAGCGAGGGGTGAGGGGTTAACCCTACTTGCGACACGATTCACGCAGTCACATGCTCGTGTGTACTTGCGAGTGCCTGAGTGCGCGGCTCAGAAGGAGGCGCTGGCGCCCTCACGCGCCGCGACAATACCTCCGACTCTCCTCTTCACAAACGGACAACCCTCTGGTAGTAGCATGATTCCACGCCCGTGAAACTTTGGATAGTTGCTTACGAAAAACTAATCCAAGTGTTTTTTGACATCTTCATGCGGGGTTGATGTTTTGCCGTTTGAAATTTTTCTAAAGGCCGGAACAAGGGCTAATCCGAGAATGCCAGATGTGGCGAATGCGATGGGTGCGATAGCACATCCCATTCAAACCGTGACAGCTTCCAACGGGTTACTAAATTCGTGTGGGGTCTGGCATTATCATGGTGAAACACTACACATTTTCGGTTGATCGCAATTCTGGCCTTTTCTGTTCGATGGAATCACTCAATTCATCGACTCGATGGATTCCACAATCAATTGATCCGAATTGATTGTGGAATTGCCCGGTAGAAGCTAAGAAAACAATTCCAATAAAATTCCACCTAACAGAGAGAATTACTCTTTTTTATACGAATATATGTGAACCAGTTTTGGCACTGGCGTTCTGCCAACATATATTCTTCCCACACGTCACATAATTTCTTCCTGCTTGAACAGCATTCTTACCTTTGCGGTAATAAATATTTTTTTTAACCGAAAATGCTGCTTTTGTTTTTCCATATTTGATAGGGCACTAACAGAAAAACAATTGCACAGAGTTAAACCAATTTCTTTGAAAACAGGCCTTGAAATGTCACCTGTTGAAATATATATAATGACAACACGGTTAAAAAGAAGTTGGCTGGTTAAAAATACAACTACTGTCTCTGTTGGAAGAAAAAAATTATTTTTTGGACAGCCGAAATGTATATTCATATATACTATTATTTGTACAATTCTTTTTCCGTATAATTTTTTGTTAATTTATATTCTTCACTCTTCATATTATATTTATTTTATAGTATTGCTGTATTCACAGCCATGGATACAGATAAACCCAAACAAATACAAACATATAAAAAATTATACGAAGAAATAAGTATACGAAATACTGTTGTACTATGTGTGTATATATATGTGTATGTATATATAAACACACACACACACACACACACACACACACACACACACACACACACACACACACACACACACACACACACACACACACACACACACACACACACACACACACACACACACACACACACACACACACACACACATATACATACATATACATATATATCCATACACACACATAGTACAACAGTATTTCGTATACTTATTTCTTCGTATAATTTTTTATATGTTTGTATTTGTTTGGGTTTATCTGTATACGAATATATATATATATATATATATATATATATATATATATATATATATATATATATATATATATATATATATATATATATATATAGGCATTGAAAAATACTATTTTCTATATTATTTACATCTGTATATGAAATACCTATTCATATGTACTCTCATTTTACTAACATCAAAGCACTGCACAATTGTTTCTTCGTATCACTCTTATATATATATTTTAATACTTCATATTATATTTATTTGATAAATAGTATATCTATTTTCCTACACATATAGATTTTACAATGTTTTCGAAACGTACATTTACATTAAAGTTGAATAAAATCGCGTTTATATATATATGTTGCTTAGTGATGGGTTTCTCGTCGTTAACCCCGAACCAACCGGACCGGGCTTCTCGTGGCTTGCTGAACCGTTAAAAGCGCTGAGAAAAGTTTTACTATCGAACGAGGGACAAAGACGAGAGATAGAGCGGTAGAGAGGACGAGAGCGAAGGAATTGAGGATAGGACAGAGGGGTTGAAATCGGAAGAAAGTAATAGTGGCGAAGGGTGGTCACCCTACGCCTCATCTACAATATATACACACATCGTCTCGCTCATCTCTCTATCTCTGTTTCTCTCATGCTCTCTTTCTCATTTCGTTATGATTTACAATGGCACCGATGAACGGGGTTAACAAGCCGTATAATTCAACTCTCTTGCAGTTTGCGTTCGTGCGCAATCTATACCTCGCTCTACCATCACACATAAGAGAAAAAAAGCCTGTGTGTGCCTGTGTGCGTTCAAGTATGTTCGTACGGTATGCGAAGCTCGTCGGGTCGACTTTCCCCTCGAGCGAAAATATAGAAAAAAAATGAAAAAATAATAATAATAATAAGAAAGGCCGCCCCACGAAAATTGATCGCGATGAAAGAAGAAATTATAAACGGTTGGAAAAATGATCCGGCCGCGAGATCATATGCCGGTAACGAAATATCGCTTCTTGTCCCCCTCCCGCCCCGTCGTTCTTGCCTTCGGTCACTTTTATTTCATTTGTCCAACCCTCCTGCCTCTACCCTTTGTAACGGTCGTATAGAGATCGCACTTTTTTTCACCGATGGCGAGAATGATGAACTGAACATACGTACGTGTACGGCTCCATACACTTACGTTCTGTGTGTGTGTGCATGTGTGTGTGGACACATTCTTTTTTTTTGCTCTTCGTGGTTAAAGGGGCGACTTTATATGCACATATGTATGGATGTGTGTATGGGTGGATACAGGGTGGTCCAAAAACAGACATCCAAAATGAAAATCTAGATGCTTCGTACCACCTATTCGAATCACCCCCAAGTATGTTCTACAATCTTATTTACTTTTCGAAAAAGAAGCATTTTTCATTTTTATTTCTGAGTTTTCCTGTAGCATAGGTTGTTAATCTTTTTCTCTTTCTTGTATGTAATCTCCTCGGGGAAGTTTTTAAATACCATTGGCTGTCATTAAAAATGGCATAAGTCTTTTTTTTTCAATCATCTGAACTTCAGTGACCGATCCTTCCAAACCTATTTTTTCAACTTTTCATCAAAAACAATCTACGTTAGTGTTCAGTTGGTCCTTTATCTATTGCTTAATAGAGCATTTGGTAACGGTAACCCAACTAACAAGCATCGCGAAGGAAGTACATACACAAAAAGAAGGATAAAAAATACTTTTTCTCGGAAAGTAAAAAAGAACGTAGAACATACGTGCGCCTGATGTCGATAGCTTTTGATATGAAGCATCTAGATTTTCCTTTCGAACGTCCATTTTCGGGCCACCCTATATATATATATATATATATATATATATATATATATAGGGTGGCTGGAACATTGACGTCCAAAAATAAAATTTAGGTCCCTTGTATCGTGGGGCATCCGAATAACCCCCATGTTTTTTTTTGCAACTGAATCTTCATGAGTAGTACTTTTATGCATAAAATAATCAGTTTCGTAACTGTGATGAAAGTTATGAAAATGTTGGTCTAAAGTGAAAAATGTACGTTCGGTAAATTATGACTTAAATTTACAACTTTAAATTAAAAATCTAAACAGGTGACTTCATGGTTCCTAATTAGGCTTCAAGAATACGCCAGACTCTCAGATTTCATAATCATTAAAAGAAAGTAGTACTTAATAGGGCTACTTTGGCTACAATTCACCTTCAAAGACAGCGAGGTGGAAAATTCTTAAAATTAGCTGTGATTAAAAAAAAAATTGGCCCATTTTATCATTCCTAAGGTTATTTAGTTTGCTAACTAACCAAAAATGACTGCGGGAGAGCTAAGATTTCAACATTTGGAGGTTTATTTTTTTTTAGTTTAATTTAAGTTTGATGAATTTTGCGTGATCCGTTCTAGTAACGAGAACGGATCGCGTAAACGAGGGCGCGACGCTTTTACCTGATCCACGAGAACAGATCGCGCAAAATTCATTAAACTTAAATTAGACTAAAAAAATAAACCTCCACATGTTCAAATCTTAGCTTTCCCTGCAGTCATTTTTGGTTAGTTAACAAACAAAATAACCTTACGAATGATGAAATGGGCAATTTTTTTTTTTAATAAAAAGGCTAATTTTAAGATTTTTCCACCTCGCTGTCTTTGAAGGTCAATTGTAGCCAAAGTAGCCCTATTGA